>VFSX01000605.1:5000-84532 GCA_016618255.1 Chlamydomonas sp. UWO 241 | reverse complement strand
GGGGGAGGCGGAGGCCTCGGGGGAGGGGAGGGGTCGGGCAGCAGCAAGTCGATGATGGGATCCAAAATGAGGCCGAGGAGGAGAACACGCGCAAGCGCCGGCCTGAGGATGGGAGCAACAACTGCCCCGGTGCTGCACTCCGCGCCAAGCGTGCTGCACATACGGAAGTCATCCGCGTCGCGGTCCCGTGCGCAGTCAACGCCCTCATACTGCCGGATTGCCGCGTCACACGTGGCCTGCGTGCGGTGGTTGTTGTTGGTTGTTGGTTGTTGGCTGTTGGCGGTTGGTTGTTGGTTGTTGGTTGTTGGTAGTTGGTTTTGTCGGGGTTCGTTGGTTTCCTGGTTTGGGGGAGGTTGGTGGCGGGTGTGCACAGTGAGTACATTGGGAAGGGGAATGGCATAGTCGCCCCCCCCCCCCAAAAAATGAGTGCGGCGGAGTGGACTAAGTGGACTAGAGGATTGCCGCCTTCCGGCCGATAGACTACCGCTCCCGCCTGCTAGACTTCCCAATGAAGACGTCTCTGGGGGACATTTCTGGCAAGGAGCATGATGCTGATGGATTTTACAGTCTGTGTGACACCATTTGCGATGTATACGACCTGTGTCGGCGCTAGCGCCCGACACTGGACTCAGTTTCCGGCTGATGCTGGCTGGCTACCTGGTAGGGGTGAGTAAACCCCCACATGCACGCACGCACTGGGAGTATATCCGCTTAAAACCGCATTAAACAATCTCACCTTCACTCGAATACTGCTGGTGCACCGCACGCGCCCCAAAACAGTGGAAAACAGGAACCTTGACCGAATAAATCCTTGTGAAAAACAACTCACCACCGAGCCAGCGCCGTCGGTGCACCGCACGCGCCCCAGCACCCCGCTGCCGTCGGCGCTGTACTGCGCAAAGTCACAGTACGCTCGGAACCCGTTCAGTGGGCACTCGGCGCCAGTCACGACTGAGCCCGCACCCGCGCTGCCGCAGCTCAGGTTTGCGTTTTGCCCCCAGCTGCAGACTCCGACGCAGTTGCCGTCGTCGGGGCAGCACTGGCCGTGGCACTGCGCGCGCGTGTGTGCGTGTGTGTGCGTAGGCGTGTGTGGGAGGGGGGAGTGGTGTGTGTGTGTGTTTATGTGTGTGTGTGTGTGTGTGTGCAGCTGCAGATTCAGGCGTAGTTGCCATCGTCGGGGAGCACTGGCCATGGCACTGTGCGCGTGTGTGTGTGTGTGTGTGTGTGCGTGTGTGTGTGTGTGTGTGTGTGTTTGTGCGTGTTTGTGTGAGTGTGTGTGTGTGTGCTGCGCAGCTGCAGATTCAGACGTAGTTGCCATCGTCGGGGAGCACTGGCCGTGGCACTGCGCGCGTGTGTGTGTGCGTGTGCGTGTGCATGTGTGTGTGTGGTGGTGGTGGTGTGGTGTGTGTCGTTCTTCGTAAACGCACCCTCTCCAATACCATCAGGAGCGCGCCCTCCAGGGCACGCCTTTTTGCGTTTCCCCATCGAGAAGGAAACCTCTGGCGTGCGTGTGTGTGTGTGTGTGTGTGTGGGAGGCATGTGTGTGGCAGGTCGCATGCTTTGAGACGTGCACCACGTGCAGAACAATCATGATGGCAAATGTCAGACATGGGTACAGAGAGGTTGGGTGCCAGTGCCACAGAGGTAACGTGCGCTACTACACACGAGTGTGAAATCCACAAGCAATCCAACATCATCGTCGGGCACACGCAGGTTGACTTTAACTTTGCTGTGGGTGCTGCCGCATGTTGGCATCAGGTTGGGTGGGGGTGGCTGCAGACACAGAGGATAGGAGCCACAGACACATCGGGAAGGTGCGTCACACTCACGACTGCAGAATCCACCACCAATCCATCATCGTCATCATCAGCAGCAGCAGGTGGTTGAAATTCCAGTTAGAAATCCCCATTTAACGTCAGAGGTTGCGGCCCGGCTTTTCAATCTTTTTCATCATCATTTCAGGTCACCTACTGACCAGTCCCCATGTCCCTTCTAAAACACACTGATCAGCAGCCTCTGCTGCCTCTATGGTGGAGGTCTAGGGGACACGATCCCGCGGGCTTGTTAACCCCGGCCGTGCCCCCACACGGAGGAGTCAGATCTGGGGGCCGAGTGCCCTGTCTAGGTCCAGACCACCCACCACGACCCAATAGCCCCCCCCACCAGTAGCCAGCCACCCGTCTGTAGCGATCGGGCATTGAACGCCGAGCAAGGTCGAATACGCTGCCAATGGGTGCATCACACACGACTGTAAAATCCACTATCAGACATCAGGCACACGCACCGTGGACGTGCACGCCGTCCCGCCCAGCTTGGTGCACGCCGCCGTCTCTCCAATCACCGCATACGACAACGTCACCCACGACCACTTCCAGTTGACGAGATGGAAGTTGGGGAGGTGAAGATGAACGGGCGAGCGAAGCGGCACGAGCGAGGAAGGGGGTGGTGGACAGTGTCAGTCGGCGCACAGTAGCACTGGGTAGCACAGGGACAGGGCAACACATGGCAACGCACGGCAGGCACAAACAGGCACAGGGCACCACAGGGCTGCACAGGGCTGCACAGGGCAGGAAAGTGCGGCACAACGCAGGCACAGGGCAGGCACAGGGCAGCACATGGCAACGCACGGCAGGCATGGGCAGGCACAGGGCAGCGCAGTACATGGCTGCACATGGCTGCACAGGGCAGCACAGCGCAGCACAGGGCAGGTACTGGGGAGGTACAGGGCAGGCACAGCGCAGCACAGGGCAGCACAGGGCAGGTGGGGCAGGTGCCAGGGCAGATCAACGCAGCGAGGGTCGGGCACAGGGCAGGCACGGGGCAGGTGCGGGGCAGATCAATGCAGCAAAGGTCGGGCACGTGCCGTTCGCCCCCTGTCTGCCTATTACCGTCCAGTCGGTGCACGCTCCGTTTGCCCCCTAGCTGCTGATTACCTTCCAGTCGGTGCACGCCAGGAGGAGCACGCGGGAGGTGTGGCGGTCGGGTGGGGGAGCCACCACTACAGGGCCCACGAGGGGGGAAAGCGCTTTCTCCATGTCGGGCGTGCTGCGTGTGTGCGCACGTGCGTTTGTGTGGCGGCGAGATTTAGGTCTGTGCTGTGGGGGCTTTAGTGGTGTGGGTTACAGGAGGGTGTGTGTGTGGGGGGGGAGGGCTGCGCGGTGGGAAGGGGCGGGGAGACGATGTGACGTGTGATGTACTTGAGAGTCTGCCGACGTCTTTGTTGGTTGTCCTATGACCTGAGGGCCAAGCTGGAACGGAATACGAACATCGTGCAGCCAGTGACTCCGCGCATGCCGTGCAGTCGTGTGCCTGGGAAGTTGCACGCGTGCCTGGGAAGTTGCGCATACCTGGGAAGCCCTACCACATTCACAACGCCTGAGGCAGCGCCTCAGGCGTCACATTTACTTGCGCGGATCAGGCGGCGCCTCAGGCGCGCCGACCGCCTCAGGCGTCGCCTCAGGCGAACCCCTGATCGCCTCAGGAGCCGCCTTAGGCGTCATCCCGAACGCCTCAGGCGCCCATCACTGCCTGGGGCCCACCCCCGACCGCCGTTTTAACTGCAATCACTTGGGCGTATCAGACGATGGGGTTGTGGTAGGGAAGCTGCGCGCGCCTGCACCCACCTCTGCCAGTGCCACACGCCGGTGCCCACTTGCTCCGCGGCGCTCTGCATGCGGTCGCTGTGGCCGTGCGCGCGGCGCGTCGACGCCAGCAGCTGCTGAATCAGCAGCGACAGGCACGCGTGCGCCGCCGCGTGGCGCGTCCTGCCGAGCAGGGGCGGGCCGGTCGGGGCCGCGCTCCACGCGTGCACGGGGCGGTGGCTGGCAGCAGCAGCGGGCCTGGTGCACCCCAGCAGCGCCAGCAGCAGCGCCAGCAGCAGGGCGCCAGTGCCGGGCGTGTGCAGGCGCGCGCGCCTGGGCGGGCGGGCAGGCGGGCGGGCAGGCGGGCGGGGCGGTCAGTTGGCGGGGTCGTTGTTGTTGTTAGGTCGTGCACCCGAGTGCCTGATTTCACCCACGCACCCCGCATGCTGCACTCGTGTGCAGTGGGGGTTGGTGCGCCAGGAGGGGACTTCTGGGATGTGTGACCAACCTCGAGCGTCATGCAACTCAATCCTGGAGAATCTGTTAGCATGGTACCGTAAAGCGGAACGTCCTCCCGTAAAGACCTCTCTCCAGGGCAGCCAGCATCACCACCCAGCCAACATCAGGCAAGCAGACACGCAGACAAGCAGGCAGGCGCGCCCTATGGTTCGTTGCGCGCCCCACACAGGGGTTGTATGTCGTCGCCATGTGTGCACCCACACGCACCTCCCACCGCGCCCAACCATCGCAGCGCAGTTCATTGCAGCAGTGCCACGGTGCCGCGGTGCCGCGGTGCCGAGGAGTGCTTGGCGTGTAAAGAACACAAGTCTGCAGAAACAGGGGTGTTGCGAGCTCTGCAGCCTTGCGGCTCAACGTTTGCTACGTAAATAAACATGCGGCATTGTTCTAGGGTGGAGCAGGTCTGTTTCAGCAGGATGAGGTGTCAAGGTGTCACCAATGGTGAATCACCAATGAATCAAATGACGTCAAAAAACAATGACGCAAAAACCACAGTCCCCATCCTACCCCCCCTCCTCACTGGGCCACCTTCCCCACACGTGCGAACGTCTACCGTCGCACACACTGCATGGTTTTGGCTGAAACCGCGACCTATGTGTAGCCAGTATACCAGTCTATCGATCCCGCGCAAATCGCAAAAACGATAAATGAAAAACAACACCAAAATGATTTAAATGACACCAAAATGAATCTAATGGCGCGCCATGCCTCTCGGCCGGACATGCTGCAGGCATGCACACATGTGTGCCGGCCAAGATGTCGCATGCCATTATGCTCGCCGCAAGATCTCAGGCAGCGCGCGGCGGGGGTCCGGGGGCGCTGCACCCGGTAGAGAGGCAGCCCATCCCACTGATGCGTGCGTGTGCGTGCCCAGGCAACACGCAGTATGTGGAGGTGGGTGCGTGCCCGGGCAGCAAGGCTGCCCCAGCACGTGTGCATGTGCTTGGCACTCCGGGTACGACCCCTGGTCCAGACGGGTCCAGGCTGGTCCAGGCTGGTCCAGACGGGTCCAGGCTGGTCCAGGCTGGTCCAGACGGGTCCAGACTGGTCCAGGGACTGGGCAGTGCCACCAAGCTGGGCTGGGCTGGGCTAAGACTGAGATGCATTTGTGGCTGTTCACATAAATAGTGAAGGAACTAGTAGAGAAAGAGGCCGGTGTTATACAAGTGCAAGGTCCAAAGTGTGGACAAAGTGTGAACGCTGCGACGGGACACACCTCAAAACAGGTGCCACACACAGGGTGTGTGGGTGGGGGGGTAATCTAAGGCACTTTGTGTTGACTCTGTGTGCACGATTGGAGGTTGCCCACTCTAACTGCCTTCGTCGCATTCTGGGTGTGCGCCTGGTCGACCAGCACAGATTAACGTATATTCGGCAGGCGTGCGACACTGAGCCAATGGAGAGCCTTGTGGCAAAGCGATCAATGCAGTGGCTAGGCCATGTGATGCGCATGCCGGCTTCTCGTCTTCCTCGTACGACTTTTGACTGCACAATGGATGTGGCTCGGCAGCAAGGCCGGCCTCCAGCCTCCTCCCGACACTATTTTCTTAAGCTACTGATTCAGCAGTTACAGTTACAGTTACATCGGCTTTCCAGCAAAGACTACCTCTAGTCCTAGTACCACCGCCTAGACCCAAGTCCAGTTCTGGCCCTAACAATTACTTGTGAGGGGCGGTAGCCACCAGCCGGCTGCCTGCCAACGTGTAGTCCCAGAGCAAAAAGGAGAGCTATTGTGCGACGCCTCCAAAATAGGTCCTAACTGCTTTAGGGGATAGGGGGTCAAGTGGCGCTTGCCAATCTACTTGACCGCCGTGGTGGAGGGGCCGGCGCCTGAGGGGCAGCCGGACCGTACACCACGGCTCTCCACCCGACCCTATCCTGAGCACGCTCAAACGCCGTGTCCGAAAAAGTCTTCCAATCAGAACGAGTGCCACTAGTTTCGCCTAGCTGCTGAATCAGTAGCTTAAGAAAATAGTGTCGGGAGGAGGCTGGAGGCCGGCCTTGCTGCCGAGCCACATCCATTGTGCAGTCAGCAGCTAGGCGAAACTAGTGGCACTCGTTCTGATTGGAAGATTTTTTTTCGGACACGGCGTTTGAGCGTGCTCAGGATAGGGTCGGGTGGAGCGCCGTGGTGTACGGTCCGGCTGCCCCTCAGGCGCCGGCCCCTCCACCACGGCGGTCAAGTAGATTGGCAAGCGCCACTTAACCCCCTATCCCCTAGAAGCAGTTAGGACCTATTTTGGAGGCGTCGCACAATAGCTCTCCTTTTTGCTCTGGGACTACACGTTGGCAGGCAGCCGACTGGTGGCTACCGCCCCGCACAAGTAATTGTTAGGGCCAGAACTGGACTTGGGTCTAGGCGGTGGTACTAGGACTAGAGGTAGTCTTTGCTGGAAAGCCGATGTAACTGTAACTGTAACTGCACGCACTCAAAAAGGCGCGGTTCTAAGAGGTCGGTCACACTGGAGTCCGTTTACGGTTAGAGATAGATTTTCGCAAACGTGGGGCCGGTCACACTGGTCGCGGTTAGCGGAAACCTAACGTGAGAGTGCAAATTCTAACTTGGCCCCCCCCCCCCAAGTTAGGTTTTCACGTTACACCCCCACCCACCCCCACCCCTAAGCGGCCGCATGGACCCCGTATCGAGCTGTTACAGGGGGAGAGACGAGCGTCCACATCGCGAGGGCGCGGGGTGCGGGGCGTGGGGCCGTCAACCTCCGTTGACCGCCGCGAATCTCTGCGCCCACGAGGCCCACTCCCCGGCGATGGCATTGTCGACGACGATGATTCCTCTGCTGGGGAGGGGGAGGGCAGCGAGAGCGAATCCAGTGGGGTGGTTTTCCACACTGGCCTGTAACGTAAACCGAGTGTGACCAGCTGTCGCTTTCACGTTAGATCGAAGCTAACGTGCAGCCTAACGTGGGTGCCAAATCTAACCGTAACGGACCTCCAGTGTGACCGGCCTCTAAGCGCTTGTTTCAATGGAGCCACGAAAGGGGTGTACTGTGTGCCCCCCCCCCCGTCCCAGTGGGGCGGCTGCTCGACTTCACTGAGGGGGGGGGGGCTCGCGTGCGCGCGCACGTGGACACACAAGCGTACCAAGCCACAATTTTGGCTGCGACACGCACGCACCGCGTGCGGACGGGCGGCCCGGCCTCCACTCAGGGGGCCCCCGGGGAGGGGGGAGCACACACGCGCGCCCACAGCAAGCGCACGCACGGGAACACATTAGCCACTGTGTGTGTCTTATATACGTTTTTTTGTGGGTGTTTCTGCTGTCGGTCACCGTCCAGAGACCGCTTGACATCATCACACCCTGGTGTACTTTCCCGTTCTGATCTGAACGGAGCCTCTGCAACAGTTGGCAACAACTGTATGCAACCTACACTCAAATGCAAGTACTACTGTTGTAAATGATCTGTTTAAAGCTTTGGCAAGGTGGGGTGGCCTGGGTTGCTGTAGGGAGGGCGAGAGTGTCTGGTGCAGTCACTGAGTGTCTGGTGTGGGGTGTTAACACTGATTGCCAGGGTTCAGCCGTTCACTGCGCATGTCCTTAATCATCCCGATGCCCCGCGGCGAGGGCGAGGCTAGCGGTGTGGGCTGATCATGAGGTGACGGTGGCTTTTCCGCGGGGCGTGCAGTCGCCGTCCAGGCTGCCCAGCGCCATGATTCAACATGCCACGTGATCGAGGGTCTTTGGAACGACCACCAATACGACATGCATCGCCATCCGGAGGGCACCTGAGACGTATGGTGCCATGCGTTGACGTTACGGGCCCAGTCGCCGTCCAGGCTGTGACATGCCCCACGGTCATCCGCGATGCCGGATGATGGACGTCGCCATCCTAAGGGCTCGGCAGGAGGCGGGGCGCGCGCGCGGTGCTGCCTGCATGGCGTTACTCCAGATCCACTTGCGCTAACGTCCACTTACGATGCGTGGGGTGGCCCACCAAACCATGCATGCGGTTGTGGGCATGGGCTGAGCTGCAGGCATGGGGCGAGGGGCTGGACTGCCGGGGGGGAGGGGGGGCTGCCGCATGGCGCATGCGTCCGCATGGGTGCTGTCTGCATGGCGCAGCATGTAACGCGCATGCGCTCCCACCCCTCCCCTCGCAGCTCCCCAACCCTGGTCACGCACGCCCAAGCAGCTGCCAATACTCTCAAGGTGCGCTGATGGGTTCACGCGCGCACGCGTGACGTGCCGCGCACTCCATGCATGGGCTCTGCATGGCGCTCCCAACAGCCGAGTGTGTGTGTGTGCAACGTGCATGCGGTTCCCACCCCTCCCCGCGCGGGTCACCCTCGCCCATGCACAACAACCGACGTCTGCCATGCTGCCAGCCGTGGGGTGTCGCGCATGCATGCACCGCGCGCCACCCCGCCCATGCTCACATCGCGCCACAACTAACGCCCGGCATGCTGCCTGCCTGCTGCAGGTACAACCTGTGGGCTGCTACAGCTGGCGCTGTCCAGCGACCCAAGTAACCAAGTACCTCACCGTCTTCCCAACTGGCACCTGCGTGTTGGGCTCCTTGGCGTGTTGGGCTCCTTGGCGTGTTGGGTCCACCAACTCCATCGTATGTTAGCTTTTCTAGGTGATGACCAGGTTACCTTGGTCAATTTACCTTAGCTTGTTTGCGTTCATTGTAAAGGACAGTGGATCATTGCACTGTCCCAGAACTCCCCAGCTGGTGCCTGGACCGGGTCCAGCGAGTCCAGGCCAGTCCAGACCGGGTCCAGACTTAGCTACTCATGGACTAGCTCTGGACCAGCTCTGGACCAGGGGCTGCTGGACCAGCCTGGACCAGCTATGGACCAGCTCTGGACTGGCTCTGGACCAGGGGTCGTGCCCGGAGTGTGGGTGGCCACACAAAGGGTTGCACAACACGGAACACGGTAGAGAACACGGTGACATGATACAACACGGTCTGTGTCGGTTAGTTGACCATCTCCTTGTCTCCCTCGACTGCCAACGTCTGCTGCTTCTGCTCCGCCTCCATCTGCTGCACCACGCCAACATCACTAGTCCCATCATGAGGGGGTTTCCGTAGGTTCAAGTCCCATATCAAACCACCAAATCTGCAGGGAGCTACAGCAAGGTCAATGCTTCACGACACTAAAGTTTGACAAACTGTAGCGCGTTTGACCAACTAGGCGTTTCGGTCAAAGCAGATGATATTGACGAATATGGAAAGCCCTTGAAGAGAAGAATACTTTTGGATCTTTCGGAGCTCGATTCGGCGTCGAAGTGTGGTTTTTAAGGCGGCCACACTTCCACCGCTCACACTTCTGCCGTTCACAGTCTTCCGAATCGTTTTTCTGTGGTCCGGAAACACGTTAAAAAACACGAAAAACCGGATAACACGACGTGTTGTTCAACACTGCTCCGGCGGGTGGAGGACAGCCCAAGGTATAAAACCATAAGGGATCAGAGGCCGTCCCGGGGACGCGTCCCACCAACCCCGCTTCTGGTGGTTTGGGGCACACCCGCCGCAGCTGATGGGCTGCCTTGCTGCGCGGGGCTGTCGCAAAGGACCTCCACCTGTGAGCTGGGCACACACGCATAATGGTGATAGGTTGCCTCTCTACCAGAGGCTGCACCCCCAGAACCCCGCCACACGCAGCCCACGATCTTGCGGCCTTTCGCTCGAGCTCGGAACACGCACGCCCGCTGATGGGCTGCCTTGCTGCAAAGGCCCGCACCCAAGGATGAGACAAACCCCTGTTTGGGACGTAGCGTACCGGTATTATACGCCTGGGGCCGCATTTTGAAAAATACCGATAAATACACGCAATAAATACCGCGTCTCGGTGATCCGGCATGGGCAAACCTGTACAACTGTTTGGATACTCGACGGAATTCGATGAAAATAGGCTCTCTGGAAAGCCCTTGAGGAGAGCAATACGGAACAATACAAAAATTTCAAGGGGAATGTCCCATTTGGGCGCCTTCCAGAGCCACAAGCAGATCCACAATATCAATCAGCTCACAGCCACCCGTGAGCAACCTGGCACTCCTCTGGGGCCCAGCTCCCCCCCCTCCTCCCATGCATATAATTAGAGTCCTGAAGGCTTCTGGAAGGTGGGTTTGGGGGCTGTGGGTCTGTGTGTGCACAAAACGCCTTTAGGGTTTAGGGTTTAGGGGGACATGCTGGTGAGGAGGAGCAAGATGTGTGCACGATTTGCAAGCTCCAACAAGGCAGCGGGAAGCTAAAGCGGCAGCGACAAGAACCCTCCCAGCCCCCAGCAGGCAGCTTCCAAAGCACGCCTTCTTCCCACAGCGGAGCGAGCGCCCCTTGCTGCTCTTGCAGCGAGGCAGTGTGCGCGAAGTGACCTTTCAGCGGCCCGGTCCCTCAACTCGCCTCGATCTCCAGCACATATAGATAGCAACGAGTCTTCGCTACCTTTGGCCCTCGGCGGCGGCGGCTGCAAAGGAAGAGTGAACATGCATGCATGGCGTGCCATGCATCGCTCATGCAGCCATGCATGGGCATGCGGCGGGACCCACGTTTAGAAGCCGACGCCTGACTGTAACATCCATCACCTGACTGTAACATACATCATCATCATCACGCCTGCAGCAGCTAGTTGGAGGTCTTCTGGAGCTAGGGTGCAAGGGGGTAGCTGAGCTAGGGTGCGCAGCCGGGCGGGCTGGTGCGAATCAGCAAAAAATACTGTAACCTCGGTTAGCCTGTTTCGGTAATTAATGCTCAGAACCCTCCGATACTATGAGCTGGTACAGTTGCATTAATTGGTTTCGGGCCGCGATATGGTAGAACTTGAGTATTCAAGCCGCCCGAGGTCGAATCCTGCCTCGGGCAAGTCTTTTTGGGGTGCAGTAACAGTATCAGTAACACGGGGTTTCCAGCTAAGCAGGCTACTCTTCTAGAAGTACATGAACCGAAGCCACAATCGTGCAGCGCCTGATGGGAGTAGTCATGCATGTGAAAAAGAGGGAGGAGGAGATGACAATGTGCACAACCATGATGATGGATGTTACAGTCAGGGACACCTCTAAAGGCGTATAAGACCGTGCTTGGCGCGTATGGCCCGAGCACCTTACTGAGATGGCTGGCTGTTGGTGGTAGGGAACCCCAACTCTGTAAAGAGCGTGGGCGCACCCCTAGGTCCCCTACCGCAGCGGCAGCAAACGCTTGTTGAAGTCGGTGAGCGCATGTTGGGAAACGGAAAACGCAAGGCAGGTTCGTCGCCAATTGCCAGAAGAGATATCCCCCCGTGGGGAGAAAGGCCAAGACGTGGCCGAAAAGGATATCCAGCCGGGCCGCAACCTCTAACGTGTTAAGGGGTTTTCTAACTGGGATTTCAACCAGCATTCACAGGATTCTCAACCTGTTACCCTTAACCCGGCTCTGAGCAGAAGCTGACCCCTTGTTGTTGCACCGAGCACGACATTGGACGTGTCGCAGGCCCCCCCCCCTGCTGAAGGGGGGAGGCACAGAAGGACTCGGTGAGGGGCACATCCCTAAGCCTAACTACCTAGAAAGGGGCTGGAAAAGGCGGTCAGTAGTGACCAACAGTGAGGGATTTGGTAATAGGTTAGAAAGCAAGCTTGCCCCCCGATTATAGCGGATAAATATGTTCCTTCTGCATACTCCGTTTTGAGGTCGTCATCTTTGAGGCAGCTTTCACGTGTGAGACCCAGCGTGGGCATTTCTCAGGTGCGCCAGCTGCGGTGCACTGCAAACGGCAGTCCACCGCAGCTCCTCGGGAACCCACGCTTGGGTCCCCGCCACTATCGTGACTGCCTCATTGACTCCTAATTGACTCCCAAACCATAGGCAACCGTGGTCTGGCCCGCTTGCGTTGTGGTTGTTTGGCTCGGGCAAGGGACGGGAATAAACTGAAGAGTGTTGATGATGATGGATGTTACTGTCAGGGACACCTCAGTGTTGCACCAACAACACGTCTTGTTTTGTACAAAGCGACTGAGAGAGGCAGACAAGAGCCGCCATATATAACCCCTGGGTGGCCGCTTCTCACTCAGGTAAGAAGGTGGGATCGCACCAGCTTCCGACTCTATTCAGCCGCTAACTACCACCTTCTCCAGTACATGACAAGGTGCACCCACAAGTAACAAGTAACACGGGGTTTCCAGCTCAGCAGGCTACTCTTCTACTAGAGACACCCGCCGATACTCCAGCACACTTAAGTACTTGAGTACCGCCGGCTCCCGGCCGATAGACTACCGCTCCCGCCGGCTAGACTACCCCAAACAGCGGTCTCTGAGAGACATGTCTGGCAAGGAGCATATAGGAGAGGACCTTCCTCAAGGTCACAGTAGTGGCCTTGTGGCCAGTCAAGCCGGCAGAGCCGACTGGCGCTGACTGGAACCGTCCCCGCCTGGCAGTGCATGGCTGTCCAGCTCTCGTTTGCATGGGGCTCAGCCGGCGCCCCATGCCTCATGCATGGCCAGGTCCCACCCTCCAGGGGGGCATGGGCGACAGAGTTGTCATGGAGCACCCACAGCTGCTGCCAAAATCTAGTAGCTGCCATTCCCGCCTACCTACGTACAAGTAGGCAAGCGTCACTGATTGACATGGCTCGCCAGGATTGTGTGCCCCGGCTGCGGATTGTGCTCTTAGACACAACGCCCGTGTCACTCGCCGCTTTGAGAGGAGGCCGACCTGTGCCATAGTGACACCAGATGTGGCACCATCACGTCCTCACCAAGCTTCTTGTAGAGCTCAAGGGAGTGCATGCCCAAGGTTGAAGGGTTGAAGGGTGCACCTCTTGAATTGCCACATCACTGGCGGCTTGGGTGAGGATGTCTTCGTGCGTTGGGCCATCAAGAGCGAAAATGCAGTGGTGCAGTGGTGCTCCAAGAGGGAATGGATGGTCAGCATCTCCTCTCATTCGTAGCGGGATCCTTGCTACGTCTTGCTGCAAACACCTCCATCACCAGCCGTTCGCATCATAGGAAGAACAGCCGGTGATGAAGGTGTTGTAGCAAATCGTACGGGTATTGTCAGCCGGCGTGATCTGCATTGAGAGCATGTGCATCATGTGTGTGGGGTGGCATTGCGTGTCAACAACATGCATGCACACGCGACAACAAATACCACGCAAGGTTTGCTCGCTTGAGGCATGGCATGAAATGTGTCTCGGACCCACTCGCTAGGACCACAAGATGATCCAAGGTTTGACACGCCACGTGAAGGGGCATCCGCACAGTCCCATATTGCAGGCATTTGATTCACATTTGTGGGCTTGGGAAATTTGTGCCACGAGTGTTGTAATTTATGCTTATGCAAGGAGGCAAGGACAAGACCCACCCCAGCCGGCACGGAGCCGTTGAGTCCCGTATTGGACTGGAGGTGCAGACGGTTCAAGGAGTCCATGTTGCCCCACGACTGCGCATGTCAACGTGCAAAACGCATACCAACATACACATTGTCATTAGTGTGTGTGCCCTCGTGCCCCCGACAGCGATCGCACCAGCCGTGCAAAGCGCGCGCGTGGAACCCCATCAAGGTCCCACGGTCCTACACGCATAGTTATTCTTATGGGAGGGACGACATGCCTCATGGGTTATGCTGGGAGATGGGACTGTGAGGAATCCTACCTTGGGGAGGGTTCCGGTGAGCGAATTGGATTGAAGATCCAACCACTGCAAGGCGTCCATGTTGCTCCACGTCTACGAATGGCAAAACATGGATGCACACGCGTAACACACATGTGCACACACAAGCACATATGGCGTCAGTTGTGCACGCCCCCCCAACATTGATCGACACGGTGTGTGCCATTCGAAGCGTGCGCCTAGCACACACCCCATCGTGGCTCCTCGCACACAGATGTTCTTCGAGGAGGTGGCATGCCCCATGTTGTGCTAAAAGGTGGGGCAAGGAGGACTTTTACCTCGGGGAGGGTTCCTTCGAGCACATTGAAGTGAAGGTGCAAGACCCTCCAGGCGTCCATGTTGCTCCACGCCTGTGCATTGCGCCACAAATACAAGAGGACACGCCGTGTCAATCGTGCGTGTGCACACGCGCTCCCAACAAACGATTGACTGGCCACTCGCCATGCACAACGTGCACATGGATCCACATCGAGGTCCCACGACTATATCTATTCATGTGGGAGGGTGCGACATGCCCTGTGTGGTGAAGGGAGGTTGGGCATGGAGGACTCTTACCTCGGGGAGAGTTCCAATGAGCGAATTCGAGTAGAGGAGCAAGATCTCCAAGGCACCCATGTTACTCCATGCCTGCGCATTGCCAAGCAGACATGTGCACAACACACGCACCGTGTCAGCCACGCATGTGCACGCGGGCCCCCCCCAACGACCGACGGGCCACCAACTATACAAAGCACGCACATGGCACCCACGATCCACATCCACATAATTAAGGAAATTGTAATGTTTCTGTTTGTCTGTCCGATGTGCGAAAAAGTCGAACGATACAGCGTGTGGTGAAGCGTGTGTGCCTGATAAATAGCGGAGGTACAAACGTATCGCTCGGCGAGGGCTGCAGCTCAGCGGAGAGGCCGCGGCCAAGTGGGCCGCGGGGGTGGGCCGATGTCAACGGCGGGCGATAACCGCAATCGTCACGAGTGCTTGAGTGGGATAGGCGCAGGGATGAAAATGCGTCACGATGTTTGCTGTTTGCATGACGACTGCGGTCGTCTGCACCCATACGAAAACGCAGCCAATGGGGTCACACCTTAAACTCACGCAACAAACGGCATCACTACTCCCCGAAAACAGCACGGAATCGGACGATTTGGCTTGCGTTATTAAGCTCATGACCAACACTGTCGATTGCATGGAGCTTTGGGTGGTAGTGGAGATGTGCATGGGTGCATGCATGGGGCGCATGGGGCCTTTTTGGGGGGCCTCAAACCGTCTGGATCGGGGTCTGGGGCCTGAGGTCTGGGGTCTGGGGCGGGTGTGTGTGTGGGGGGGGGGCAAGGTCTGGGTCTTGGGTCTGGGTCCTGGGTCCTGGGTCTTGGGTCTTGGTTCTGAGTCAAGGTCTGGGTCTGGGTCTGGGTCTAGGTCTTGGTCTAGGTCTGGGTCTGGGTCTGGGTCTAGGTGTGGGTGTGGGTGTGGGTGGGGTCTCGGCTATTACTTGCTCAGGTTTTAACAAGGGCCGGAGGCCCAGGGGCACTGAACTAGTAAATCTGATTGTCAAGGGAGGGTGTGGCATGCACTGAGCTGTGCTAGAGAAGATGATGGGATGCATTTCATCTCGGGGAGGGTTCATGTGAGCGCATTTGAGGAAATGTACACTTGCGTCAAGGCGGCCATATTGCTCCAAGCATGCACACGGCCCCACACACACGTACCTCGGGGAGGGTTCCTGTGAGCACGTTGGAGGACATGGACACATTGTTCAAAGCGGTCAAATTGCTCCAACCTTGCGCACGGCCACACACACATGTATGCCACACACACCGTCACCCACATCGTTAGTCATGCATTTGCACACAATAATGGATGGGCCACCTGCCATGTAAGGCGTGTGCATGGCTCCTCATCATGTTCCTACGCACATCGATAATACATTGGTAGGGCGCGGCATGCTCTAGCCACGATGGGAGCTGGGGCCGGGAGGATTACCATGGGGACTCGCCGCATGCAGGGTTCCACGGGGACTCACCGCAGGCAGGGTTACTATGAATCTCTGAGTGGAGACGGAAATACTTGTGACATAGATGAGCTCGCCCCACGCCTGGTCATGGCAGTCAAGGGGATTGGACGTGGTGCATTGTGGTTAGATCGCGCGTTTTTTGATTGATTAATTGATCATGATCAGCATTGGCAGTGGTTTAGGGCGCATGTGAGAGATCTCGCGCAGTGAGCCAGTGAGCGGGAGTACCCGTGACGCACCGCAGGAAGGGTGCCGTCAACAGAAGTTGTGTAGCGGCCTGCAAACCGATGGAAGTTCATTTCACCCGAAGAACTGATGTACGTCAATCGCACACAACACAGTCCAAACGGACACAACGCGGTGCCACCAATGTAGATGCTTTCGCCTTCCTCCACGCAGTAGCAGTCGTTCAGCTTGATTGCACCGGACCCCGTCGTGGTGGCGCCTACACACGGGGAGGGTTGGGGGAAGGGCATGGGAAGGGCAGCAAGCGTGAGCATCCTGCACTTGCCAACGCATGCGCGTGGCGCCGATCACAAACCCAATCAGCTCCAAGATCTAGGACATGGGGGGGGTCATCCCATTGCAAAGCTGCGACTTCTAGAAAATCCTCCCAATACCGTAGTACTGCTTTGCCTTGCCGATTAAATAATTCGAAAAACGTCGTGGCAAGGTCGATTACAACCGCGGAGGAGGCCGCGGGCCGCGTCGTGGTGATGGCGGGGGTGGCCCCACCGCGCCACGGGCCGCCCCACCGCAACGCGACGCGGGCGAGTTCATACACATATGGGACCTGTACCCTCACGCTGGGGGCCTGCGGGGCGCGCTCGGGGGCTGACCAAATTTCACAATGGCGAGGGACGCAACTTGGCATACACATTTACTGAGGCCATCCGCGCCCCTGAGTATTTAGACATCAGCTTTTGAGCCCATCCCGCAGCGATTTGCCAGGGCGGATGGCGCAGAGGAGGCCTGTACACTGACATCACTTGGGACTTTTCAAACCCGGGGCGGAGCCCCCATGGAGTGGGGGGCTCCGCCGAAAAAAAGTCAACATGAGGTCTCAAACTCCCCCCCCTGGCTTTGAGATTGCAAAGTGTGCCATCTAGTTAACTTTGAAGTGTGGCTAGTTGGTCGTTTTTTTCGGTGTTGCTCTTACCATTCGGCATACCTCGGAGTACACAAGCAATAGCATGCCCTTCTAAAAGGACATTAGAAATGGACAATTTGCAAATTGTGGACATTGGAATCCGGTCCGACAAGTGTATTGGATTGCACGTAGAACGTTTTCCCTCGTGGCTGGCTCCATCTCCAGATGACCATGCGATTCCAACCTTAACTCGGAGCAATACACGGTGCATCACATGTACGCGTGACACATGCACGGGTGGCATTGCTAAGGGCTCGCCACGTGCTAAATGGGCAAGCCACACGACACCTTTGTGGTACGCACCATCAGGACATGGAGTGCATCCGTTGCCGGCGGCGTCATATTGGCGGGCGGAACAAGTGGATTCGCTGTAAGAAAAACAACCGGTGATGGTGGTGCCGTAGCAAAGTGTGTCGGTATTGTCAGCCGGCGTGATCTTGATTGAGAGCATGTGCAACATTGGGGAGATGGGGAGGGGGGGGGGCAAGTGGAAATTCAGTATCAACAACTGGAAATCCCATGCAGTTAGTGTGAAACGCGAGGGTTGCATGTTGGAGGCATGGCATGGCATATTATATATTATATGAGTCCACTCGTCGTATCCCTAACATCTTATCCAAGGTTTGCTAGGCTGCTGCGTTGGCGTGTACATACGTATTTTTAGGGTTGTGGGCAACCGTAGATGGACGGCCCGTGTATCCGTTTATCCGTATATACGATCGTATATCCGTAGATACGTATCCGTACATGTAGTACAGGCTGCCTCATATGTATGTCGAATTGGGTGAGAGCCACGGCGTTGGAATGCTGGATTTACAAGGAGCACTGTTGCTCTTGGTGTGATCATCATGCGTGATAAGTTTTTTCAGTAAATGCCAAAACCGTATCGTGGCTGCTCGGGCGGCTGCGATGCAGTGGGGGAGCCGAGTCCTCTCCCTCCTCCCTTCCCCTCCTCTCCCTCCTCACCCTCCGTTTAGTCTACGACCTGATATAGTTCATTACCCAAGGGCCCCCGTCCCTTGTTAAAATACTGAGCAAGTAACAGCCGAGACCCTACCCCACCCAGACCCAGACTCACACCCACACCCACACCCACACAAGTAATAGCCGAGACCCTACCCCACCCAAACCCTAGACCCACACCCACACCCAAGACCCAGGCCCCGCCTCCCGCCCCGCCCCGGACTCCAGACCCCAGACCTCAGGCCCCAGACCCCAGATCCCAGACCTCGACCCCAGAGAGACCCCAAACTTGTTGCGCCACCGGCACCATGAGCCCCATGCACACCACCACTACCCGCCAAAGCTGCATGCAATCGACAGCGCTGGTTATGAGCTTAAAAATTCAAGCCGAATCGTCCGATTCCGTGCTGTATTCGGGGAGTAGTGTTGCCGTTTGTTGCATGCGTCGAAGGTGTAACCCCATTGGCTGTCTGCTGAAGGACCTGCGGCCGACGTTCCTCCATCCTATCTCTCTTGCTTACTGCTACTGGGGCTATTTGCGACCCGTTGCGGCCGGATCGCATCGGCGTCAGTCACAATCCACAAAAAAAATATAAAATGAATGTATATTGAATAGAAGCTCGATTAACGGAGGCGCGTTCTCGTCGCCGAGCCCTGGACCCAGCAATGCGGCGCTGCTGGTGACGAAGATCTCCGTGCCGCTGACGAGCGGGGTAAAGTACGATTGGCCTGGCTCCTGCTAGACTGCCCCTCGGTGGAACACTTCAGGAGCGGCTTGCCCGGCGCTGCCATGGCTTGGCGAGTAGCCGCGGCGCTGCCGCGGCCCGTGCTGGGAGACGGCCCTTATCCTCCCCCCATGCAGGACGCCATGCGGCACCGATCTCGACGAGTTGATCGACGAGCGGAGGAGCTGGCGCCCGTCAATGCATGCTGGACATTGGTCAAGATGGCTGCCCGTGGAGGCGGGCTACCATCACGGCTTCAGCGGTGGTGACCGCCGAGGCAACACAGAGTAAATCCGCTTCACCAATCGCAGCGTTCGTCACCGCGCTCATCCTCGGGGTCGCTCGTCTGCCGGTGACTGGCGTTGGAAGGTCTTCAGGCAGCCTCCATGACAACTCTGTCGTCCATGCACCCCTGGAGGGTGGGACCTGGCCATGCATGAGGCATGGGGCGCCGGCTGAGCCCCATGCAAACGAGAGCTGGACAGCCATGCACTGCCAGGCGGGGACCGTTCCAGTCAGCGCCAGTCGGCTCTGTCGGCTTGACTGGCCACAAGGCCACTACTGTGACCCTGAGGAAGGTCCTCTCCTATATGCTCCTTGCCAGACATGTCTCTCAGAGACCGCTGTTTGGGGTAGTCTAGCCGGCAGGAGCGGTAGTCTATCGGCCGGGAGCCGGCGGTACTCTAGTACTTAAGTGTGCTGGAGTATC
Organism: Chlamydomonas sp. UWO 241; assembly: GCA_016618255.1. Taxonomy (NCBI): domain Eukaryota; kingdom Viridiplantae; phylum Chlorophyta; class Chlorophyceae; order Chlamydomonadales; family Chlamydomonadaceae; genus Chlamydomonas; species Chlamydomonas priscui. Next base: position 65,273 of record VFSX01000605.1, on the reverse strand, counting down.
GGCGGGTGTCTCTAGTAGAAGAGTAGCCTGCTGAGCTGGAAACCCCGTATAACTTGTAACTTGTATATTGAAGTGTGTAAACCGCCCGCTTTTAAGATCCGTAAATACGGCCGTATATACGGATATACGTATATACGGGATATACGGTAGCTCACAACCCTACGTATTTCGGCTTTGGAGCATACGTACATATGTACAACACGGCCGTATGAACGCATGCCTACCGTACGCTCGGGCGATGGGCAACAAAATACGCCTTTTACTATTCAAGTACTTGCACTCAAAACAACAGTCTTAACTCTCTCAGTTATACGTGGATTTGGAGGATTCGAAACGCCATAGATAGTTCTTGGCACTAGCTGCCCAATGGAAGTTGTGTGGTGCGTGTCCGTCTAGGAGACGGTACGTAGAGCACCGGCCAATTATGTGCTGCATGGGTATGCGTACCAACGTACATGCCACCACGTGTGCAGCCAAGCAGAATTGAGAATCCTCGGCCCCGGCACATGTTGCAGTTTATTGACATTGGTGGGCTTGGGAAATTTGAGCAGAGAGCGCCAAGATTCGCGCTTCAACAAAGACACCATGCAACATGCGGCAGAGAGTGCATACACAAGGAGAAGACTCACCCCATCCGGTACAACGCCGTGCAGCCCCGAATTGAAACCAAGGTTCATAAAGCTCAAGGTGTCCATGCCGCCCCACGCCTACGCGCAACACACATGCACACTTTTCAGTCGCGGGGGACGCCAACACCGATCAAAGGACCATCATGCTTATGAATGTGTGGACAATGCAACGTGTGTGTGCACAAAACTCCGGTCCCATGTGCATAGAAGTCCGTTGGGAGGGGGCAAGTAGGTGGGGCGGGTAGGACTCTTACCTGAGGAATGGTTCCATTCAAAGCATTGGAGACAAGAGCCAGCTGCTCCAAGGCGTCCATGGTGCCCCACACCTGTGTATGGTCACAAACACAAGTGCACAACACGCCCACCAGCACACATCATTTCAGTCACACTTGTGCACACGCGCCCTCAACGCCGACCGATGGACCACCAGACACGCGAAGCATGCACCCTTGGGACGTGGGATGGAGGGAGCTGCCTCACAAGTATGGCCAAAAATCGTGCAAACGGTGCAACATATGCCGAGTTGTGCAAGGGGGTGAAATTGGGGGCACTTACCGAGGGGAGGGTTCCGGTGAGCGCATTGGAGGAAAGGTAGATCCGCGTCAAGGAAGCCATGTTGCTCCACACCTGCGCATGCACGCACGCGCACAACACCCACACCCCCACACATATTTTGTCATCCGCGCTTGTGCAAAAACGGCCCCACAAACGATCAACAGGTCACAAGCCATGTCAAGCATGTGTGAGCAACCCACCGAAAATCCACATGCACATATCGCGATGTTTGTGGAGGGCGTGCCATGCCCCGTGCTGCCATGGGATTCGGGGCGGGAAAGACTTACCTCGGGGAGGATTCCAGTGAGCGTATTGCCGCCAAGGACCAGCGCCGACAAGGCACCCATGCTGCTCCACGCCTACGCACGTCAATGCACACATGCACGCAACACACCGGCACACACGTTGTCAATCTTGTGTGAGGTCATGCACCTATCACAAAGATGATCAAAAAGGAACTAGGTTTGTCAGTCACACAGCTGAGGGCCTTGATGACCTCATTTGTGACAACTCTCCCCGCCTTACAAGTGTAGCAACTCTCAGGGTTGTTGAAGCTTCGAGGAAGGGCGTAAGTGATTGTGAATATCAAGAGTCCCGCCACGCTCTTGATTGTTCTTTCCATCCTAAGCTCAGCTTACGAGAGGCCCAAGAGTGTGAAAGTGTGGGGACTCCACCTTTGTAGATTATAAATACCTGTCACTCCCCAAGAGCATCCTTAAAGGTTAGGCTTAGGGTAAGGTTTGTGATATCACCCCTAGAACAACGACTTGAGGGTCACCAACCATATGCAAAGCATGCAAAGCGTTTGCACAGCACCCACCCCATCAAGGTCCCACACACGACATTGTTTTTTTAGCTGGGATGACGCGGCATGCACTGTCTGGTTCAGCAACGGGCTGGCAGGACTTTTAACCAAAGGGAGGGTTCCAGCAAGCGCATTGGCGCCAAGGTCTGAAGAGAGCAGGTCACCCATGTTGCTCCATGCCTACGCATGGACTGTAAGATCCATCATCATCATCACGCATGCGTACACATGCATGTCAATGCACGCACGCGTACACCACACACCATCACACACTCTCTCATTAGCGCATGTTCACAATGCGCCTTTAGGGGACCGTTTAAGGTTGTCCGATGGATGGGACATTAGCCATGCAAAGCGTGCACGCGGCACCCACCCCGGAGGTCCCGCACACACGCATGTGAGCGTAAAGAATGTTTGACAAAGGAAGTTGTGGAACGTGAGGGCATGCACTCAGTGCATGTACACGCACATGCCGTGGGACTCACCGCAGGGAGGGTTCCGATGAAGCCTTGAGAGGTGAGAAGAATATCCTTTGCGTAGATGAAAGCACCCCACGCCTGCACATGGCAACAAGGAGGGTGCGTGATGTATCGGATTAGTATGTTTGCGTTTTGGGGGGTGAGCATGATCACCATTGCCTTTGGTTTGGGCTGCTGTCGCACCATGTTGGGAAGAGTGACCTAGACGCACCGCGGGGAGGGTGCCATCAACAGAAGTTACGTAGCGGCCCAAAAGCTTATTGAAGTCGGTGTCTCCTGAATCACTGATGTACGTCACACGAGCACAACACGGTCCATCCGGACACTGAGCGGTGCCACCAACGTAGATGCCTGTGCCTGTCTCCACACAGTAGCAGTCATTTGACTCGGTGGCACCCGACCCCGTCGTGATGGCGCCTACGGGGTGGAGATTTTGGGGGGGGGCGGGGCGATGGGGGGGGGGGGCAGAGAGTTGGTGCGGGGGTCCCACCAAGTCCATCATCAGACTAGGGTACCTCATGCATGATGGACTCAGGAACCAAGTGCAATGGATACCGTTTTCCAAGGGGGATCCACCGCAACGCTCTGACTCCTAGAAATGTGCCAAAGTCACCCCCAAACCCTGGTTAAGATGGCATTGGTCCCATTGCAACTCATTTAGGTTGCTCTGAAGGGCACTGGTGGGCACTAGGTGTGTCATTCGCGGTGCGGGGGGTGGGCCAGGGTCGATGGGGGACCCTTCCCCCCTTGAACCTTAGTTCCCCATCTCCCATCTGGTGGACTTGTGCCCCTCGAGTCAAAGCAAATTCGATGGTCGTCATTGTCGTCATCGAAAGCGTTACACAACGGGAACGCCTAGACCTTGAGTAAAAACCACAAGACTCTTAAATGCTACAACCAGGAAGGCAATCACACACAGCCCCCCAACATAGCCCCCTGTTGTGACGAAGCGCAAATAACTACTACCCCACACAGGTCTGAGAGCCAGCCGGAGGCACGCAAGCCCATGTCCACACTTGAAAATCACTGAGGCGGCACGCCCCTAACTCATTCCCACCTCAACTCCTCCGCCACCCCCCGGGCCCCCCCACGGCCCGGAGTGCCTCAACACCATCCCTGCCCCTCCGCCTGACAAAAATAGTATTGCCCCCCCAATGCAGAGTTGCATCGCGCAAGCGGGTCCTGTGGAGGGGCAAAACCAGAGCCAAGAAAAGTCGGAGATACCCAAGCCAAAACACCGCGTCACCCGCAAGGAAATTCCGGCGAGTATACACACACAGTAAGGCTCCCCCACGGCTCCCCCCAACACAAAATCACTTGACATGGTTGGATACTTGCGTGCCTGCAAAAATTGACACGCCAAATACGGCTATACAAAGTCAAAAACAAGCTACTAACACCTTCTGCCTGATTCCACCCAATGCTTCTTTACACTCTTACAATACCGCTCCACATGGCCGCATGTTCGTTGTTGTGGCCCATAAATCCTCAACATACTCGTGGGACCCTTTTCTCAAAATGGTCATGGGAAAACACTTGCAAGCGTGACACATTCACTAGCGGCGTTGTGTGGACTGGAAGTGTGGACTCGCCAACGTGTAGAATGGGCAAGCCACACGACACCTCCACCCAACGCACCGACAGCACATGGCGTGCACCCGTTGTTGGCGTCATCATAGAAGCGGGCGGAACAAGTGGATGCGCTGTACGAAGAACATCCGGTGATGGAGGTGCCGTAGCAAAGCGTGTCAGCCGGCGCGATCTGTACCGAGAGCAGGGGGGAGGGGGGGGGGCATGTGGTGTCAACAACATTGATTATTGGAAGGATTTAGTACTTATTTGTTCCCTGCCTTTTCACGTTTTTTCCCAGCTTGCTGTCAAAGGGCCGGTAGGCACTTGCCGCGTGCATGCGTTAGGGGGCTGTGCCCCGGGGCCGCTCAATTGCGATGGAAGAGTACAGGCTGTACAAGACTCCCTTGGAAACTTGGTCAACATCAATCACGCCCGCATCTCTATAAACTAGACCACGCCGGAGCATGGTCTCCCGTGACACCTCCACTAGCGCCGCACCTCCCACCAATCCTTGATCACGGCAGCATTAGGGAGCATGTCAGGGTGAAAGCCTAGATACGAACATGTGCGTAGCCCTGACCAGGTGGTTGTGGGTGTTGCCACAGCCGAGGTGGCTGCGTTGGTGGTTCTCGATGTAGTTGAGGCCACTGAGTGTGCGCTCGTCTTCCACAGTCGGCGCGATCACGATCGCCACCTCCGCCGGCTGCGCCCGGGTGGAGACTATTGGTGTGCCCCACAGTTGCCAGCCGCATTCTTGTCAATCAAGCACCACATCATCGGCACACCGCTTGCCTTGCCCTCGGCCAACTCATGGCTCATATTCCTCAGCTTCATGGCCAACGCCTTGAATTGTGCGCTCTCATTTTCGCATGAGACTCAGCCCCCCGAGACGCCTCCTACCAATTGCTACCACTCATATGTAGGATTTGACGCTGGACCCCGTACCGCGCCGCGCCGCGTTGTGGGGGGCGAGGCCGTGTGGCCAAACTTGGCAGCACCAAACTTTCAACATGCTTTGCGGCGTCGTCTTTGGACCAAATCCACTTTTCACCGGTGGTTTTAAGTTGCCGAATCGCTCATTTAGACGCATGCTTCGTGAGTGACAGTGGCTTGGAGGAACGGCGAAATGGGGGACGAAACCGATCGACTTCAAAATGTGCCCGTCGCGGTAACGCATGCGTCGAAATGAGCAATTCGGCAACTAAAATACTCACGTCACAAGTGCATGTGGTTAAGGAGGGACGCCACAAGAAATTCCCAAAGTTTGGTGCTGCCAGCTTTGGTCAGTTTTGGCCACTTTTGGCCACAGGTTGGGTGGGGATGGTCCCTTTAGGAGGGGGTCAGTATGTAAGATACCTTGCCCAGTTTCCAAAGTGCCAGGCAAAAGGAACCAAAACGAAAATTTGATAGCGGGATGGGCGACACCACGGCCGACAATGTCCCATGCTCGGCTCTCAGGTTCTCGTTGCCTAGTAACTGTTACCGACAAAAGTCAAAACGCGCTTGACGGACCCCAAAACAAAGGGCGCTGGATAGCTGACTCCATTCCGTGTCTCTGGGTGGTTGAAGAACCTCCGGGGGCCAAGGGAGGAGGAGTTATGACATGGGGCGTGTGGAGGGTCGGCATAACGCCCAAAAATGCGCCACTCCGAGCCCGAGACGCGCGCCTGGTGAAAGGGAACCCCAGATCTGTGGTCAGTATCTGTTCATATAGGATACAGGGCAGCTGTAGCCCGAGTGGCACGACCGGGGGTGCAGCGGGCCTCCCCCAGTGAACCTTCAGCCAAAACCTGGTCACACCAAAATCGCGAAACGGCCTCGTTCGCTGCTCCCCGCGTGCGGGATAGCCTTTCATACACATGATCTACACATGCATGACGATGGCCTGTGGTGGGAGGCGTCGTAGGCCGCCGCATGACGGCATCTGTCATGACCCCATGCAACCCTCCCATGGCCAAACGACTCTGCGCGCCCCTCCCGCCCCCTCGCGACGCCTCCAACTGATGCGTACCACCAATAATATGAACCTGGCGGGAGGCTGGTCCCCGTGGGGCGTGGCGAGGCGCTGCGCCTGGTTTGGGGGCAGCCCGAGATAAATGCCATTGGGTGTTGCGCACAGGCAATCTCCCCGTGACTTAGCCGAGGAATACATCCGCTGAATTGTTTTTATCGACGCCTTGTTCGTGGGAGACTGTGCGTTGGGCAGACGTCGAATTGCGGGGCAAAATGACTTGGAACGACGTTGACGGTGTCGAAAAAACACCATGTTCTTCGCCATTTTGCCTTTCATTTCGCCGTCTCTCCACCGCACAGTCTCCCACGACAAAGGCGTCGATATGAACAGTTCGGCAGAAGTATTCCGTTGGGAGCGCTGCGTTTGACCACCTCACGGCCGAGAATAAATTACGAAAAGTTTAGGGTTTGCAGTTTGGCCGCTTCTTGGGTTGGGGGGAGGTTCACTGGGGGAGGCCAGCAGTCGCCGTGATGTTGCGCGCGTGTTGTTGCGCGCGTGCGCGCGCTGGCACTGCATGGCGCTTGGCGTGCCCATGCAACCCAGTCCAAAAGTTGCCTCATGGCCGCTCTGAGGCAACAAAACAATTGCATGTGATATATGAGTCATGATAGCAGGGTGCGCACGCAGGGATAGGCGATGGGCAGTGTTTTGTGGGGCCAAGTGGGTGTGTGTGAGGGATGACAGACGGCGCCAAGTCTACGCCCTGGGGCGCTCGACCCGCGTCCACAGCAGCGCTGTGCCATACTAGAGTTATATGGCGTCTTTACAGCCGCGGAGGAGGCCGCGGGTAGCGTCTTCGCGACACCGGCAGTTGCACTGACGGACAGGTCCCCGCCCCGCGCCCTGGGCCTCTCCCGCTGCCCCACCGACGCAGGGGAACTCGGGTGTATTATTAGAAACACGATGCGCGTGCGGAGACCGGGGTGGGGGGGGCCAGGGAGTAAGCTAAAGTTGGGGAGCCCTGTTTTGGGGGTCCAATCACATTGGCGGTGACCCCCCCCTTTGGGAACACCTAAGATTATTGTAACTAGACATATCCCCCACCCTTTCGTGGTTTTGGGCAGTGGTGACCTTCAGGAAAACGATAATTGTCTGTCGGCCTACGCGACACTGGAGGTTACATGCCGAATTGCCCCCGCATGAGGCGATTTTTTTTCGCGGAAAAGTGTAGAAATTGACATTTTCACACTGTCTCGAGCGAAATTCCCGCAATTCGCCCCCATAGCTTCGTCGACGGTAATCCGGTTTGCCCCCACCACTCTGATAACAGACCTCAATCCCAGTGCTATCCCAGCGGTCCTGGGACAGTCCCAGGCCCTGCCTGCTGTCCCAGGACTGTCCCAGGCTGGGATAGTGCTATCCCGGGATTGCTTGGGAAGGGGAGAACTGGGAAACTCCAGCCCGGCACAACATAGAATCCTTTGGCTCTCCAGCTGGAGAGACACCGCCTTACTTGCTACACCCAGTCCTACACCCAGATACCGCCTTACTTGCTTCCCTCAGCCCCAGAGAGATACCGCCTTACTTGCTTCCCCCCAACCCCACAGAGATACCGCCTTACTTGCTTCTCCCCAGCCCCAGATAGACACCGCCTTACTTGCTGCCCCCAGCCCCAGAGAGATACCGCCTTACTTGCTTCTCCCCAGCCCCAGAGAGACACCGCCTTGCTTGCTGCCCCCCAGCCCTAGAGAGATGCCGCCTCACTAGCTTCCCCAAGCCCCGGAGAGAAATCGCCTTACTTGCTTCTCCCCAGCCCCAAAGAGACACCGCCTTGCTTGCTGCCCCCCAGCCCTAGAGAGATGCCGCCTTACCAGCTTCACCAAGCCCCGGAGAGATACTGCCTTACTTGCTTCCCCCAGCCCCGGAAATACCGCCTTACTTGCTTCTCCCCAGCCCCGGGGGGACTGGCCTGGCAGGGGTGGTGCTGGGTGGGAGGGGCAGGCCTGCCCCTCCCGCCCAACCTAGGGGCGCCTCTGTGTGTGTGCGGCTGCGCCGCTCACGCGTGTGCGGTCGATGACGGGACGTCGGCAGTGTGCGCTGCGCGATTGTGTGCGGCCGCAGCGCTCGTGTGTGTGCAGCCGCGGTGCTCGTGTGTGTGCAGCAGATGTCGGCACGTCGGCAGTGTGCGTTGCGCGATCGAGTGCGGCCGCAGCGCTTGTGCGTGTGCAGCCACTATGCTTGCGTGTGTGCAGCAGATGGCGGCATGTCGACAGTGTACGCTGCACAATCGTGTGCGGCGGCAGCGCTCGGATGTGTGCAGCCGCGATGCTCGGGTGTGTGCAGCAGGTGGCGGGGCAAGTCGGAAGTGTGCGCTGCGCGATCGCGTGTGCGGCCGCAACACTCGTGTATGTGCAGCCGCACCGCACCGCTCATGTGTGTGCGGCCGATGATGGCACGTCAACATTGTGCGTTGCGCGATCGTGTGTGGCCACAGCGTGGGGGCGTGTGTGTGTGGGGGGGTGGGGGGCTCTGTATGAGCGCAGCGCTCGCGTGTGCGCGGCAGATGGAGGGGGCTCTAGGGCAGTGTGGGGCAGCCATAGATGACTGCCCGGCACCACATCTGCATGTCCACGCTCTAGGTGCCTGGGGTGGGGTGTCGGAGCTGCTGCTTGTGACTCGCTGTCAAACGCGGATGAATTCGAAGGGTTGGAAGAACTCCCCTGATGATCATGTTCACCAGCAACCACAGCAGCAGTGGATTTTAATTAAGTGTGATAGAACAGACTCCCTTAGTGTCCCTGTGGAGCTCTGCCAGTCCTTTGGTGTGTGAATGTGTGAAGAATTGGAGTGTGAATGTGTGAGCAATTGGCACCGTAGCGCCATGCGGGTATTGCATTAGCAACACGCAACACGCAGTTCGTCGGCGTGGCTGCGTGCGCCTCGTTTCCTCTCTGGGGGACGTAGTTGCTCGCGTGTGCGGTTAACAGCTGGCTAGCAACGCCAGCAGCGACGCCTATTGAGTCCAGCATGCATGTGTCGCTCGGTATGATGGACGAGAGCTGGGCGCGGAGCGGCGCTGCGCTGGGCGCGGGGCGGGGGCGTTTGTTCGCGATCGCGTGATGCAAGGCGCAGCCCAGCCCCTGGGCTGCGCCCTGGCCAACACCGCGTGGCCGTGGCCATGTAACAAGACGGCCATGCGATGTCACGCGGGTGCTGTTTCATCGCGTCCCATGCTCGCAGGCCAGTCAACGTCCATGCATGTGCAGGTCACCACGCAGTGATAGCCGCCATCAGCTCAACACTACGGCGCGCCCGCGTGGGTGCGTGCTGCATGCTGCAGCCCAAGGCGCTGGAGCATCTATGGAGCAGACGTGACGCGCGTGCACCCCATGCGTCCATGCATCCATGCACAACCACCACGCCATGCTGCCATGCTGCCTGCAGGTTGGACCTGCTGGTGACGGCCTTCCCCAGAGATCCACTGCAAGCTGGTGCCCAGCGCCGCGGATGCGGCATGGGCGCGCGCGCCTTGCATGACTTCGCACACAGTTGACCCGCAGTCAACCCTTCCCACACGTTCTATCAAGGCGCAACCGGCATCCAAGTGGTAACATGCGGACATGCCCTAGCATCACTGCAGTCAATACTGCACTTGATTTACCTTGGTTTTACCTAGGCGTTTTGCTGCACCGAGCGGCAGCCTCCAGCCACAGTCCCAGGACTGTCCCAGGGCAGCTATCCAAGGGATAATCCTAGCAGCAGTCCCAGGAGAATCCCAGGACAATCCCAGTCCGAGGTGAATCCCGGGATTGAAATACAGAAACACCCGGGATTTCAGCTGGGACTGAGCTGGGACTGTCTCAGTACAGTCCCAGCGGCTATCCCAGTACAGTCCCAGCTGCTATCCCGGTACACTCCCAGCTGCGATCCTGGGATTGCCCCTGGGATTGAGGTCTGTTAGCAGAGTGCACAGCAGGTCTGCGAGGGCTGCGGGGGCGCTACGGACATCAATGGTTGAGGCCTTGGATACACCCAACCACCCCCAGATTACCCAAAATGCACGCGAAAAGGTTTGCATACAGCTAAAATAACAAAATACCTACGACATCCAACGCATTGGAAAGTTAGTTTCAAGGGCTGTCCGACGGTATGCTGCATGCCTCAGACGGGCAGGTATTGAGAAAGATGCGCTTCTTAAAGCTTTAAAGCTTTAAGAAGTGCCTCGCACAAAAATTATGAGCGAAAAATCGAAAAACAGAGGGCCTAGAAAAACATTAATTTAAAATCCGCTTAGATTCCGCTCCGATCGGAATACGGACGAAGCAAGGATAACTGGTCAACCTCGGAGACCCAAGCATGGTCAATGTTCTTTGCGAGTTTTGCATGTTTGAGGCATGGCGTGGCATATTTGTTGAGCCCATCAGCTATGCCCTGAAAAGGACATGCAATGTGGGAGGCCGAACACTGGGGGAGGGGGTGAAAGGGGCTCTGTGTCAACACAACTTACGTGCGGTCCATTGACATTGGACGGCTTGGATTTTTTGGTCCGAGAGCGTTGGATTCACGCTTAAAATAAGACACCATGCAACCCGTGGCGGCAAGGCAAGGGGCAGACTCACCCCAGTTGGCACCGGGCCGCTGAGCCCCGAATTGGAATGAAGGTCTTGGTACACCAAGGAGTCCATGTTGCCCCACATCTGCGGTTGGCCAGGTGCACAGGCATGCAAAACTCTCAGTTGTGTGTGTGCACGCATGTTGTCAACAAAGATTGAACGGCCTCCAACTTGTGTATACAAGACACATCACAACGGTCCCATGTGACGGGTGCACCATGCCCGGAGCTACGCTGAGAGGTATGCCCAAGAGGATCTTACCATTGGCAAGGTTCCTGTTAGCACATTGTCGCGAAGTTCGAGACGCATTAAGGCACCCATGTTGCTCCAGACCTGCGACACAAACACATAGCACACAACACGCAACACAACACAAACACACATACACACACACACACACACTGTCAGTCTTGCATGGGTACAAGTGCCATCCCAGCAATGATCGATGGGGCACACCGCCATACAACGCGTGCGTGCAGCGCTCGCCCATGAGGTCACATGCACATACATGTCCGAATGGGAAGAATGCGGCGTACCCGAGCTGGGCCAAGATGACTCTTACCGAGGGGAGGGTTCCATTAAGCGCATTTCCGCCAAGGTCCAGAAATTCCAAGGCACTCATGTTGCTCCACGCCTACGCATGTGCAACACGCACCGGCACACACATTGACGGTTGCGCGTGTGCACAAAGCGCCTGCAACATTGATGGACGGGTATGAGCCTTGCAAAGCGTGCGTGTGGCACCCACCCCAAGGTCTTGAACACACACATGCTTGTCTCGGAGGATGTGGAAGATGGGGGCGTGCACTCATGCGCACACACACGCGAGCGTAGAGGACTCACCGCAGGCAAGGTTCCGATCAAGTTTTGAGCGTTAAGGAATATATCCTTCATGAAGATGAATTCACCCCACGCCTACGCATGGCATTCGGGAGGGCGTGGTGCATTGGATACATATTTTGCGTGGCTTAGGGAGATCATATTCAGCAGGTTTGTATACAACAGTGTTGGTGTGGCGTGCGTGTGTGAGCTTGCCCACAAGCACCATGTTAATAAGAGCGCCCGTACGCACCTCGGGGAGCTTGTGATCAACGAAGGCATATCGACCGGAAAGATTCTTGTAGGTGTTGGCGCCTGCCGCTTCAACATACAAAACACGCACGCAACACACGTCATCAGGGCACTGCGCGGTGCCTTGGACGTAGATGCCTGCACCCGTCTCCACGCAGTAGCAATCGTTCAGCTCGGTGGCACCAAAACCCAACGTGGTGGCGCCTGTGCGGGGAAAACGTGGGGGGGGGGCGTCCTCAAAAGCAAAGCATTACAAGAGCGTCTATCCTACAAAAGACAACAACGCCGTCGTGGTTCCGCTTAAGATCTCGAGTAAATGACGGCCTGGGCCTCAAGGCTCACTCCCCAATCTCAACCTGACGTAGGCGATGTCTTGCGACCAGGGTGTGAAACAGAGGAAAATGTCGATTTTCACATTTGATGAATCGAAAATCGTGCAATCTCAACCCGACTCGCCAGCCCAGATCAGCCAATCTCAACCCGAAAGTTCACTTTGTCGGATTACGGGTTGACTAACGGAAACACTGGTAGGTCGCTGAATTTTGACACCGTCCCGGACCTTCCCAAGCAATGTCTGTTTTGTGGGGGCAGGGGCGGCCAAATTGCTGCGCAAAGCAAGAGGGGGGGGAGGGCAACATAACAATGGAACTATACCCCCAACGTTTCAGAACGCATCCCGTGCACGCGCAACACATTCATATGTGGCATTGTGTCGAGGACTCACCAACGCGCAGAATGGTCAAGCCACGCAATGATTTCCACGGTACGCACCTGTAGGACAACGCTTGCATCCGTCGACAACGTTGCCATAGTAACCAGGGGCACAGTTGTATGCTTGGCCACAGCCAGTGAGGGAGGTGCCGTAGCAACGCGTGTATGTATTGTCAACCGGCGTGATCTTGATTGAGAGTATGCGCAGCAAGGGGGGTAGGGGGGGGTTGTGGCAATTCACACCCACGCCGGCACTCAATAACCGGTACGTGCATGTTGGAGGAGCTAAGTGTGCGTGTTAGAGGTATGGAACAGAGTGTCTTTGTTGGAAGTATGGAGCATACATGTGCGGCGTATGTGTTGATCTCACCATTCCACCAAGAGGACATGAAAGGTGTAATAGCGAACTCACATATGCAAATATTCGACTCATTTTGAGTCGAAAATCGGGTTTCGGTCGACTTCACATATGGTATCCAGGGCAACATCGCTCGGAGTGGGGAGGGGGTCAAATATATCCAAATAGGGCAAATTTGACCCCCCCTCTTTTGAGACGCATGCAAACCAAACACAAGTAGGCAAATCTGCCATTCTCTGGCGTCCTCCCACCGCCTCTACGCGCCTCCCCCTCGCCTCCCACCGCCCAAGTAGCGACCAATGGTCAAGGCTTACAAGAACCAGCCGCCTCCTGCGACCGGCAAGGGCGCAAAGGGCGCAAGCCCGCTGGGGGCGCTAATCGCTCGCTGCAAGGAGCCCGCTACGCACGGGCCCCAAGCTGGACCCCCTGCCCTACACCAATAGGCATGCTGGAGCTCCATGCGAGGCGTGGCGATCAGGCCGGCGCTATTCAGTGTGCTGGCGAGCACGTCGGCGTAGTGATGATCGCCCATCCTCCCCCTGCGGACCTCCCCACTAGATCAATGGGCTCGCTGAAGCCCCATGCGAGGCCTGGCGCTGTCTAGTGTGCTGGGGCAGCATTGCGTGGAGGTTTTGTCCACCCTAGAACCTTCCATGCACCCCCGTGCCACAAACGGCTACGGATCATCCTTATGCCGGTGGTTTAAGAGGCGTCTGCATCAGCCGTTTCCACGGAGCCGGTCTGTTCGAGAAGCAAAAGTTAAACCCCGCACTTCCTAGGGCACGCAAATCGCTGAAGGCATAAGCAACCCGCGTGTGTCGTGCGAGTCCTGTTGATAAGGCCGGTGCCGTCCATCGCGGGGGCGAGCAGTGCGGAGGCAGGCAGGAGCTCATCCGGCCCCCGAGCACCCTCCCCTCCGAGCCACTGTCTGTGTCTTGAAACAGGCCTGAGCATGCTCAACATCGCGGCCATGAGGCCAGCAGTGGCGGCTTTTCACACGTTTTGTAGTGGCGGGCGCGATGCATATGTGAACTCAACTTTGGTTTTGCCGAAAGGGGGGGGTCAAATATGAGTCCAGGGGGGTCAAATATGAGTCGAATATTTGCATATATGAGTTGGCTATAAGAAGACGCACCCAGGCACCCGAGGCGCAAAGAGGGGCATTTGGCCGGCCCATATTGCGTACAGTTTCTTCACATTTGTGGGCTTGGATAATTCAGACCGACAGCGTTTGAGATTTGCGCTTCGACGCCAACCACCACCCCACAACAAATGCGATGACCACACTCACCCCTGCCGGCACGGGGCCGTGGAGTCCCGAATTTGAAGCAATGTCGAGGGTTGTCAAGGCGTCCAGATTCCCCCATGACTGCGCATGTTTACGTGCACAAGGCACACCGGCACATACAATATCAATGTTGCGTGTGTCCACGCGCTTATAACAATGATCGCACAACACCATCCATGCAAAGCATGCGCGCGGCACCCATTTCATCAAGGTTGCACACACAAAGATGCCAAGCTCAGAGGGTGCGGCATGCCCATGTCGTGATAGAAGGGGCGGGGAGGACGCGCACCTCGGGGAGGGTTCCAGTGAGCGCATTGGAGGACAAAGTCAATGACTCCAAGACACCCATGTTGCTCCATGCCTGCGCATTGCCAACGCATGTGCATAACACGCATGCAGACACACATACCGTCAGCCACATGTGTGCACACGGGCCCCCCAGACAAGACCGACGGGCCACCAACCATGCAAAACGTGCGCATGGCCTCTACCCCCAATGTCCCATGCACATGAATTTGTCAGTCAAAGGAGGGTGCGGCATGTTGCAAGCCGCACAGGGAGGAGGTGATGATGACTCTTACCGCAGGGAGGGTTCCTATGAGCCCCTTTCCGACAATGTTTCTGCCATGTTGCTCCACGCCTGCACATCACCAAGCAAGCATGTTATCAACACACCCACATGCGCATTGCTCGTCACGCGTGTACAATTCTCTCCTATACCAATGATAGGTGCGCCTCTCGCCATACACATTGACGTTTCTGTAGGAGAGTGCGGCATGCCCCAAGCTGCGCAGGGAGGTGGTGATGAGAGGGCACTTACCTCGGGGAGGGTTCCGGTGAGGCCATTGGCGCCCATGTTCAAATGCGTCAATGACACCATGTTGCTCCACGCCTGCACATCAGCGCACATGAAAATTTTCAACAAGCAATCGCGCGCGTGCACACTCTCCTATTACAATGATCGATAGCCATGCATAACATGCTCCCCCCCCCCCTTGTCCCATGCACATAGACGTTTTTCTGGGGGGGCGCCGCATCGCCCAAGCTGTTGGGGGTGGCAATGTAAGGGCTCTTACCTCGGGGAGGGTCCCCGTTATCTTATTGTAGCCGATGTCCAAACGCGTCAAGGCGACCATGTTGCTCCAGGCCTGCACATTGCCACATGCAAATGTGTGCAACACACACACACACACACACACGCATACACACGCACACGCACGCACGCGCGCGCACACACGCACACACACACACACACACTGGAAATACATTGTTAGTCACGCGTGTGCACACGCGCCCCCATCAACGGTCAACGGGCAAACACGCATGCAGAATGTGCCCCCCCCAAGGTATAATATACATAGACGTCAATTAAGGGAGGCCGTGGAACAAGTGCGCGTGGACGCATGTGCACACTCATGCAGGCGCCTTGGGGCTCACCGCAGGCAAGGTTCCAATCAAGAGTTGGCCGCCTTCAACCGACATTCCGTAGAGGTACACATCCTCTATGTCGATGAACTCACCCCACGCCTGTCAGCCGGGAGGGGTGGGCGTGGTGCATCAGATTTGGATGTTGTGTTTCTTGGGCGAGCTGGTGCGAGAGGAGCTCACACATGCCATTTATTTATAAGAGCCGCTTAAACGCACCGTAGGGAGGGTGCCGCTAGCGGAAGTTGCGTAGCGCCCCAAAAACTTCTTGAAGTCGTAGATGCCTGAAGTATTGACATACGCCACAAGCGCGCAACACGGTGCATATCGACACTGCACGGTGCCACTGACGTAGATGCCAGCGCCTGTTTCTGAGCAATAGCAGTCGTTCAACTCGGTGGCACCAGGCCCCGTCGTGGTGGCGCCTGCACCGGGGGGTGGGGGGGAAAGCAGGGGGGGGGAAGGGGGGGCTAGTGTGAGTATGGTGGTGGTCTACCATTTTCTGCTAGGGGGGAGAGATCCGATGATTGATCTGCATGAACCTGTGGGTATGTGTGTGTGTGTGTGTATGTGTGTGTGTGTGTGTTTGTCGGTGTGTGTCGGTGTGTGTCGGTGTTGGTGTGAGTGCGTGGCTGTGACTGTGTCTGTGGGTAGATGGGTGTTGACGCGCCCGTCTGAGGGGGGAGCTTCGCCGGATTTTCACGCCGCCCCGCGGCGTGCTCAAACCTTGTTGTACACTGCAGCACAGCAACAGTCCGGGCCACTCACAAAGCCCCACCCGCCCGGCTGGGGTTCTAAACGGTCGCATTCATGCAGTGGAGGGGGCGTCTGGGCCATGCATCCGTTCAGTGTTGTGTGATGTCGGGGATACATGCCCAAGCAACGATTGACGCCCCATGGGCAGCACACACACACACAAACAACGAACCTGACTGCTACACTACAAGCAGAACTAATCACCTATCATCTTGCACTGCCTTGCGCTCAACCACAGGTTGCGGGCACGCCCTGCCACACGACACCTCCACGATACGCACCAGTAGCACAAGGCGTGCATCCATTGACGGTGTTGCCATAGTAGCCAGCGGCGCACGTGTCACAAGCGGTGACATTGACCGCGCCCTCGGCCAATGTGGTGGTGCCTGCGCACAAGGCACAAGTCATGTCCGGTCATGTTTGGCAGGCTTGGTGTTGTGAGGAAGGGGCAAGCTAGCGTTGGTCAGGGGGGTGAGCAGGAGGCAGGCTGGAAGTGGTAAGTGGTGATGACAGCTGTGGATGGTGAGGAGGCACCAGCATGTTGCTACCACTACTAACTACTACTTGACATCTACAACGAAGAAGCCAGCGGAAACACGGATCACATGGGCACGCTTCTGCACATTGACACACCCAACAAATGTCTGAATCCTATTACGGCGGGCACATTCACAGGCCACCCGAGTGTGAGAGTCTTTGAGTCTTGCAGTCTTTGATTCTTGAAGTCTTGCAGTCTTGTAGTCTTGTAGTCTTTATTCTACGCGCCCAAAGCACGAATTCACGCGGCGATAGCGATGGCTACGCCTTGCGGGAGGGGCTGTGCTGCGGCGCTGGGGGGTCGCGGCCTGAAATCGACGCACGCCCCCCATGCACGGCCCATGCAACAGCCAAGGACAGCCCCCGCAGCAGCCCTTGCCCCATGCATCTTTCAAGGACGGAGGACGTATCATCGCGCGTGCGGGGGCGTCTGACCAGGCCCGTTTGGGTGCATGGGGCGTGTGTTGCGTCGATTTCAGGCCGCGACACCCCAGCGCCGCAGCACAGCCCCTCCCGCAAGGCGTAGCCATCGCTATCGCCGCGTGAATTCGTGCTTTGGGTGCGTAGAATAAAGACTACAAGACTGCAAGACTACAAGACTCGAAGACTGTAAGACTCAAAGACTTTCCCTGTGTGAATGTGCCCGCCGTAATAACCCTCTTCAACACACCCAATGACCCCTTCCTAACTCCTCCAAAAAACCGACTAACACCAGCCCACCAGAGGCAGTCCCTCCACCCCCACCCCCACCCCACCCCCACCCCACCCATACACGCACATACATCAATACCCACCAAGCGGGCACGGGGTGCACGTGCCGTCCGTCGGGGCAGCCAGGTATGTGCCTACATGGGTGGGGGGGAAAGAGCAGAGTATCACGGGTGCATTTCTGGGCATAGTTCACTGAAGTCGCGCTTTACTTGCCAGCAAGCACCGTGTAGGTGCTTGCAAGGCGCTTGCCTGCAAAGCAGTGGAGAAAGTAGACCAAACTCGGAACGAGTCCGGGCAAGGCCACATTGTTCAATAGTAACTTTAACAGTAACACTTACATCAGCTTTCTAGTGAAGACTACCTTATATTCCTAGTACCACCGAATTGACCCAAGTCCAATTCTGGCCCTAGCAATTACTTGTGGGGGGCGGTAGCTACCAGCCGGCTGCCTGCCAACGTGTAGTTTTAGAGCAAGTAGGAGAGCTATTATTCGACGCCTACAAAATATATTCTAATTACTTCCAGGAGATAGGGGGTCAAGTGGCGCTTGCCAAACTACTCGACCGCCGAGGTGGAGGGGCCAGCGCCCAAGGGGCAGCCGGACCATACACAACGGCTAGCTGCCAGAACCTAACATGAGCACGACACATTTGAGACACACTTTTGGGGGGACCAAACAAAAGCCGTCACATTCTTCACGAAAAATTGCCGGATAACAAGCAGCGCACTTCAAGAGCGAGTTGAACCCTCAACTAGATATGTATGCCCCCCCCACCACCACTACCACCACCACCACCACCATCCACACCCGATCCACAGTTCGCACCAGTACCACAGGGCGTGCATCCGGTGCCATTGACGGCGTTGCCAAAGAAGCCGGCGGCGCAAGTGTTGCAAGCGATGACATAGACGGAGCCCTCGGCCGATGTGGTGGTGCCTGCGCACCAAGCACATGCAATGTCCAGTGAGGGTTGGCATGCTGGATGTCGGAAGGAGGCAGGCCCGGGTGGTGAGGAGGACACAGATGGGCGTGGTGAGGAGGGGGCCATCTTCTACAACTACTTTTATACTGCTACCACTCGACAGCCACACCCACGTAGCGCGATACTGCGCATTGACACACCCAGTAGATGGCCAATCACCCTACCTAACACTCCCCGTGACCCCTTCCCACCCGTCCAACACACCGACGCACACGAAACCATCGCTGCCTTACATGTCCTTCCTACCTCTTTTACCCCCCCTTGAACACACGTTCACAAACACCCATGCCCACCTGGCGGGCACGCGGTCTCGGACAAGGCACTTGCGGGGCAATATGCGCCGACGGAACACTTGACCTGGGTCGCAGTGGTCGGACAGTGAAAGCCAGCGGTACAGGGGGTGGTGGCGGACTTTGCGCCCGCAGGACAGTAGGTGCCAGGTGTGGTGCACGTTGTTGCAGACGTGGAGCCCGTTGGACAGGAGGATCCAGCAGGGCATTCGACCTGGGTCGCGGTGGTCGGACAGTAGAAGCCGGCGAAGCACGGGGTGGTGGCCAACATCGAGCCAGACTTGCAGAAGCTGCCAGCAACGGTGCAAGGGGCGCACTTCCCGCCCGTGAGAGCAGTCAGGTATTTGCCTGTGAGGTCAGTGTGGAGGGGGCAGAGCAAAGGAAAGGGTGGGTCTTCAGGGGTGGGGGGGGGGGGGGGGGCAGAGCAAAGGGTAGGGTGGGTTAACAGTGGACGTAGCACACCGTAGTCACGCTTTGCCTTGCCGGCATGTAATTATGTGAAAGTGCTTGCAAGGCAGTGGATAAAGTGCCTCAAACTCGGATCGAGTCCCGGGAAAGCCACTTATTAAAAAAAAATGCAACATGGACAAGGCACACTTTGTGGTCAGGGCTCCGGGCTCAATACTCACAGTAAATGGTTCTTGCGTACAGATGTAAGGTTAGGTGCGTCACACACGACTGTACAATCCATCATCATCATCAGGGTTGAGAAGAGTTCTGTGGATCGGGTTGTAGGGTTTTGGGGGAGCAAGATTCTGGGAGATTGAGATAAGTGATCAGTCACAGTGAGGCAATTGAGAAGCCGTGCGAAGGAGGTGTGTGGGGGGGGGGTAACAAATCTACCGTTAGCAGTGTTAGCGTTAGCAGTGCTAGCGTAAGCAGTGTTTTATGTCGAATGCGCCAGTCTAAGCATGCCACCCACAAAGACACCCACCAGCTGGGCACATGGCGCATGAGCGGTCGCCATCACCAGGACCGGTGCACTCGCTCACGTACATGCCTGCACGCAAGCCGCATGCAACGTCAAAAAAAAGGCAGGATGGCCCGACGGCAAGCATGTGGCACACGGCAAGAAAGCAGCACGGCAAGCAAGCAAAACGTCCAGTAAGCAACACGGCAAGCAAGCAGCACCCGCCAACTGGGTTGCAACTGGTGTGCGCCACCCAGGTTGTGCGGGCACAGGGACGCGGCATGTGCGTAGACGCGCGCTTGACCACTCGCCTCAACCCCTCGCATCCTGGCAACAAAACTAGATTTAGAGCGGTGCATGCACGCACAAGCACACCAACCCACAACACCACACCTACCAGCCGGGCATGCACTGCATGGGGCGCACACTCCGTCTGCGTTGTAGTAGCTGGGCGCACACTTGACCGTTACGACACCCACAATGGGGGGTGTCCTCGTCTCCATCCACGTAAATACGTCGGCGACGCTCTTCACACCAGCGGCTGGCGTCTCTGCCGCGACGGCGCCATCAATGTAGATAAAGTATGCGTTGCTCTCCTGAAGCCTGCGCCGAGAGGCGGCACTCTCCACCGTCACGTCGCACGAGGTGAAGACGCCGTCTTGCACGAGCTGCGAGCATTAGCCGTTGCCGAGAGCAAGCACCTCGGAGTACGCGCCGCTCGCGGGGATGCTGATGACAACACGCACAGCGCCGCCAGAAAGAGCGATGGCCTCAGCCTGGGCAGTGCTCTTGTCGGCATTGCTTCCGCGGGTGAGGAGGATTGATGTAGGAAGGATGATGGCCAGGGCGTCGAGAGTGACGACCAACCTGATCACGAGCCACTTGACGTTGCGCTGGCGAGGCGCGCTCGCGACGGGCTTCATGTCATCCAACTGCGGGTGGGCAGTGGGGAGCAGGCTCGTGGGGGGGGCGAGTGGTGGAGGAGCAGCGCGAGTCTGCTCTGCTGCAACTGTGCAGGCGGGCAGAGGTTCACTTGACACTGCCCGTCAAAGACGTATGGCAGATGCGAGATGTACAACATGGTTTAGGCAATGAGTGGGACGGGGTGATGATGGATTTTACAGTCATGTGTGACGCACCTACCGACAGCGTATTCGACCTTGCTCGGCATGTAACGCCCAATCTCCAGAAAAGGGTGGTTGGCTGCTGGTGTTTGGGGGCTAGTGGGTTGGGGCTGGTCCTAGACAGGGCCTTGGCCCCCAGCTCTGACTCCTCCCCGTGGGGGCACGGCCGGGGTTCACAGGGGTAGGGAAAGGGACCACTTTGCAGCCCCAGCTGTTGTGTGGCAGCAACCGTGCATTGCGCGCACAACAACGCAGCTGTGTGACGTCGTGTGCCATGTCGGTGCCTGGGGTGGAAGGGGGGCAGGGTCAGGCAGCGCACTGCGCAGAGCGCAAGCCCTACCACAGCCCCCTGTAGTGTTACCCCGGGGTTACTCTCTACACCCACAGTGTAACGGCTTTGTTACAAGGCAATTCAATTTGCGCAAATTTATAGAGGTTTGTAGCAAAGCCATTACACTGTGGGTGTAGAGTGTAACCCCGGGGTAACACTATAGGGGGCTGTGGTAGGGAAGATGGCATACATGTATGTTCGGGATGGTGGAGCCGTCAAATGGGCAGCTCCGGTCATCGAGCGGCTGCCGCAAGTGCTTGAAGTGCCTGGGGTGGGAAAGGCGCTGTGTGTGGAGCGATGCGTGGAGCATACATGCATGCGAGGGTTGCCCTACCACATCCCAACGCCTGAGGCAGCGCCTCGGGTAGTGCCTTCACTTGCGCGGATCAGGCGGCGCCTCAGGCGCTCCGAGACCGCCTGAGGCGCACCCTCGACCGCCTGAGCCGCCACATCAGGCGTTCCCCCCGACCGCCTCAGGCGCCACTCCGACCGCCTGAGGCTCGCACCACCGCCTGAGGCGCCATCCCGACCGCCTCACGCGTTTGTGACCGCGTTCACTTGCGCGCCTCAGGAGTTGGGATTGGGGTAGGGCGGGATGGGGGAACGGCCCAATGGACATCACGTGAGGCTGCCGTTGTACGCGTCGTGCTTGAAGGCGGAGTTGTACAGCATCCATGCTCCTGTTGCTTGGCGAGGAGCAAGAGTCAGGAGGGGGAAGGCAGTGCTTCCCCAATTAAATTGAATTCAATTCATTCATTCTTACAGCCCAGCCACCGGCGGCCGGGGGCTGCCCCCAGAAAACACGGGAATAACAAAACAATACAAAAAAAAGGAAAAAAACTAAAAATAAATCGGGTGGTAAACCCTAAAAAGGCAGACGATTATTTCAGCAAAAAAAAAGCCTACGGCTGGCCTACGGCAGTCTACCGCCCAATCAGAAAAAGCACAGGGGGAAGGAGCAGGGGTGGTAAGCACGTTTCGTGGATTACAGTCTACGTGTGTGCAAGAGCGGGGTGAGGGAAGAGCCTCATGGGCAGTTTGGGCCATCATCTGGCAGTAGCCGTTTGCAGCGTGCTTGAACCAGAAGTCACGCGGCATCCATGTTCTATGCCCGTGTCTGTGGTGAGAGGGGAGCAGGCGTGGGTAGCGCGCTGCGCGGAGCGCAACACGGCAAACTTGTGCGTGTGGGGTGGGGGAGGAGCCCGATGAGCAGCTGGTAATTGTGCAGCTTACGCCGCAAGTGATTCAAGTGCCAGGGGTGGGAGAGAGGATCAGTGGTGCGATGTGTGCAGCAGCAGCCTAGCTGATATAACAAACACCATAGAGTGGCCGACTCACGCAGCCATGAGACGTGCAACCCTACCACATTCCCAACGCCTGAGGCGGCGCCTCATGTGGCGCATTTACTCGCGCGGATCAGGCGGCACCTCAGGCATGCTGACCGCCCCAAGCGTCGCCGCAGGCGCACCCCTGATCGCCCCAGGCGTTATGATCACATTCACTTGCGCGGATCAGACAATGGGGCTGTGGTAGGGCAAGGCCCCATCAGGATGCGACCCTGCCACATTCCCAACCCCAGAGGTGCGCAAGTCAAAGCTGTCATGATGCCTGATGTGGTCGGGGTGTTGCCTCAGGCGGTAGGTGGACCCATCAGGAGTTAGGTGGTGCGCCCCAGGCAGTCTCGGAGCGCCTGCGGCGCTGCCTACTCCACGCAAGTGATAAGGCCACCTCAGGTGCCGCCTTGGGCGCTGCTTCAGGCGTTTGGAATGTGGCAGGACTACACAGCATGTACAACAGTTATGCCACGTCGGGATGCATGCGGCGGGCCTCATCACGCGGCGCATCAGCACATGGTGGCCAGTCTTCTGCACACATATCTCACACAGGCAGCATCCCCTCCCGCCTGAGAGCTTCACGCAGCTACCGGATACATATCAATGGTGTCATTAAGGGTACCAAGATTGTCCTTTTCGCCCCCGCAACATTGCAGGGAACATGCCGAAGTGCCCCCGCAGGAGGCATTTTATTCGCGGAAAAGTGTTTGCCGTTTGCACATTTTCGGAGCAAAATTCCGCAGTTTTTCCCCCAAATTACCCGTTTGTTTCCTCCGCAGTGGGGTCTGCGGGGGCTGCGGAAGCGCTAAGGACACCGCTGATACAAATGTACGGCATGTTGTGACACGCTGTGACGGTGGGCGGCCCTTGGGCACTGCACATGGTGTGTGCAAAGCCTCCCAAACACACACTCTACAGTGCACACTCGACTGTTGGATGCCGATCAGCATCGGCGGCGCTAAACTTGCACCGACGCTAGAGTCGTTGGGGACGTGCATGGTGCGTGTTTGTCCCACCACCTCCGAATCTTTGTTCGAATCTCGTCCGGCCAAACACGTGTATCGTCTGGCTTTTTGAAACCAGGCCAAACCCGTCCAAACCCGTCCAAACCGGCCGAACCCGGCCGCACACGTGTTCCGTCTAGCTGTTTGAAACTCACCTCTTGGGCCCTGGCGTCATTGATGGGCACCACCGTCATGGAGTCTGTACGCATCGTGCCCAAGAGCCTGCAAGGGCTGCAGGGGTCATGTAGGTCAGGCGGACAAGCGGCGGAAGATCGCATGAGTGCGCCGTGCGTGCGCGCTGCCACGCATCTCTGCGCACGCACGCACTTTCAATCATCTCCGTCTTTACACGCATACTCACACCCACAAAGAGGCACTGCACACGCCCCCCCCCCCCCCCCTTTCCTTCATCACCCAACTGCAGATGGTTAGCTTCAATGAAGGGACAATGTCATGCACACGCTTCAAGGGGGCAACGTCAACAACTTTGCATGTTGCATAGGTGTTGCATGCAGCTGTGAGTTGAGGCGGGAGATGGGGTATGGAGATGTTACGGGAGGCGCAACAACAGCTGCTCTCGCTATTCCATCGTCTCTCGCTATTTCAAAGCGCCGATGATGAAAAAAAATCCATCTTGGCATCCAACGGTACAGCAGAGTGGCCAACCAGATGCGTTCAAACTTTGAGCAACCAGATGCGTCCAAACGCTGAGTGATTTTTGACAGGTTTTGGACGCTTTGTGGGGTCAACATGACGTCAGAGTGGGCGCAGTTCCGGCACTCGGCATTAAACGAGATTGCGGCTGGCAACTGCGGGTGGCGTTGCACAAGGGCGATGCGGGCTTCTGATGGTGATGATGTATTTTACAGTCGTGTGTGACGCACCTACCGGCGGCGTATTCGACCTTGCTCGGTGTATAGCGCCCGAGCACCACAGATAGATGCCTGGGTCCTAGTGATGGGGGGCTAGTGGGTCGGGTCTGGACCTAGACAGGGCACTCGGCCCCCAGGTCTGACTCCTCCCCCGTAGGGGCACACCCGGGGTTCACAGGCCCTCGGGATCGCGCCCCCTAGACCTCCACCGTAGCGGCAGCAAACGTCAATCTCCTCCTCCATGCCCGCCAGCATTCTCCTCTACAGGGTGCCAACGCCTAGTGCCACCAGGGTTGCACGGGATGCTCATCTTGAGGGGGGGTCAGCGTCCTGACTGTACGTAGGACGTAGGACGGTACCCCAGGACGCAGTACAAGGACGCGGGGGGCGAGAGTGTGGCGCGAGCAACTAAGTGCCCACACCCCGCCACACATAACTCCGTCGTGTCTCAATGAATGTACAACCCAAGCAGTTTCTTGGAAAGCCCTTGTGATAAGCTATCCAGCATATGTCAAATCGTACGAATCGGTGCAGCAAGTAGGGAGTTATGGCCGTGGCCGTTTTTGTGTGGCAAGTACAGGCGTCTGGTGCTGCCGCCGACCGCGTCCTGCAGTACGCGCCCCAGCGTACTGTCAGTACGCAGGACGTGGTACCGTACCCCAGTACAAATCACGTCCCGTGCAACCCTGAGTGCCACAGCAGTCAAGGAAAGGGGACGGGAGGGGGGCAGCGCAAGAAGGGAGGTAAGGCGCGTGAGGCGGGCACGCAACTCGAGTTGAATGCGCACGCGCATGAAGGGATTTGGGTGTGTGCAATGGGCATGTGCGAAGGGGGGTGGGTGGGGGGGGCATGCAGCGAGGATGCCCCGGGGACTGGGTATTGTTGGTTATGTGTAGGCTGGCGTGCATTTGTCCGTGCTGGTCTGCGTGCGTCGTACGTGCATGTACATGTGTGTCTACGTGTGTGTGTGTGCGTGTGCGTCGACAGCAACAGCTTGTTGCCGTGTGTGTGTGGGTGCATGTGTGAGTGTTCTTGCGTGTCTTTCGTGTGTGGGTGTGTGTGCGCCGCGTGTGCGTGTGTTCAGTGGGGGGCACGCCCCCCAAGGCTACCTGCTGTCGTGTGCAGCGCACTCCATGCCCCAGCTGCCAGGCATGGCGCGTGCGTGCATGGGGGGCGCATGGGCTGCCCGCCATTCGCACGTGCGCATCGCCCTGCCCCCTCCAGCGTGTGCAGCTGGGGGGCTGTAAAAGGTGCCTGGCTCAGTGAGGCATTGCATCTTCGGGCAGCAGCAGCAGCTGTGGGTGATTTTAGCAGACGGGTAAGAAAACTCCCCTAGGCAGCAGCAGCCCAAACGGCCCGCCATGCATCTCCATGTGTGTGTGTTTGTGTGTGCGGCTTGTGTGTGTATTCAGTGCGTGTGCATCATGCGTGTGTGTACATGTGTATGTGTGTACATGTGTGTGTGCGTGAGTGAGCGTGTGTGACGACAGCAACAGACTGCCGACAGTATCTATGTGTTTGCGTGTGTGTGTGTGTGACGTGTGTTGTGTGTGTGCTTTTGCGACGTATGGCGTGTGTTGTGTGCACGTGTGTGTGCCGTGTGTGCGTGTGTGTGTGTGTGTGTGTGTGTGTGTGCGGCGTGTGTTGGGAGTGTGTGCGTGTGTGCGTGTTCTTGCGTGTCTTTCGTGTGTGGGTGCGTGTACGCCGTGCGTGTGTGTGCTCAGTGGGGGGCACGCCCCCCAAGGCTACCTGCTGTCGTGTGCAGCGCACTCCATGCCCCAGCCGCCTGGCATGCACGCATGCATGTGGCGCATGCGTGCATCGGGGGGTGCATGGGCTGCCCGCCATGCACGCTTGCGCGCATCGCCCTGACCCCTCCAGCGTGTGCAGCTGGGGGGCTGTAACAGGTGCCTGGCTCAGTGAGGCATTGCATCTTCAGGCAGCAGCAGCAGCAGCTGTGGGTGATTTGAGCAGACGGATAAGAAAACTCCCCTAGGCAGCAGCAGCCCCAAAGACGATCAGCGATGAAGTAGCACCGCGTTCCGCGTTGGCGCGCACACAGCGCGATGGGGTGTACCGTCACCTAGTCGCTCTGGCTTCTCGAAGGCCAACAGACGTGCAACACCGCCCGTCAGCGCAGCCCATTTCCGAAGCAGCCCCTTACAACAGCGTTGCTGCAAGCTGAAGGTCTTGTTGGAGGTAGACTGGTGACATGTGCGCCATGCGGAAGCTGTCCCCCCCGCGGCCCACATTTGGGTCATTCCTCCCCGCCCGGCCGCCTGCCCCCCCCCCCTCCCCTTCCCGCCGCTCTGGCACAACGCGTGCGTGTTGTGCTTCAAAACCCCATCCGCCTCTCCGTGGGGGCCGCACGGCCCCCAAACGCCCTGCCTTTCCGCGTCACTCTTCCGACGGAAGCCACGCGAAGGTGGGTGCAGCTACGCGGAGCTGGGTGCAGCTACGCGAAGATGGGCGCAAGTCCGTCTTACATAGCCCCGGGTAAAGAGTCCTGTGCACGTGTGACGTTACCACATGGCGCAATAAGAAGGAGTTCACCACGTACAGGCCATGCCGCAGCCACAACGCCTGAGCCGCGCACGTCAAGGCGGCCATAACGGCCGAGGCGGTCGGGGTGGTGCGCCTCAGGCAGTTTTGGGCACCTGAAGTCGCGCCTGAGGCAGTGATTTCCTTTTGGGCTCTGCACAGTCATTTGGCTGTATTCCGGCCGTACTTTGAGAGCTCGTCAAGAGCTTTCAAATGAACTACATATGAGGGCGAGCGGTCAACGGTAGTGAAACGGTCAACGCGGTCAAATCTAAATTCGACTGTGGAAGAATTAACTGAAAATCACGAGAAGAGAATCACTGGCCTGAGGCGATGCCTCAGGTGGTCGGGGATGCAACTGAGGCGGGGAATCAGCGTGCCTGAGGCCAGTGATTTCCTTTTCGACTCTTCACAGCCATTTGGCTGTGTTCTGGCTGTACTTTGACCTTGCACACATCTCAACCCATCCAGTGGAGTTTTAGGCTGACCAGCCCGCCAGACAGAGCTTGTTGACAGCTTTCAAATGGCCCATATATGAGGACTAACGGTCAACGGGAGGTCAACCGTCAACGCGGTCAAAGCAAAATCCGGCTGTGGAATTATTAATAAATAAATAATCAAGAAAAGGAAATCACTGCCTGAGGCGCCGCCTCATCCGCGCAAATAAAGGCGGCGCCCGAGGCGCCGCCTCAGGCGTTGGGAATGTGGAAGGGAAGAGAGCCAATTGCAACAGGGGGCCTCTGAAAATGCTGCGACTGGGCGGGTTTAGTGTAGCATTTAGATCGATAGGCATTCATTGTAAGGATTAATAGAGGCACCGACAGTCGCGCCGACAGCCGCGTGTCAAAGTCGTTATTCTCAAGGCGCGCAACGCTCGAGGAATCTTGCCTCACCTGTGGCCAGGGCTGCCGGGTAAGTGATAGCAGACCCCGACACGGTACCACCTCCTGTGCCCTGTCAGTACGCTGGGGCGTGTACTGCGCAGTACGCGGTCAGCGACGGCACAACACGCCTTTTACTTGTCTCACAAAAACGGCGGCGACCATGACTCGCTGAGGTCTGCATCGATGCAAACCATTCAACATGCCCTGGAAGACTTGAAACAATGCATGTGTATAGCACCGCTTTGATGCATCCATCCCCAGATGGGGGGGTCCACCCAGTGGGGGCGCCAGCCCACTTCAGGGGGCCTTCTCCCACGAACGCGGAATCGCCACTTCTAGGGTAGATGTACCCCGCCACCACGCACCAAGTTGTCATGAGCGGAACTCCGCGTTCGTGGGAGAAGTAACCGAAAAGTGTGGACGAAGGTTTCGTAACCGACAGCGACCGAAACTCGGCCGATGTGTCCGAAACCAGGGGCGCTGGATAGCTGACTCCATTCCGCGTCTATGGGTGTCTGTGGTTCTCGGGGGGCTCAGGGATGAGTGAGTTATGGTCTGGGGCGTGTGGGGTAGTTGCGAACCGCCCCCAAATGCGCCACGCCGTGCCCGTTGTGCGCGCCTGGTGAAAGGAAATCCCAGATCTTTGGGCACGAGCCCTTACTACATAATGTTGGGCAGCTGTGGTCGCGGGGACGCGACCGTGGGCGCAGCGGTCGCCGCGCTGTTGCTGCGCGCGTGTGCGCGCTGGCACTGCATGGCGCATGGCGTGCCCATGCAGCCCAGTCCAGAAGGTGCCTGATGGCAGATCCGGGGCAACAAATGAACGATATATGGTATATGGTTCATGCTGGGTGGGTGTGCACGAAGGCAGAGGCCCTAAACACAGTTTTGTTGATGTGACTGGGTGTGGGCAGGGAGCGACAGACACGAGCGCCAGGCCACCGCCCTGGCGCCCCCGACCAGCATTATCAGCAGCGCAATGCCATACTAGACTCATATGATGTCTCTGCAACCGCGGGGGAGGCCGCGGGCCGCGTCATCGCGACGGCGGGAGTCACGCTGTAGGGCAGGTCCCCGCCCCACGCCCTGGGCCTCTCCCGCTGCCCCACCGACACAGACAGAGTCGCTAGAGTTATAAGAAAGGCGATGGGGGGGTCTAGGCGTGGTGAGGTGGCATAGGGAAGAAGCCAAATGTGGGCCTCGTGGTTTGCCCAGTTTTGGTTTGGACCCCCTAGATCCCCCCCTCTGATCCATCCCCAAACAACACAACCGTGGGCTACTTGTAGCTTGACCTTTTGTGGGCCTTGAGCCTTGATTCTCTAAGTCCCACTGGAGCTTTGGAACTGTACGTGTGACCGCCAGAAGTGGATTGTAAAACTCTCATCATCTCAACACAAAGTTGGTGTTGTTGTTGCGAAAGTGTGGGCACTTCGCATCCCCCCCCCCTTCAAGCCACGCCACGCGCCCTGCTCCCGCATCCTTTGTCGACCCGCCATACTTGGCGTAATAAAGCTACCACTCCCCCTCAGGATCAGCGCACCGTGTGCTAGCGATTTGTCAGCTCGATGCGCCGCTCCGAGGAGCGTGCAAGTGGACGAGAGAGGCTCCAGCGATGTTCTCAGCGGCGCTGCCTGGGTGCAGCTGGAGGCAGAGCAGAGTGGCGGAGCTGCAGCTGGGTGGGAGTCACTCTCGCGAGAGCTCTCGACGCCGCAGCTCCGAGACAAGACACAAGAGATGGCTGCTGTCTTATATTGTCGCTGCAGCCGTGCAGATGAACCTAGGAAAACAAAATCGGGATTGTCTTGCGCGCGGGATGATCGCACCGCAGGCTGTGTGTGCCTGTTTTTAACAATAGGGTTCTTTTGTTTATCAGGAGGCTCACGATCAGGAACTGTGCTTGAAGCTTGTGTCGAAGTTGCTTTTGGGGCTTTTACTTAGGGTTTACCCAATTGATGTATTTGAGCCGAAGGCAGCCAGAGAGGCATGCCGAGCGTAGGCAGCCGAGGCGGCGAGAAGAAGCCGCGGGCTGCTAGTAGTAACAACAAGATGATGATGAGAGTTTTACAATCCACTGCCGGCGGTCACACGTTCGGTTCCAAAGCTCCAGCGGGACTTAAGAGAGCAGGCACGAGGCCCACCAAAAAGGTCAAGCTACAAAAGTAGCTCACGGTAGCGCCAATCACGTAGTGGCGAGCGCCAAGCAAGCAGCACCACAATGCAGGCTCCACACCCAACCCCTCCAGTGGCCGGAGGGCGGGCCCAAGGTATAAAACCATAAAGGGACCAGAAAGGCCCTCCCCCCAACCACCGGAAGCGGGGCTGGTAGCACACCCGCCGCAGCACGCTACCCAGCGACCACACCGCACCCGACACCGCACGCGGGCGGCGCCACCTCCCTTCAAACACACCCCCAGAGGGCATGCAACTAGCAAACAGGTGCAGCCACCCGCTCGCCGTCAACCACGAGGCGCGCGCGGTGGAACTGCGCCCGCTTGCCCGCAGCCTTGGCGGCGACGAAAGCGGGCCACAGCGCCTGGTGCTGCGCCTCCTCGCGGTCACTGAGGACGTCGAAAACCGCAGCCGACGGGTCCACGCCGCTCAGGCAGCAGCGGTTACGCACGACCACGTCAGCCACGGCATCAGACGCCACGGTGAAGAGCACACGCAACACACCGCCCGCGCGCGGCTCCACACCAATGCCCCCAACGGCAGGCTTGGCGTTGAGGAACGACGCGGACACGACGCCGCCGCCAGCCAGCTTGGCCACCGAGCCACGGATTTCGTGCAGGTAGCGCACGACATCCGTAGCCAGGCAGACGGGCAGGCTGACGCCGCGCTCAGCGGCTGCAGCGATCTGCACCGCCGCCACCGCCGCAGCCTCCTCCTCTTCGTCAGGGAAGCAGTCCACCAGCCCCGGGTATCCACCATGCGCGACGAGCCTGTTGGCGGCTGCCACCGGGATGGACAGCACGAAGCTGCGGCGCAACGACGTGTCGCCCACACGCGCAGGCAGCCCCCCCCGGCGGGAGGGGCCGCGCGCAGATGCGGCACGCGTGGTGCCCGACGCAGGCCGCTTCGTCGCCGGCCCCCCCCCCCGCCGACGCCACAGGGGCGGCAGCAGCAGCGGGCCGGGCAGGCTGAGCAGCCTCAGCAGTAGGCGCAGCGCGGGGCGCCGCACTGTGGGCCGCATGGCCGGCCCGCGCGCGGGCGGGCTCTGCATGCGGCATCTGCATGGGCGCCCCAGGGACGCGGCTCACCAGGAGGCTCACCACATCCACCAGGGACGCAATCTGTTGCGCCTGCGCCTGCACCACAGCGAGCACCCCCGCAAGGGCACCGCTGTGGCCGGCGTCGGCAACCTGTGGCGCGCCCACCTGCGTCGGCGCATTCTGTGGCTGGGCGCGCGCCCTCGCCTCCCTGTCCAGCAGCCCCCCTACCAGGCGTCTGATGTCTGCCTGCCCCGCGCTGAGGGCGCGGAGGGCGTCTGTGGTGTCGGCCGAGGCCGAGATGTGGTTGCTGGCGTCGCCATGCAGGTGTTGCTATGTGTCGTGGCCTTGGACGGAACCTGGAGAACGCAACCAGCACACCGCGTAGAGAGGGTTTTACAATCACAGGCCGGCGGTCACAATCAGTTCCAGAGTTCCAGCAGGATCAAACAAAGCAGGAGCCCTGTCAAAAGTCAAAAGGGGGGGGGGACCCCACGGCAGCGTCACCCACACGTGGCGGCGGGCACCAAGCAAGCAGCACATCAGCCAGGCTGCACACCCAGCCCTGAAACAGTCAGAGGTAGGCCTCAGGTATAACCGGCTGTAAAGCCAGGACCATGAAGGGGCCAAGAAGGCCCACCCCCAACTAACCCCAAAAGGCCGAAGCACGGCACCAGCCGCAACACTCTACTCAGCGGCCACACCTCACCCGCCACCGCGCGTGTGTGGCACCACCTCCCTCACACACACCCTCAGGGGTCTAGGATGTCCTGTTCAGAGTGAGCCCGCCGTCCACCAGTTACAGTTACATCGGCTTTCCAGCAAAGACTACCTCTAGTCCTAGTACCATCGCCTAGACCCAAGTCCAGTTCTGGCCCTAACAATTACTTGTGAGGGGCGGTAGCCACCAGCCGGCTGCCTGCCAACGTGTAGTCCCAGAGCAAAAAGGAGAGCTATTGTGCGACGCCTCCAAAATAGGTCCTAACTGCTTCAAGGGGATAGGGGGTCAAGTGGCGCTTGCCAATCTACTTGACCGCCGTGGTGGAGGGGCCGGCGCCTGAGGGGCAGCCGGACCGTACACCACGGCTCTCCACCCGACCCTATCCTGAGCACGCTCAAACGCCGTGTCCGAAAAAGTCTTCCAATCAGAACGAGTGCCACTAGTTTCGCCTAGCTGCTGAATCAGTAGCTTAAGAAAATAGTGTCGGGAGGAGGCTGGAGGCCGGCCTTGCTGCCGAGCCACATCCATTGTGCAGTCAAAAGTCGTACGAGGAAGACGAGAAGCCTGCATGCGCATCACATGGCCTAGCCACTGCATTGATCGCTTTGCCACAAGGCTCTCAATTGGCTCAGTGTCGCACGCCTGCCGAATATAAGTTAATCTGTGCCGGTCGACCAGGCGCACACCCAGAATGCGACGAAGGCAGTTAGAGTGGGCAACCTCCAATCGAGTCAGTTGTGTTTTAGTAGGGGCCCATGTTTCGCAGCCGTACAGAAAGTGGGGCAGCACGAAAGTGTTGTAAACCCGCATCTTAGACTGCACTTGCATCTTCTTGCTGGCCCAAATCTTATCAAAAGACGCAAACACGCCCAGCGCGCGACCGACACGCACACCGATCTCCTTTTCCACACCACCACTCTGGGTTATCCAACTCCCTAGATACTTAAATGCAGAGACGGTCTTCACTTCACCACCAGTCAGCGCAAACGTGGGCAGATCCGCGTCAAAATCTGCTGGCAAAATCATCACTTCTGTCTTGGCGGCGTTGATTTGCATGCCAAAGCTAGAGGACACTTTGTCAAGGATTTTCAGCATAAGCGCCAACTGAGCTGGGTCATGCGAGAACAAACATAAATCGTCGGCATACATCAGCATTACTATGCGCTCAACCGACGACGACAACACAGAGCCGCCGGCTCGGGTCACGACTGACACGCCAGCCCCCTCTGGCATCATGTCTAGCGCCTTTTTCACTATGTGGTCAATAAAAACATTGAACAACACAGGAGCAATGACGCACCCCTGTCGCACACCAGACGACACGGGGAATTCGTGCCCGATTTTCCCAGCCAGCCGCACGGCAGCTGCGGTGTTGGTGTGAAGATCCTCCAACAGATCAATAATGTGCGGATGAACACTATATAATCTAAGGACTCTCCACAGTGCCGCACGGTTTATGCAATCGTAAGCTTTAGAATAGTCGACAAATGCCACAGCCATGCATTGTTTGTACTCGGCATGTGCCGCGCTCAGCGAGCGCAGAGTAAAAATTGCATCAACAGTGCCTCTGCTTTTTCTGAAACCACACTGAGCCTCATGCAACTGACCATCAACCTGCGTGGAGACGCGGTGCAGAAGTATGGCAGCGTACACTTTCCCGGCAATAGAGAGAAGGCTTATACCGCGGTAGTTACCAGGGGAGTCACGCGGACCCTTCCCCTTATATAACGGTGTGATAATAGCAGTTTTCCATTCCCTCGGGGCTCTCCCCGACCGCCATACGGCGATGATGACCCGGTGGAGCCATGCGATGGCAGGTGGGCACCGCAACAGCATGGCGTCCAGCTGGTCACCGCCCGGAGCGGCGGCCGAGCGCAACGCTCGCACACACGCCTCCGTCTCAGCCAGGTCAGGGGGGCGCCCGTGCGCTTCGTCCACCTCTGTGGCGCGTGTGAGCTCAAACGCCGCTACATCGTTCTCCAGCTGGTTCAGGGTCTCGTCGCTGAGCTTGGTCTCCCCGCCATATAGCTTGTCGAATGACTCTGTCATGGCCTTCAGCACCCCGTCTGGACCGCTGTGCAGCGCGCCCGAGACGTCCCGCATGGCAGGTGGGATCTGATGGCTGCGGCTGCGGCCCGCCAGCCTGTCGCACGCGCGCGCAAACTGGCGCAGATTCTTCTTGCGTAGCATGTCTTGCGCCTCCGCCACCTGCTGGCCGATCCACCTCTCCCTGTCTCTCTGCACAGCTGCGTCGGCCGCGCGGTTGGCGCGGTTGCGCTCTCGTTTGGCAGCAGCAGACTTGCTCCTGAGCCATGCCGTGTGCGCGCGCTGCCGGGCGTCCATGAGCCGGAGGGTGCGCTGCGACAGAGTGAACTGCCAGCCGCGCCGCCGGCGGCTGCCGCGTGGAGCGAGGTGGTTGGTGGCCACCTCGCGAATGGCAGCAGCCATCGCGTCGTACTCCGCCTGGGCATCAGCGCCCTCGGGCGGCACGGCCTCCAGCAGCCCAAAGCGATCGGACAGCTGGAGGTTGAACTCACGACGGACAGCCGGGCGCCGCAGTTGTGAAGAGTCCCATGCGCGCCGCTGAGAGCCGCCTGCATGGCGGGAGGCTCGCATGCGGAGGCGCATGGACAGTACCACCATGCAGTGATCGCTGTCCCAGGTTGGGCTCCTACGCACCCTACAGTCTGTCACCGCATGCATGCGGCGGCGCGCGACCAGGATGTAGTCCTTGACGCTGTGCAGGCGGCGCACAGAGCATGCATGCCGTCTGCTCTGTGCAACAGCCATGGGGCTGATGTGGGTGTACTGGTGCTCAGGCCTGTGGGGGTAGAGAGTGTTGGCAGCGCGCAGGCTGCAAGCAGTGGCAGTGTCAAGGAGCAGGCGACCGTTCCTGCTGGCCACCGCTGGCTCCGTGAGGGGCAGGTGCTTGCCAACGCATTCGTGGTCGGACACCGAATCCCTCCCCACTGCTGCATTGAAATCACCTGCCACGATGAGCAGATCGCGCTTGTCGTTGGCCTTGTCCGCGAGCGCCGCTACTCGAAGGTAGAAGTCGCCAGCCTCCTCGTCGCTCGCTGCCTCCGTTGGACTGTAGGCGCTGACGATGGTGATCATCTGCCCACGGTCCGCTGCAAAGCGGGCCTGGATGAGGCGGTCGGACACCGCCTCCCAGGAGACGAGTGCCGATGCCCATGCAGGGGACAACAGCAAGCCCACCCCACGCTGCCGGTGCTCCCCACCCGACCATAGCAGCGTCCACGACGTGTCGCCCGTAGCCACTTGCGCCTCCCCGGAGCCGGTCCTGCGCAGCTCCTGAAGCGCTGCAACACCGACGCTAAGCTTGGCGCAATCTTGCACCAGACTCGCCAGTTTGACCAGTCCCTCGTCCTCTGCAGGACATGTCCGCACGTTGAACGTAGCCACTCTGGTGTTCTGATTGACGACTTGGACGCGTCGCCAGGCGTGCCCCGCTACACGCGGGGACTGGGCAGGAAAAGGCTGCATGCATGGGGTGCCTTGTTTCCCCTTTGCTCGCATCCGCGGCCAGCCAGCTCAAGTCCGCGAGGCGTCCTTGGCCGTCTGTGATGCCGGGCCGGTATGCCCTCCTTGGGTTGGCTCTACGCTACAGGGTCATCGGACTCGCGTCGTCGACACCTGGATCGCAGCGCGCCCGGGGGGTTGCCACCCCCCCGAGCGCACTAGTAGAACGTAGAAGCGGTGTGTTGGACTGTGTTTGTTGGACTGCGGTGCCGTCCACCACTCCAGTAAAGGGGTGGATCGGGCCCACCACAGCCGCCCACCCGCGCGGCACCATGCCACCCTCAGCGAAGGAGGCCAGCGCATCCCAAATCTCAGTCGTCGCCAGCTCCCCCGCGCGCGCGGCCGCCGCCGCACAACCAAGTGGCAGCACACCATCACGCGGGCGCGTGATGCGCCACAGGTGGCGGCGGCCACGCTCCATTGCGTCCACCACGAGCACAGACACCACCACCCACACACCAGGCCGCACCCCAGGGGGAGGCTGCATCAGCCACACCTGGCAGCACGTGACGACCGGAGTAGGGGCAGGGAGGGCAGCAGCAACCGCCACCACCACTGCTTCCGCCACCGGGCACCCCCAGAAGCAGTGCGCACGCCATGCCGTCGCCGGCGGCCCGTCTTCCTCACGACACCGCCACCCGCACGGGCACTCGGGCACGCCCAGCGCAGCCTGCTTGTGGAAATCACTCACCCACAGGCGCCAGATGGGCTCCTTGCGGGCATTAAGGAGCGGCACCCGCCACAGCGCCGGCACCGCCGCCTCCAGACCTCGCAGCCCTGCGCAGACCTGCGCGTCGGTCGCGCGGGGCCCCCCGTGCGGGCCGTGGTCCAGCGCCAGAGCCGCCTCCACCGTGGCCGCCCGCCGCACCCGCCGCTCGTCCACCACCGCCCGCAGCTGCAGCGCCACCGCCAGCTTGCACGTCAGCTTCCCCACCACGCCCGGGCCATGCGCAAACCCCACTCAACGAGGCTCATCTGGGGTGCCGCCCCCCCCAGCTGCAGGCAAAGGAACAGGTCGGGCAGCTGTGGAGCGCAGGCCTCGCCGCCCACGCTACCAGCCAGCCGGCGTGACGACACTCGGCAGTTGCCAGCCGACCAGCCGCAAAATCTCCACAACGGCCGCGCACTCGCCTGCTCTGGGGAGGGGGCAGAACTGGCGGAGCGGCCTGAGCGCAGTGAGGGAGGCACCACCAGCCGCCGCCTCGACCCAGGCAGCAGGCAGCGCCGCAAGCACGACCGCCACTGCGGTGTAGAGGGGGTCGAGCGTGCGCCGCACACACAGCAGGTCCGGCTCACCCCTAGTCACTGGCGGCGGCGCGTCCGGGAAGAGGGCACAGCACAGGACCCCCCTCCAGGCACCGCCTCCGTCGTAGGCGCCGCACGCCAGCGCCGCGCGAAGCCGCCCCAGCACGAGCGGCGCGTGCGCCGGGGCCGCGGCCGCGTACGCCACCAGGCACGCGTGGTCGACCGTGCGTGTGTTGCGCACCATGTCAACAGCAGCGAGCCACGCCCACAGCGCACACACGTCCGCAGCCGTGCTCATGCCAGGGAGCGCGCTCCGCACACGGGCGAGGCCCTCTGCATGCCAGCGGGTAGCATCGCCCCCAATGAAAAGCGCGTGCACAGCCACCTCAACAGGGGGCTCCCGCCACTCAACCATCCGCTGCGTGTCCTGCAGCTCCAGCTGCAGGAGGGGGTTTGCCCAGAGCGGCGCCTCCGCCCCCCACAGCTCAGCTGTTTGCACGCGCCCCGGGATGCGCGCCACCGGCCCTAGGGCCTGCACCCTATCGAGCAAGCGCCTCAGCGGCCCAGCCAGCAGCGACACGCCCAGAGCCACGTTCTCGCACTCACCAATGAGGCCGCTTGGCAGGGTGACTGGCCCAGGCGCGAGGCCAGCCATAAGCAAAAAGAGGCTCGGGTGGGCATCCGGGCACAGGCGGCGCACTGCCTCCACCATCAGCGGCTCCCATGCCGGCTGGGCTGGGGGCGCGGGCGGCTGGACCGGCCGGGCCCCGCCTCCGCCGCCCCCACCACCACCCTCACCCCTGCCACCGCCGCCGCTGCCGCTGCCACCGCCACCGCCACTGCCGCCACCCTCGCCGGCCCGTGGGGCACGCAGCAGGAGATGGGGGGCGCCAGCCGCCCACGCCCCAAACAGGCACGCGAGGTGGACGGCCCACTGCCCGTGCACAATCTCCATCCACGCAGGCGCACCGAAGCCCCCGTGCGCCGGCCGCCCCAGCAGCAGCGACGCGGGCACGCCAGGCACCGAGGAGGCCCAACCAGGCAGAGTGGCCGCCGGGGTGGGCCCAACGCGCTGGTCCACCAGCACAGCCGTGCACCGAGAGAGCAGCCGCACCGCCTCCGGGGTCATACCGCAGTGCACAGCCCCGAAACTGATGCGCGAGACCCCGTACGTCGCGGCGGCATGCGCCATGCCAAACGACGACATGGGGAAGCGCGCCACCTTAGTGTACGCAGCCGCCAGCCTCTCGCGGCACACGCCGGTGACGCCCTCCGGGGGCGGCAGGCCAGCTGAGACCGGCACCCCCAGGGACACGCCCGCGTCCAACACGCGCAGCCCAGCCACCTGGGCACCCGCCACCAGGCCTGCACCCGCCAACCCCAGGGGCAGGATGCCGCACTTGCCGAGGTTGAGGACGAGGCCCGTCGCCCGACCAAACACCGCCATCGCCTCCACGAGCGCAGCGACGTCAGCTGGCGCCGACGACCGGAGGAGGGGCATGCAGTCGTCAGCGTACTGAGGGCAGACCACTCTGCAGCCAGGCACAACCTTGACCCCCACCGCCGGGCACGTGCGCAGTAAGCACGCGAGCGCGTGCCCGAGGAACAGGAAGAGGGCAGGCGCTGCGGGGCAGCCCTGACGCACACCCGCCGCGTAGCGGCGCGGCGCAGAGATGAACCCATTGACGTCGGCCGACGCGTACGTGTGCGTGAGGATGGTGCGGGTCCACGCTAGCACACCGTCACCAGCGCCAACCGTAGTAAGCTGTTTCGCGCGTGCGTGGAGAAGCAGAGTGGAGCAGGAGAGGCTGCAACAGGGACCGACGGTGTTTTGGCCATCCACGATGAGATGCAGTAGCCATTGGGCCATGTGGGCCGTGCCGTCATGATGCTGATGCCAACGCACGAGGAGCAGGCAGAGACGGTGGGGCCCGCTGCATGGGCGCGCATGGCATGCAGCGCAGCTAGCTCTGCCGTCTGCTGCCGTCCAGCCACAGCTGCACATCCACACGCTTGTTTGCGCTGCACACACTTCAGCAGCTCATGCACACATGCACACACGCGCACACACACATGCACACACGCACACACGCACACACGCACACACGCACACACGCACATACGCGCACACAGACACACAGACACACACACGCACACACGCACACAAGCACACATGCACACACGCACACACACACACACACACACACACTCGTTGCACATGCCCGTTACCCCCCTCCTCCCTCCCCTTGACCATCCCGTATGCAGATGATGAGCTTCAATCCGCGCCATGCCATGCGCTAGTGTAAACTAAACCGGCTGCTGCATATGGGTGGTGCATGAATGCGTGTTGCCATGCATGGGTGCCATGTCAAGGGGGTGGCCATAAGGGGGCCGACCGCTCCTTGATGCGCCCAAAATCGAATTGCGATGAGTTAGTGGTTTGGAGTCCGAAGTGAAGTTCGGAGTTTTGCGAATTTACGAGAGTGAGGTTGGCAACAGCTGGCGCTGCGATGCGCAAGAACAATGGGGGCCTCGTTAGGGCACCAAATGAAGGCCTCACAACATATGATTGCGGGAAAGGGCGCGGGAGTGGGGCAGTGCAAGGAATTGCCAGTCGGTGCATGAGGGGCGCATGCATGGGGCGGGTGCATGCATGGAGTTGTCGAGTGCTTCACTTGCATGAAGTTGGCCATGGGTGTGCGCAGTATTACTGCACAACCCCTCCCCAGCAGGCCCTACTGCACACACACACCCAGGGGAAGGTGTGTGACCCTGGGGAGGGTGTGCAAGCATCACTGAGGGTGTACATGGCGACCACCATGCAGCGCAACAGGAGGGAGTTGACCAAGAGAGAGCGCACTGACAGTGCCTCAGTGCATCGTACCGACTTGAAAATACTATGTTTCGTGGTGTATACATGTGCGTGTGGCCGATGGAGGAGAGAGGCCTACAGTCACTATAATAAGCCGCGTCGTACGGTGCCGCAGTAACGCATGCATGGCAGACGCCTGCACGCGAGGGTTATTCACCTGTGGCCGCGAATAGAAGGTCAGATAGACGCGCCGGTTGCGAGCGTGGTCAGACGCGGCCAGCGATATCGTTCGGCGCTGCGGCCTGGGTGCAGCTGGAACTGCAGACACTCCTCCGCGAGCCTAGGGGAGAGTAGTTCAGCACGATTGCGCTGGACAGGCCGAGTTGAATCCGTTGGAAGGCGTATCACAAATTGCAGTGTGATCGACACAGTGTTCAACCAACCCGCAGCACCAAAGCTTTCCGCAAGGCACCGAACCCGCAGCACCACAGCTTTCCGCAAGGCACCGAACGAGGGGGTGCTGCGCTCCCCAGTGGGCCACCTGGGCTGGGTTGGAGGCATGGGCGTGCGTGTTCCGGCCGCAAGATCTCGGGCTGCGCGTGGCGGGGGTCCGGGGGAGCAGCCCCCGGTAGAGAGGCAGCCCATCCACCTGATGCGTGTGCGTGCTTGCCCAGCACACAGTCAGCTGGTGGAGGTGGGTGCGGGCCCGGGCAGCAAGGCAGCCCATCAGAGCGTGTCTTGCCGCCGCAAGATCTCGGGCTGCGTGTGGCGGGGGTCCGGGGGCGCAGCCCCCGGTAGAGAGGCAGCCCATCCCCCTGATGCTTGTGCGTGCTTGCCCATCACACAGTCAGCTGGTGGAGGTGGGTGCGGGTCCGGGCAGCTAGACAGCCCATCAGAGCGCGTGCGTGTTGCCGCCGCAAGATCTCGGGCTGCGTGTGGCTGGCGTCCGGGGGCGCAGCCC
This sequence comes from Chlamydomonas sp. UWO 241, assembly GCA_016618255.1. Lineage (NCBI taxonomy): Eukaryota > Viridiplantae > Chlorophyta > Chlorophyceae > Chlamydomonadales > Chlamydomonadaceae > Chlamydomonas > Chlamydomonas priscui. The sequence continues at coordinate 25,048 of VFSX01000605.1, read as the reverse complement.
CCGGTAGAGAGGCTGCCCATCCCCCTGCGTGCGTGCCTGTGTTTGCTGGCCCACCTCACAGTCAGGTGGTGGAGGTTACTGTGGGCCCAGGCAGCAACGCTGCCCATCAGCAGGCATTGACGCCGCAAGATCTCGGGCTGCGCGCGGCGGGGGTCCGGGGGCGCAGCCCCTGCAGCCCCTGCCAGCTGGTAGAGAGGCAGCCCATCCCACTGATGCGTGCGTGTGCTTGCCCTGGTCACAGGCAGTAGGTGGAGGTTGGTGCGGGCCCAGGCAGCAAGGCTGCCCATCAGCAGGCGTCGCCGCCGCAAGATCTTGGGCTGCGCGCAGCGGGGTCCAGGGGCGCACCCCCCGGCAGAGAGGCAGCCCATCCCACTGATGCGTGCGTGTGCTTGCCCAGGCAACAAGCAGTACGTGGAGGTTGGCGGGGCCTGGGCAGCATGGCTGCCCTAGCACGTGTGCATGTGCTTGGGTGGCCACACAAAGGGTTGCACAACACGGGAACACAGTCATACGATACGGAACACGGCATTTTTTGTTGGGAGAAAACGGTGGGAGAACACGGTGGGAGAACACGGTTTTGCAGTTAAGCACCACAAACGTGAGCGAGCACACGCGACAACGTGGCGTCAACACGCATGTGCCACAGCAGCATTACTAGTCTACTTCTAGTAGCCTCAGCCTAAAAACATGAGCAGTGGCCCTGGGCCAAGGAGTAAGTTGCCGCGGTTAGAGTCGGTGTCGGTCAATTGACCATCTCCTTGTCTCCCTCCACTGCCAACGTCTGCTGCTTCTCCTCCGCCTCCATCTGCTGCCCCACACCAACATCACGAGTCTACTCATAAGGGGGTTTCCATAGGTTCAAGTGCCATATCAAACTTCCAAATCTGCAGGGAACTAAAGCAATGCTTCACGACGCTATGGTTTGACCAACTGTAGCAACAACTAGGCGATTCGGTCAAAGCAGATGATATCAACGAATATGGAAAGCCCTTGACAAGTTGAATGATTTCGGATCTTTCAGATCTTGATTCGGCGTCGAATTGTGGTTTTTACGGCGGCCACACCTCCACTGTTCACACTTCCATCGTTCACCGTGTTCTGGAACAAGTAACAAGTAACACGGGGTTTCCAGCTAAGCAGGCTACTCTTCTACTAGAGACACCCGCTCATACTCCAGCACACTTAAGTAGTAGAAGAGTGGCCTGCTTAGCTGGAAACCCCGTGTTACTTGTTACTTGTTTGGGAGGGCAGCTTGGCTGCGTGGACGTGAAATGCATCGCCGCAGTCCCGAAAGAACGCAGAGGCGCGCAGGAGGGGGGCGCAGCGAGCACACAAGCACCAACCCCCACACCCAGAGAACCCGGTTGAAAGCTGCCCACGCCCCACCGCACCTGCCGGCAGCTTGCTTGGCGGCGCAGAGGTGGATGGCGTCGCCGCAGTCCCGAATGACACAGAGGCACACAGCAGGGGGGGGGAGGGGGAGCACACAAACACCCACACACACCAAGATAAAACGGCAGCAGGGGGCGGCTTGGAGAGCGCCTGGGAGCCAACAGGGGTGAAAACGACCCGTGTGGCGCCCACCTACGTCAAAAGTGCGCGCGTGCCACCCCCCCTCCCCTCCCCTCTGTCTTGCAGGCGGCCGCCCACATTTCCACCCCACCTGTCGGCGCGTGCGGCATGCCGCTCGGCTGCGCAACCCCAAACAAAGTCGCTCCCACCGCGAACGGCACAGATGCGCGCGGCAGGGTTTGCCCAGGGGTGGGCATTGCCACTGTGCCTGGCGAGACTGTCGCACCCACGGTCGAGGACACGGACGCCGAGGCCACCACGTCCCCGGGGGCAGCGGGGGGCTGCGAGTGGTGTGTGTGGGGGGTGGGGGGTGCGTGCATATGTGTGCGTGTGTGCGTGGAGGGGGGGGCTTTGATCATCAATGGGCTGCGAGGAGGCACCAGTGGGTGGGGGCAGCTGATATTTCTTGATAAAGAAAAATTGGGAGAGCGAATGAGGAAGAACAAGAGCAAGGGGGAGCTAGAAAGTCAGAGTTTGTGTGAGGGATGGTGAGTGAAGGGGGGGTGAGGGGTGGGTCCTGCGTTTGCAGGCTCATCAAGTTGCGCCATGCACTTCGGAGCCAGCTTCCAGCCGAGCAGCGAGCCAGCCAGCCAGCCAGCCAGCCAGCCAGCCAGCCAGCCAGCCAGCCAGTCAGGCAAGATGTCAGGCGATCAGGCGGTCATGCAATCAAGTGATCAGGCGATCAGGCGATCAGGCGGTCAGGCGGCCAGGCAAATCCTGGCCTGTGTGCATGTGTTGCGTGCAGATGAAGGCGAGAGATAGACAGAGAGAGAGAGAAAGAGAGAGAGGGGCAGGGGCAGGGGCAGGGGCAGGGGCAGGGGCAGGGGCAGGGGCAGAGACAGAGAGAGACAGAGACAGAGACAGAGACGGAGACGGAGACGGAGACGGAGACGGAGACGGAGACGGAGACGGAGACGGAGACGGAGACGGAGACGGAGACGGAGACGGAGACGGAGACGGAGAGAAGTACTAGAGTACCGCCGGCTCCCGGCCGATAGACTACCGCTCCCGCCGGCTAGACTACCCCAAACAGCGGTCTCTGAGAGACATGTCTGGCAAGGAGCATATAAGAGAGGACGTTCCTCAGGGTCACAGTAGTGGCCTTGTGGCCAGTCAAGCCGGCAGAGCCGACTAGCGCTGACTGGAACGGTCCCCGCCTGGCAGTGCACGGCTGTCCAGCTCTCGTTTGCATGGGGCTCAGCCGGCGCCCCATGCCTCATGCATGGCCAGGTCCCACCCTCCAAGGGGGCATGGGCGACAGAGTTGTCATGGAGGCTGCCTGAAGACCTTCCAACGCCAGTCATTGGCAGTGGAGCGCCCCCGAGGATGAGCGCGGTGACGAACGCTGCGATTGGTGAAGCGGATTTACTCCGTGTTGCCTCGGCGGTCACCACCGCTTAAGCCGTGATGGTAGCCCGCCTCCACGGGCAGCCATCTTGGCCAATGTCCAGCATGCATTGACGGGCGCCAGCTCCTCCGCTCGTCGATCAACTCGTCGAGATCGGCGCCGCATGGCATCCTGCATGGGGGGAGGATAAGGGCCGTCTCCCAGCACGGGCCGCGGCAGCGCCGCGGCTACTCGCCAAGCCATGGCAGCGCCGGGCAAGCCGCTCCTGAAGTGTTCCACCGAGGGGCAGTCTAGCAGGAGCCAGGCCAGTCGTATTTTACTCCGCTCGTCAGCGGCACGGAGATCCTCGTCACCAGCAGCGCCGCATTGCTGGGTCCAGGGCTCGGCGACGAGAACGCGCCTCCGTTAATCGAGCCCCTAGTTCTGGAAACTCTATACAAAACACGGTTAAAAAACGGAAAACACGACATGTTGTGTAACCCTGGCCCCACATGCGTCTGCCCCACATGGCACTGGCCACAGCAGACACAGAACCAAGTGTGACCGAGTGTGACCGACCTGTAAGGGCGAAGCTACCGTCTCTCCCTTCACACACGCCAGTCCCCGGAGCCTCAGGCGAGCAGTCCGCTTGAAACCCGCTTGAACCCGCTTGACGCCGTGCTTGAATCAAGCGCAATTCAAGCGTCGCTTGAGGCCCGTTTGAACCCGCTTGACGCCCGCTTGACTTTCAGCTTGATTCAAGCGGGCGAGTCAAACGGCCAGTTAATTGATTCAAGCGGAAGCAAGCGGAAGCAATTTATACCGACGTAGCCAGGCACGGCCCGCCGGGCTTGAACGACCGCCACCACCGCATGAGCTCCACGTGGCAGAGAGCAGGCGCCTCCGCCGTCTGCTGACTTAACCACGCCCGGAACCCATCAGCGAGGTCTCGCTCAGCCCAAAAGTGGACACACACGCAGACGGCCCGGCCCACGCACCTCCGGCATACGGGGAGACAGGTGCAGGGCCACGGCGTGGTGGTCTGACCCGCCCGACTCACCCGCGTCGCTAACGAAAAAGCGTGGTGCCAGGGCTGGCGACACGTACAGGCGGTCGAGCCGCGCCTGGGCGTTATGCGCGCTGAAGGTGTAACCCCGCCATGCAGGGTGCCTGAGGCGGTACACGTCTCGCATCGGGAACTCCTCCAACAGCGCCGCCATTGCTGTGGCCGGGACACGGCCTCACCACTCGAGGTGTAGGTGTAGAGCTGAGTTCCCAGGAGGTGTGCGCATGCAGACGCGTAGTGGTCGACTCAGCCCATCCTCGCAACATCATGAGCTGCAACGTGCACCTCCTGGAGGCACACGTGTGGTGCACCACATCGAGGAGGAGGTGCGCCCAGACGCGCATGATCCACAAGTTTGGGCCCCACGTAGGCCGCGCACGTTGTGCGTGCCCACTCGGAGGCTGGGGGCAAAGCGGCCTCCGCACGCCGGCTGCTGAGCAGGCGACGTTATCGGGCGCGATAAACGGGTGGTCAGGCGGCAGGGGGTCGCCCACGCGCCAACCTTCCAGCAGCGCCGGCATCACGGAATGGCCCGCCGCCTTGAGGATGTTGTCAACAAAACTACCCATTGGCCAACATAGCCCTGCTTTTCGGGTTGGGGGATTGGACGGTGCGTCCGTGGAGGATGTCCATGATCCACTGCTCTGCCGCCTCGCGCGACTTTAAGCCCCCAACGTTGATGCCGGGGATGTCGACGGGCAAAACACGCAGTCCGCCTCGCGCGTAAGCAAAGGCATGGACCTGGCCACTGACCCAGCGGGCAGCGGCATCACCAGTGGTGACCAGAGCCTGCATCTGCCCGCCTGCACCACCCGTTCCCCCACCTACAGTTCCCCCACCACCAACAGCTCCCCCACCCCCAGCGCTGCGGCCGGAGCCCAGGCCGGCAGCACCCGCTGCGGCCGGAGCAGCCGCAGGCATGACGGCAGCACCCGTTGCGGCCGGAGCAGCAGCAGGCATGGCGGCAGCACCCGTTGCGGCCGGAGCAGCAGCAGGCATGGCGGCAGCACCCGTTGCGGCCGGAGCAGCAGCAGGCATGGCGGCAGCACCCGCTGCGGCCGGAGCAGTAGCACCCCCAGCGCTCCCACCCGCTGCGGCCGGAGCAGCCGCAGGCATGGCGGCACCACCCGCTGCGGCCGGAGCAGCAGCAGGCATGGCGGCAGCACCCGCTTGAGGCCGGAGCAGCAGCACCCTCAGCGCTCCCACACGCTGCGGCCGGAGCAGCCGCAGGCATGGCGGCGCCACCCGCTGCGGCCGGAGCAGCAGCAGGCATGGCGGCACCCCCCGCTGCGACCAGAGCAGCCGCAGGCATGGCGGCAACACCCGCTGCGGCCGGAGCAGCAGCAGGCATCACCCTCACCACCAGCAGTTCAGCGGCATCACCCTCACCACCAGCAGTTTTTCGGCACGCCACACGCCGCCCATCCTCCCAATCGCCGTCCTCTGCCGCCTCAGGCACCTCCTTGTTGCGCTGCGGCTCGGCTGGTGTAGGCCCACAGGGGTACTGAGCGGGGCGGCGGCATCTGGCTCCTCACCTCCCCCCACACACACCACACGCTTGCACCCAGCCATCTGGTTTACCTCGAGCATGCGCTCCTCACGCGCACTGTCAGCCAGCAGGGCCGCCGCGCCCGCGGCCAGAGCCGCCGCGGCTGCGGCCTCATTTCACAATTGCAGGCCGATCCCCTCAGGAGGGTCCTTCCAGCAGGGCTGACCAAGTCCACACTTTAGTTATTCATTTTTTAGTTTTCAAGTTTTGTTCAAAACTGGCTGGTGTGTGGGACTATGCAGCCACCCAAGAGCGAATTTTTTTGTGTTGTTTCAGAAAGGATGACTTTGTGGGGCGGCCTTTTGAAATAACGTAAAGGTCTTTGAAGTGGACATTGCGCACACAGCACACTCGCGCCGCAGAGAGAGGAAGATGGCGCGGGATGAATTAAGGGGGCGGCAGAGAGCGCAGTAGGTAGGGAGTGAGGGCAAGCTTTGCACGCGTTGCTAAGAGCGGACCCAGTGAGAAAGGGAGAGGTGACGCGGGGAGGGTTCACGTGAGTTACATGTGCAGGCCCGCCACAGCCATCGGCCGGTCGTAGCCACGGCTCAGCAGGGCCCCAGGGGCTGATGACGGCCTCTATCAGTAACCCCCCCTCTCTCTCTCTCTCCCAGATGCAGATCCAGAGAAAGAGGCAACACGGAAGGGCTCGCGAGAGTTACACGTGCAGGCCGCCACAGCCAGTGGCCGGTCGCAGCCACGGCTCAGCAGCGCCCCAGGGGCTGAGGACGGCCTCTTATCAGAAACCCTGTGACTGGCCTCACTCGGCCTGTCACATCTCATCATGAGATGTGACGGGCCGAGTCAGGCCAGTCACAAACCCTCTCTCTCTCTCCCCTGTAACTGACCCCAACTAGCTAGGGCAGGCAACTGACTGAATAGATTTCGCAACTGCAGCGCAGCCTGGCCAGTGCGTGGTTCAAAAAAACAAACAGACAACAACGAACAAAATCAGCAGGCGCCAGCCACACGCCTGAGTTTGTCAGACAAGACTGTCGGCCTCCCCAACACTGTGATTGCGGTGTGATGAAGGATTGTGTTAGCGGCGATATGTGTAGTTTTTATGTGGCCGCCGCGGCCCAAGTCAACACCCGTGAACACCCACCGATGGGATCAGTTGTGCAGGTCAGCGTAATACTTGATCTGCTTCGACTCTGCTTCAAAAACACGTACGCGCGACCGCTCGGTTTCGGTCTCCCCCCCAAACACCTCTGTGAACCGACCCTGGCACGACGGCAGCAGACGAGCTGCAGATCAGCGAACTTGGATCTGCTTCTCGTCCGCTCAACAGGCACCATGTGGCGCCGCGTCAGCAGAGACCAGTGTCGTGAGTCGACTCGAAAAAAGTTGCTCAGCCCCGTGGGAAAGATCAGTACTTGATCGTCCTTGCCAGCTCGGAAAGCGTTGCTTTCAGCACACAGCACCGGATCAGGGCGTGCTTGCCCCCGCCACCTCGAAACGTGCGAGGTATGTTTGCAGCGCTGGATCAGTACTTAATCGTCCTCGCCAGCTCGAAAAAGTGCGCGACCGCCTCCTCGGGCGTGCCCACGAGCACGCCGTGCCCAAGGTTGAGGATGTGGCGCCCGTCGCCCGCCTGCGAAAGGGAGTTAACGAGAGGGAGTTAGCGAGAGGCGTTCGCGCGGGCGGGTGCGTGGGGGACAAGGATGAGGTGGGGGTGTTGAGGTGGGGTGTTGAGGATGAGCCACACCCCACTGGGCCAGGTTGAGGTGTGGCACTTTAGCGTGTCGCACACCGCCGCCTCCATCCGAGTACCCCGCAACCATACACCCCCCCTGTCGGTAGCGTTTCTGTCTAGTTCATGTCGCACACTGCCGCCTCGATCAGCGAGTGCTCCGCAAACACACACGGTCGCCCCCCCCACCCCCCCCTCCCACACTCCCCAACCCCCTCGGTAGCGTTTCTGTCTAGTCAACTGAATCCAGCTCCTTTAGCGTGTCGCGCACAGCCGCCTCGATCGCATAGTTCTCTGCAAACACACACGACCGCGCCACCCCCCCCTCCCACTCTCCCCCCCCCTCGGCAGCGTTTCTGTCTAGTCATCTGAATTCACCTTCTTAAGCGTGTCGCGCACGGCCGCCTCGATCGCCGAGTGCTCTGCAAACAGGACCACCGGGTCCACGTTGCCCTGCACGCTGACGTCATTCCCGAGGCGCGCGCGCGCATCGGCCATGTCGACGGTCCAGTCGAGCCCAACCACGTCGACGCCGGTCGACTGCAAAATAAGAAAGAGGCGTGTTTGGGTGAGCGGAATGGCATGCGAGTGTGTGTGTGTGTGTGTGTGCGCGCGCGTCGGCCATGTCGACCGTCCAGTCGAGCCCAACCACGTCGACGCCAGTCGACTGCACAAGCAGAGAGTGTGAGGAATCGTGCGCTAGCGTGTGTGTGTGTGTGTTTGTGTGTGCGCGTGTGTCGCCATGTCGACGGTCCATTCGAGCCCGACCACGTCGACGCCGGTCGACTGCACAAGAAGAGAGTGTGAGGAATCACGTGCGAGCGCAGCGAGCGTGTGTGTGTGTGTGCACGTGTGTGTGTGCGTGTGTGTGTGTCCAGTCGAGGCCGACCACGTCGACGCCAGTCTGCAAAAATAATAGAAGAAAAGACGTGTTTGTGTGAGCGGAATGGTGTGCGCGTGCACGTGCGTGGTCTGGTTCAAGCAAGGCACTCAAAGACACGCACCTTGATCCGCTCCAGCAGGCCGCCTGACCCGTTTGCGTAGATCGTGAGCAGTGCGGAGGCTTGCAGCCCCCACCTCCTAAGCACACAAGCACACATAGACGCTGAGAGAGAGAGAGAGAGAGAGAGTCTGCCACAGTTCCCGTCCGTACGGGCACCCAGGAAAACCCTGGACAACGGCTCTTGCCTGTGCCGATGAAGTCGGAGCACAAACGCTTGCATCTTACTTGCGTTCGCCGCGGATGACGGACCACATGCGCTGGCACACACACACACCGACACACACACCGACACACACAACACAACACAAACGCACCTTGATCCGCTCCGGGAGGTCGCCTGACCCGTTTGCGTAGATCGTGAGCGGTGCGGTGGCTTGCATCCCCCACCTCCAAGCACACAAGCACACAAAGACGCAGAGAGAGAGAGAGAGAGAGAGAGACAGAGACAGAGAGTCTGCCACAGTTCCCGTCCGCACGGGCACCCTTGAAAACCCTGGACACCGGCTCTTGCCTGTGCTGATGAAGTCGGAGCACACACGCTTGCATCTTACTTTCGTTCGCTGCGGATGGCGGGCCACATGCGCTGGCACACGCACACACACACACACACAACACACGACACAAACGCACCTTGATCCGCTCAAGCAGGCCGCCTGACCCGTTTGCGTAGATCGTGAGCGGGACGGTGGGGTGGCTCATCTTCACGTCAGCAACCATGCGGCGGAGGTACGGGCCGCTCCACTGCGGGGGTGGAAACAACAGTGTGTGTGTGCGGAGAAAGAGGGGGGGTCTTCTTTACCTTGGCGACCATGCGGCGGAGGTACGGGCCGCTCCACTGCGGGGATGCGTGCGCGTGTGTGTGTGTGTGAGAAAAATAGGGAGAGAGTGAGGGAGGGGGTGGGGTGAAGGGGAGCGAGGGAGAGATGGGGGGGGGGTGGTGGAGTCAGGGAGAGGAAAAGTGGGAGAGCAAGGGATAGCGAGTGAGAGAGGGAGAGGGCGAGAGGGAAAATACGGGCGAGAGAGAAATACGGATGCATGCGCACGTGTGGAAGAGAGAGAGGTGGGGGCTGTGTCGCGCATGGCACCGCACCGTGTCGGTCGTCGCAACACGCACGTGCAGGGGTGCATGGAGTGTGTTGGTGGGCTGCATGTGCATGGGTGCGGTGGTGGGCTGCATGTGCATGGGTGCGGAGGTGGGCTGCATGTGCATGGGATGCGTTGAGGTAGATGTGCATGGTGTGCGGTGGTGGGCTGCATGTGCATGGAGTGTGTTGGTGGGCTGCATGTGCATGGGTGCGGTGGTGGGCTGCATGTGCATGGGTGCGGAGGTGGGCTGCATGTGCATGGGATGCGTTGAGGTAGATGTGCATGGTGTGCGGTGGTGGGCTGCATGTGCATGGAGTGTGTTGGTGGGCTGCATGTGCATGGGTGCGGTGGTGGGCTGCATGTGCATGGGTGCGTTGGGTTGCGAGAGGGAGTGTCCGAAAAACATCGTCCTCATCCGCAGCCAAAGTGTGGCGGTGAGGAGCGAGCCCCGGGGTAGACACCCGCCGTATGTTTGATCGACATCGGGCAAGCTATTTGCTCTGGCAGTCTGGGAACGGACCCTCCAGATCGTGACTCCGGGAATCAACTGATAGACGCCTCGCATGGGATGTGTGTGTGTGTGTGTGCAGGGGCGAACCTCTCGTCTCTGAACGGAGAGGGGACGAGCCCCCATGTTTGCGCGCGCGCGTGTGTGTGTGCCCGTGTGTGTGTTGGTGATGGTGGTGTACAAAGGGCCCGGAAAACATCATCATGGGATGCTAGGGAGGGGAGGGGCAGTGGCGACCCAATGCAAGGTTAGATGCTGACGGCGATCTCGGCTGAGTGTGTGTGTGTGTATGTTCATGTGTGTGTGTGTGTGGTGGTGGTAGGGTATGCATGGGGTCGAGAGCGTGTCCGGAAAATATCGTCCTCATCCCCAACCAGGAGGAGGTGAGGATAGCGAGCCCCGGGGTAGACACCTGCCCTCTGTTTGATCGACATAGGGCGAGCTATTTGCTCTGGCAGTCTGGGAACGGACCCTCCGGAACGTGAATCCGGGAATCAACTGATATAGACGCCTTGGTAGGGGCATGGGAGGATGGGGTGGGGGGTGATTTTTTTGTGTGTGTGTGCGTGAGGGGTGAGGAGAGAGGGGAGGGGGGGCGGGAGGGCGGGGAAGGGCAGTGTGATGTAGGAAGAGGGGGATTGCAATGATGACACACACACACACACGTTGTCCCACTCGCGTGGCTGCAGCTGCCCACCCAGCTTACACACAAACGCACGCATATACACACGCAGTTACAGTTACAGTTACATCGGCTTTCCAGCAAAGACTACCTCTAGTCCTAGTACCACCGCCTTGACCCAAGTCCAGTTCTGGCCCTAACAATTACTTGTGAGGGGCGGTAGCCACCAGCCGGCTGCCTGCCAACGTGTAGTCCTAGAGCAGAAAGGAGAGCTATTGTGCGACGCCTCCAAAATAGGTCCTAACTGCTTCTAGGGGATAGGGGGTCAAGTGGCGCTTGCCAATCTACTTGACCGCCGAGGTGGAGGGGCCGGCGCCTGAGGGGCAGCCGGACCGTACACCACGGCTCTCCATCCAACCCTATCCTGAGCACGCTCAAACGCCGTGTCCGAAAAAGTCTTTCAATCAGACCAAGTGCCACTAGTTTTGCCTAGCTGCTGAGTCAGTAGCTTAGGAAAATAGCGTCGGGAGGAGGCTGGAGGCCGGCCTTGCTGCCGAGCCACATCCATTGTGCAGTCAAAAGTCGTACGAGGAAGACGAGAAGCCGGCATGCGCATCACATGGCCTAGCCACTGCATTGATCGCTTTGCCACAAGGCTCTCAATTGGCTCAGTGTCGCACGCCTGCCGAATATAAGTTAATCTGTGCCGGTCGACCAGGCGCACGCCCAGAATGCGACGAAGGCAGTTAGAGTGGGCAACCTCCAATCGAGTCAGTTGTGTTGTAGTAGGGGCCCATGTTTCGCAGCCGTACAGAAAGTGGGGCAGCACGAAAGTATTGCAAACCCGCATCTTAGACTGCACTTGCATCTTCTTGCTGGCCCAAATCTTATCAAAAGACGCCCAGCGCGCGACCGACACGCACACCGATCTGCTTCTCCACACCACCACTCTGGGTTATCCAACTCCCTAGATACTTAAGCTCAGAGACGGTCTTCACTTCACCACCAGTCAGCGCAAACGCAGGCACATCCGCATCAAAATCTGCTGGCAAAATCACCACTTCCGTCTTGGCGGCGACACACACACACGCACACAAAATGGCCCCTAGCATAACTTCTGTGCTAACAGAAACGTGCCCAGAGCAGCGCCTCCGTGCCCTGCCACCGCGTCCCCCTCACAGGGAAGCCCTAACTTTCTGGAGCGCAGGCAGTATTGGGCGGGGTGGGGGCGCGGGGGGCGTGGTTGGGGCGTAGTCTGAAACGGGACACACACACACACACACCTTGTCCCACTCGCGCAGCGGCAGCTGCCCAGCTTACACACAAACGCACGCACGCACGCACACACGCACGCACGCGCACACACCCACCTTGTCCCACTCGCGCGGCGGCAGCTGCCCGCCCCAGCTGTCGAAGATCTGCACCGTCTGCGCGCCAGACTCGATTTGGTACTTGATGTAGCCTGCGCGGTGTGAGTGCGTGCGTGTGTGTGTCAGGGGGGGGGGGCGTGAGCATGTGTTTGCGTTTGTGTACGCGTGTGTGTGTGCGTGTGATGGCGTGTGCGCACATGCTTGTGTGGGTGCAACGCGACGTATGGGTCCACAGCGCGTGGCGTGCGGTGAAGTGCAGCGCACATCACAAACCAATCATCAGACAATGCTTGTTTCTCAGCACGTGCGCAGAGCCACCACCAAAGCGGGGTCCGCGTGTAGTAAGATTCGTCATCTAAAAGATTTCGTCATCACGTGATTCCCATCATGCATGCATGTGCGTGCAGAGCGACGTATGGGTCCTCGTAGCGTGCGGTGCAGGACATCATGAACCAACCACCAGACAATGCTTGTTTCTCAGCACGTGCGCAGAGCCACTGCCAAAGCGGGGCCCGCGTGTAGTAAGATTCGTCATCTAAAGATTTTGTCATCACGTGATATGGATTGTGCGTGCGCGAGCAAGCGAGAAGTGTTATCATGGAGTTTGAAATGCCCAGCGCGTACCATACGCAAATCATTAGACAATGCTTGTTTCTCAGCACATGCGCAAACCCTCCGCAAAAGCGGGGCCCGCGTGTAGTAAGATTCGTCATCTAAAGATTTCGTCATCACATGGATCGCGCGTGTGCGTGCAAGCGAGACGTGTGATCATGGAGTGGGGAGTGCAGTGCTAATCAAACGCCAATCATCAGACACTTGCTTGTTTCTCAGCACACGGTAATAAGATTCGTCATCTAAAAGTTTTCGTCATCACGTGGTATGGATCGTGCGTGTGCGCGTGCAAGCGAGGCGTGTCATCATGGCGTGCGGTGTGCAGAGCGCTGCGATAAGAAGCCAATCATCAGACACTTGCTTGTTTCTCAGCATATGGTAATAATATTCGTCATCTGGAGAATTCGTCAGCACATGATTCGCATCATGCATGCATGCGGGGAGGGCCACCATGGAGCGCGTGCGGTGCAGCCAATCGTGTCAGACAATGCGTGTTTCTCAGCAGCGCGCGACTGCGTGCGCGTGTTTGCACCCGCATGCCGCTCTCACCCCCCCCCACCCCCCCCACACACCAAACACAAGGTGAGACCAAACGCTCAAACCCTGAACCCTAAAAAAAACTCCATACGCCACACCTGCCGTCTGGTCGTGCTCTCACACCACCAAACACAAGGAAGAACCAAACCCTACAACCCCCAAATAACTCCACACACCACACCTGCCATCTGGTCCGCCTCGTATTTGGGTGGTACCAAACCCTACAACCCTAAATAACTCCACACGTCACAACTGCCATCTGGTGGGACCACCTGAACCAAGATGGGGCCAGACCAAAGACCCTCAAGCCCTAAACTAACTCCACACACCACACCTGCCATCTGGTCCGCCAGGTGGGACAGGAGCGCGTCGAGCAGCTCGGGATTCGAGTGGCACATTGCCTGTGGGGGGAAGTGAAGCGTGTGTCAGCATGGATGGGGCGTGTCAAGCAGCGCACACGCACACACGGCGCGGGATGCAGCACAGAGGCCATGCGTGGGCAGCGCGCGCAGCGTGCGGCATACTAACATGGGCGCGTGAGCAGCAGCGCTCCCGCACGAATGGAACGGAGCATAGATATGCACGCGTGCGCCCATGCGCATCTCACGCAGCTTTATCGTCTGCTGCTCCAGACCTGGATGGCGTACGCCTCCCCGCCCCTCCCCGCCCCTTGGCAGCAACAAGTAACACGGGGTTTCCAGCTCAGCAGGCTACTTTTCTACCAGAGACACCCGCCGATACTCCAGCACACTTAAGTACTAGAGTACCGCCGGCTCCCGGCCAAAAGATTACCGCTCCTTGGCAGCATGCTAACATAACCAACTCCTTCATGTCAGTTACAAGGAACACAAATAACCTTGATCGCGTCGTACAGGCTGCTGCACCCGCCCCGAAAATGTATCGCAAGCGTCCAATCCCTCCCCTCCCACTCCCCTCCCCTTGAAACCCTATACTAGTTAGTAGTAGAAGTTACAACCAACACAACTGTCAACAACTGACACAACTAACCTTGATCGTCTTGTACAGGCTGCTCCCGCCCTCGATGATGTACGTCGCAAGCGTTCACCCCCTTCCCTCGACAGCATGCAAACACTCCCCGTGAAAAGCCCTCCCCCCACCTGCCACCCCGGTGGGTTACTTATACTTGAGGGAGTTACTGACCTTGATCGTCTTGTAGAGGCTGCTGCTCCCGCCCTCGATGATGTACGTCCCTCCCGCCCCACCCTCCCCTCCACAGCATGCATGGGAGTCACAAGGAGTTACAAGGAGTTACACCAACCTTGATCGTCTTGTAGAGGCTGCTGCTCCCGCCCTCAATGATGTACGTCGCGAGCGTCCACGGCGAGCCGACAAACCCGATCACCGCCGCCTGGTTGTTGACTTCCTGGCGGAGCTGAGTCAGCGCACGGCCGACAAACTCGACCTGCATGGGTGTGTGTGTGTGGGGGGGTGCGTGTGTGTGTGTGTTTGAGTGTGTGTGTGCGTGTTTGGGGGCGTGTGTGTGCATAGGATGCGGCACCGCTCACTGTTTGTTTGTTGTTTGTTTACCTCCTGGCGGAGCTGATTCAGCGCACGGCCGACAAACTCGACTTGCATTGATGTGTGTGTGTTGCGTGTGTGTATGCGTGTGCGTCTCTGTGTGCGTGTGTGTGCACAGGGTGCGGCACCGCCCGACTGCTTGATGGTTGTTGACCCCCTGGCGGAGCAGAGTCAGCGCACAACCGACAAACTCGACCTGCATAGGAGAGGAGTTAGGTTCCAGGGTTTAAAAGACTATCTGGTTGCTGGTCTTGACCTGTACGGGGGAAAGGTACGGCCTCAGGGTTGAGGACTGGTGGTTGGTTGTTAACCTCCTGGCGGAGCTGAGTCAGCGCACGGCAATTGCAAGTGAGTTGGTCTATACACACACGCACACACACGAACACACGCGCACAGACACACACACACACACACGCACACACACACACGAATGCCCGCACACGCCCGCACACACACACACGCAAGCAACACACGCGCACACACACACACACACACACGCGTGCACGCACGCACACACACCTTGGAGTAGTCAATCGCATGCAGCTGCTTGATCTGATCCATCGAGCGGATTGTCGTCTCGAGGACCGGGCCCTGCGGACACATATGCGTGTGTATGCGGGCGTCAGTTGAGGGTCGAGGGTATGGTTTATGGTTTGTGGTTAAGGGTTTATGGAGAAATTGAGAAACATGGGAAGCGAGGCACATGCGGCTAGGCTTTGTGAGGAGGTTGTGGCGCAGGGGTTCCCTGCCCCAAGGCGCAGATTATAGATGGCGCAGCAATCAATACACTAGCCGTGCGGCATGGGGCGAGGCGAGGCCCCACCAGCGGGCGGGCACCATAATGGAGATGGCGGTTAAGAACGGGGAATGAGGCTACAGGGAGAGGATACGGGTTACAGATGCCAAAGGGGACGGCGGAACAAGGATCAGCCATAGGTGTCACGGGGAATGGCTAAAGAACGGGAATGAGGCGGGTGGTACGGGTGCTGGCGCGCATGGAGCGCGGCGCGGCGCATGGAGCTCGCATGGCGGCGCCCATGCATGGACGAGATTGCTGGCGGGCATACAGGAGATTGCTGGCGGGCATGGAGGAGATTGCTGGCGGGCATACAGGAGATTGCTGGCGGGCGTGGAGGAGATTGCTGGCGGGCATGGAGGAGATTTCTGGAGCCAATGGCGGCGGCGGGACTAGTAGTAGAACACAGGCGCACACCAACAATGCGTTGCTGTCACTACCTGGGTGGTATAGGGTGGATCTGGGGGCCCAGTGTCCTGTCTAGGTCCAGTGCGTGCGCGCGTGTGGGGGTTTACCCTCACCCCTACCAGGTAGCCAGCCAGTTTCCCACTGAAACTGAGTTTAAGGTGTCGGGCGCTAGCGCCGACACCGGTCTTATACATCATTACTGGTGTCACACAGACTGTAAGATCCATCATCATCATCATCATCATGGTTGAAGGGTGGGCGTCGGGTGGCCTGGTCCATCGAGCTGATTGTGGTCTCGAGGACTGCGCCGGGCACACACACACACACACACACGCACACACAACACACACACTCACGAACGCGCCATCAAAGGCGTCCGACGCACTGTAACATCGACCACGACGGACACACGCACACCCACAGCTTCAGGTCATCGATCTCGACTGAATGCCGAGCGCCGGCAGCGGCCAGCGCACGCCCACACGCCCACAAGCACACACTAGATACACGCCCGCGTGCAGAGGTCCCTGCCCGCAGGGCTCGATCCTAAAAATCATAATCTGCACTCGTGCGCACCCACCTTCAGGTCATCGATCTCGAACTGAATGCCGAGCGCCGGCAGCGGCGTTAGGATGTCTGAGAACAGGATCACGCCGTCCGGCTTGAATGAGTGGTAGGGCTGGAGGCTGATCTCAACGATGAGCTGAGAGGGGGGCGTGTGTGTGTGTGTGTGATGATTTTCTTTTCATGACTTTTAATTAATTCTTCCACAGCCGGATTTTGCTTTGACCGCGTTGACCGTTGACCTCCCGTTGACCGTTTGTCGTCATATATAGGTCACTTGAAAGCTCTAGACGAGCTCTGTCTGGCAGGCTTGTCAGACTTACAATCCAGTGGATAAGTTGAGATGTGTACAATGTCAAAGTAAAGCCGGAATACAGCCAAATGGCTGTGGAGAGCCGAAGAGGAAATCACTGGCCCAGTGCACGCACGTTTGTTGGTTCAAGAATCAGGCCCACCTGAGTTCAAAGTCAAATTGTATGAGGTGTGGAACACTCACCGCCAAACACAATATACCACTGGAAAGGCCTGAGAACCAGCCTTCTGAGTCTGTCCCCATATTTTCCAGGAACCCAGTATTGAGGAAGATGTGGGGTTTTTAACGTATGTGTGCTAATTTGCCCCCTGTCCTCTACCAGGCTCCTCTGCCTCCAGAACCAGAATCCTCTCTATGCCTGCCCCCCCCCCCCATCTCTCAAGTCCAGCGAGCTTTGGTTCAAGAACCAGGTTCCTCTTTTCGTCTTATGCCATCCCCCCTCCCCAGAGAGCGTTGGTCCAAACGCCCCCCTGTCTTTGCTTACGCCCTAGCCAAGCCCCCCCCCCCACACACAGACACATTCATGTAAAGGTCTTCCGCTCTACACCTATGCCCCCAAGCCCCGCCCCGCCCCGCCTCCCCATACACCCACCCACTCACATTCGTGTAAAGGCCCTTCTACCATACACCTATGCCCCCAAGCTAAGTCCCCCCCCCACACACACGCAGTCCACTAAGCGTCAAGTCCAAAGACTCTGCTCTACGTTTACGCCTTCACCAAGCCCTTCCCCCCCCACACACAATTGCATACCTCGGTCGTCTCGGAGCGCTGGCGGAAGTCGGTGTACTTCTTCGCGAGCTCGCGGTACGACTTTTGGTACCTGTGTGCGTGTGTGCGTGTGTGTGTGTGTGTGCGTGTGTGTACGTGTGTATGTGTGTGTGTGTGCCATGTTTGTAAGTCGTTGAACACATGACACAACAGGAGCGCGCGTGTGTGTGTGTGTGTGTGGGGGGGGGGGGCGTCGATGAGCAGGTGTCGATGATACGCGCTCCACTGCATGGCGTGCCGAGGCACGCGTGCATGCATGGGCCTGGTATGACCGCACACAACCAGCGTGTGCGGTCATTCACACACGCAGCAGCGCACGGGTATATGCCCTGGCCATGCATGCCTGATGGTGTGCACATGCGCCTCTGACCACCCCCAAACCCTCACCTGCCAGCCTGCCTCATCATCCACGCTGGCGCGCGGTCCACCTTCTCGCCGCGCGCGGCGCGCACCATGAGAGGGTCCTGGCTGGGCGAAGCGGCCTGCGCTGACACGCTCACAGCGGATCGGCGGCTGCTTGCCAGCGGCACAGCGCAGCCCATGCAGCCGCGGCTCACGCCCAGCTTGGTAGGCGCCATAGACGCCTGCATCGCAGTGACTAACACCAGACTGCGATGAAACAAGGCGCGATGGCATGCATGCACCATGTGAGTTTGGCACTAGGCCCCGCGTGCATGTCCGCCCCGCGTTCCTGCCGATATGACGACAGCGATGTACGCGCTATGGCTGTCACGCGTGCGATCACTGGGGCGTCGCGATGGAGCATCGCGCGAGGCAGCATGTGGGAGGTGGTGCGCAGCGATTGGGTCTACCCACCTGTTACACTCAACACGAGAGCTTGACAAAAATAATGCAATGCGCGTGCGCAGCAATATGTCGCTGGCCCTACCTCACGGCGTTTGGTGTCGTGCGGAAAAGTTGGGAGGTGGTGTGAGGAAGTTGGGACATTAACCTTATTCGAACCAGGCCCTCTTGCGTTCGCCGACGACATCATCATGATGACGCACCCTGTGTTGGCAGTGGAGTGTGTCATACGGCAGTGAGGCAGTAGTGACAGAGCAGAAGCCGCTGTAACTTCACCGCCGCCTGTCACAATGTTATCGCTGCTCGAGGCGCTGCTGGCGCGGCGCTCCCTGCTCGGCGCATCATGCAACAGCAGCTGGATCGGCACGCTGGTGCCGTTGACGAGCACGAGCGAGGCAGACTCACAGGTGTCTCCCTGGCATGCATGCATGCATGCAGGGTGCTGCTGCATGCATGCTGCTCGCCTGCTCGCCTGCTCCGCCTGATTTACTACACCCCTGATTGACAAGCTGCTTGCAACTCACACGCTTGCCACCCCGTCGCCGTCGCTGCCGCCTGGCTTGAGCAGCAGGCGCACTCGGGCTTGCCCCCACAGGCCGGCAGCAGTCGGCGCGCACTCGCCACTCAGGCGCTGCTGCTGAGAAGCGTAGCACCGCCAGCCCCGCCCAGCAGGTGTGCCTGGGCCGCGCCCGCCCATGCCAGGCTGCTGCACGCGGGCAGCAGGCAGGAGGCGGCACGCAGCTGGGTCGAACCGCCCGACTACAGCGACAGCAGCTTCGCCAGCAGCAGCAGCAGCAGCAGCGGCAGCAGATCAGGTCCTCCCCCGAGGAAGCTCAACACCCACCGACCTCTCTGGGAGTCGCGCCCCGTCGGGCCCTCTGACGACCTGTCCCCGGAGCAGCGGCGCGACGCGTGGAAGCCCCACCTCGAGGGCAGGGCGGGCGCGCACGCGCGCGTGGGCGGCCACCTCGGGCAACGCGCAGAGGTCGCGCGCGGCACGCTCCCGCAGTTCTCCAAGTACGAGTCGCGAGACTACGTGCTGCGCATGCGGCGGCTGCACGGCGCCGATGTCAGGGCGGCGCAGCAGCGGCACGACGCGGGCACGTGGGCGGCGCAGCAGCAGCCCGACAGCCCCGGGGTGAGGCGCGCGGCGCGCGGGGCGTGGCGGCCACCGAGCGGCGCGGCCGCGGCCGGTGGCTGCGGCGACAAGTGGCTCGACGGGACCGCTTCGGCCGCGGCGGCGTCGGGGGCTGTGGCGGCGGCACGGGTCGGCGACGGCCAGGCAGTGCACCGCGGCGGGGGAAGTGGCAGGGGCGGGGGCGCCAGCCAGCAGTCTCTGCGCCCGGTGAGCGCGCCAGCAGGGCGCGGACGGGGTGGCGGCGGCGGCGGCGGCGCGCCGGCGAGCGGCGGCGAGGCCGGCTCGAAGGCCTCGTGGATGCCCCTCATGAACCTCATCATGTGCCCGCCGGGCGACACGATCGAGGGCCTCGACGTCGTTGTGCGAGAGCACTGGGTGGCGATGAACGAGCTGCACCTGATCCAGGTGTGCGCATGCCCCCCTCCCCCCCCCCTCACACAACCCCCTTAACCGTGCGCCCCAGAATGGAAACCTTGGGACGGGTCACGTCCGGGTCGTACGCCTTGGGACGGGTCTCGTCCGGGTCGTACGCGCTGCGCCGCCCTGATTATATAAAGCCTGATTAAGCCCTGAACTGGCCCAGAGCCCTACACAACAGCGAGTTGGTGCGCAAGCACTGGGCGGTGATCAACGAGCTGCACCTATCGCAGGTGCGCGCAGTGCCCCCAACACGCTCCTCACCCAAGACCCTAAACCGAAGCCCTTTACCGACCCCCCCACCCCACCCCACCCACCAGTAGTCCCTGGGAAGGATTTTAGTAATTAGTTCTTT
>VFSX01000658.1:7500-68509 GCA_016618255.1 Chlamydomonas sp. UWO 241 | reverse complement strand
TGCCGTCAGCGCGCCATGCTGCACCTTTTAGGAGGCCTTGTGTTAGTGCGCGTGTCCACCAATACCAACAGCAGCGCCAGCTCCAGCAGCAGCAGCCACACAACATATGTAGCCACGTACGTACTCGTGCATCCACCCATGTACGCACGCGCCCACGATTGCACACACACGCACGTCTGCACACACACACACACACACACGCACACGCACACACACCCGCTGCTGCGCCTCCATCTGCGCCTCCTCCGCTGCCACCAGCTCCCGCCCCATGCTGTCCATGTCAGCCTCACTCGGCTCATACAAGAACGTGTTCATGAGTCCCTGAAGGGGGGGGTAGGAAAGGGGGGAGGGGGGGGTGGAGGCGCTCCTATTTGCTCTGAGATTATGCATTGGCAGGTCCTGCAGGGGGGAGGCTCTCCTTTTTGCGATAGGATCATGCATTGGCAGGCAGCCAGGTGGTGGCTTACGCCCCTCACAAGTGGGGATTGTTGGGGGCAAGATCTCAGCGATTTTGTTTTCAGCTTTTCACAAAACTTGAGTTATTTTCTGGGAGCCGGCGCGTGGACCAACGCCCCATTGACTGCCTTAACCGCTGTCTCAACGTTGACCGTTGACCATCAAATATCGGTAATTTTCAAGCGCTTCACGAGATCTATCTGATGGGATCGTTAGGCCATCAAGCAACTTGGTTGGTTGAGCTCTATCTGATGGGATCGTCAGTAGCAAAATGGCTCCCAATGGCTCCCCGGAGCCCAAAACAAAATGACTGCCAGGACTGGACTTGGGTACAGGCGGTGGTGCTAGGCCTCGTGTCACGAATACACCGATACATAAGGCCAACAGCGCCTGACACCGGCACCTATGACCCTTTTGGGCCCAGCTGCTACACCTAGCTATGAACAGCCGGTGCAGCTGTTACTGGGGTGTGGGGAGGGGGAGGGGGACAAGAGGCACGGTGCATGCGGGAGCGAGTGAGGGGGGGAGTGTGGGTACACACATGTGTGTGGGGGGAAGCTCTTTTCGACGACTCTATCCACCAAGTGACGCCTGCACGGACGCGCCCTCGAGCCCCGGCAGTGATTTCCGTTTCGGCTCTGCACAGCCATTTGGCTGTTACAGTTACAGTTACATCGGCTTTCCAGCAAAGACTACCTCTAGTCCTAGTATCACCGCCTAGACCCAAGTCCAGTTCTGCCCTAACAATTACTTGTGAGGGGCGGTAGCCACCAGCCGGCTGCCTGCCAACGTGTAGTCCCAGAGTAAAAAGGAGAGCTATTGTGCGACGCCTCCAAAATAGGTCCTAACTGCTTCTAGGGGATAGGGGGTCAAATGGCGCTTGTCAATCTACTTGACCGCCGTGGTAGGGGCCGGCGCCCGAGGGGCAGCCGGACCGTACACCACGGCTCTCCACCCGACCCTATCCTGAGCACGCTCAAACGCCGTGTCCGAAAAAGTCTTCCAATCAGAACGAGTGCCACTAGTTTCGCCTAGTTGCTGAATCAGTAGCTTAAGAAAATAGTGTCGGGAGGAGGCTGGAGGCCGGCCTTGCTGCCGAGCCACATCCATTGTGCAGTCAAAAGTCGTACGAGGAAGACGAGAAGGCGGCATGCGCATCACATGGCCTAGCCACTGCATTGATCGCTTTGCCACAAGGCTCTAAATTGGCTCAGTGTCGCACGCCTGCCGAATATAAGTTAATCTGTGCCGGTCGACCAGGCGCACACCCAGAATGCGACGAAGGCAGTTAGAGTGGGCAACCTCCAATCGAGTCAGTTGGGTTTTAGTAGGGGCCCATGTTTCGCGGCCGTACAGAAAGTGGGGCAGCACGAAAGTGTTGTAAACCCGCATCTTAGACTGGACTTGCATCTTCTTGCTGGCCCAAATCTTATCAAAAGACGCAAACACACCCAGTGCGCGACCGACACGCACACCGATCTCCTTTTCCACACCACCACTCTGTGTTATCCAACTCCCTAGATACTTAAATGCAGAGACGGTCTTCACTTCACCACCAGTCAGCGCAAACATGGGCAGATCCGCGTCAAATCTGCTGGCAAAATCATCACTTCTGTCTTGGCGGCGTTGATTTGCATGCCAAAGCTAGAGACACTTTGTCAAGGATTTTCAGCATAAGCGCCAACTGAGCTGGGTCATGCGAGAACAAACATAAATCGTCGGCATACATCAGCAGTTCTATGCGCTCAACCGACGACGACAACACAGAGCCGCCGGCTCGGGTCACGACTGACACGCCAGCCCCCTCTGGCATCATGTGTAGCGCCTTTTTCACTATGTGGTCAATAAAAACATTGAACAACACAGGAGCCATGACGCACCCCTGTCGCACACCAGACGACACGGGGAATTCGTGCCCGATTTTCCCAGCCAGCCGCACGGCAGCTGCGGTGTTGGTGTGAAGATCCTCCAACAGATCAATAATGTGCGGATGGACACTATATAATCTAAGGACTCTCCACAGTGCCGCACGGTTTATGCAATCGTAAGCTTTAGAATAGTCGACAAATGCCACAGCCATGCATTGTTTGAACTCGGCATGTGCCGCGCTCAGCGAGCGCAGAGTAAAAATCGCATCAACAGTGCCTCTGCTTTTTCTGAAACCACACTGAGCTTCATGCAACTGACCATCAACCTGCGTGGAGACGCGGTGCAGAAGTATGGCAGCGTACACTTTCCCGGCAATAGAGAGAAGGCTTATACCGCGGTAGTTACCAGGGGAGTCACGCGGACCCTGCCCCTTATATAACGGTTTGATAATAGCAATTTTCCATTCCCATTTGGCTGTATTCCGGCTCTACTTTGACCTTGAAGACAGCTCAATCCATTCAGTGGATTGGTAGTCTGGCGAGCCCGCCAGGCAGAGCTCGTCAAGAGCTTTCAAATTTCCTAATTATGAGGGCAAACAGTCAACAGGAGGTCAACGGTCAACGTGGCCAAAGCAAGGGCCCCTAGTGCCCAGCTAGCCAGCTGCCCTACAACATTCACAACGCCTGAGGCGCACCCACGATCGCCTCAGGCGTCGCCTTAGGCGTTATCCAAACCGCCTGAGGCGCCACACAGACCGCCTCAGGCGCCCACCACCGCCTGAGGCGCACCGCAAACCGTCTCAGACGTTATGACCTCATTCACTTGCGCGGATCAGACGTTGGGATTTTGGTAGGGCTCGGCAACGCACCTTGCCCTTGACCTCAATGCCGTTTGTGGCTCGGAAGAGGCGCGCGTCGGGCGGGGGCAGCAGCGCATACGTGACCTTGCTGACCTGTGGGGTGGGTGAAGAGAAATGGGAGTCAGCGAGCAATGTGCGTGGGTCAGGGACGAAACGTTCCGTGTTGAGGGTTTAATGGGCGGCGCGGAACGTGACTTCTCTTGTCCGATGAGCAAGCGTGGTGGGCGTGGGATGAGCTAGCCGACGCGGGCGGGGAGGCGCGCGCACACACGCCCACATGCCAACGTCCACATGCATACGGCCCCAGCAAGCCCGCATGCACGCGCCCACATGCACACGCTCACATCCACAGGTCCGCAGCACGCCCGCATGCACGCGTTCACACGCCCACGCCCACATTAACACATCTACAGCGCCATGCACGCGCCTGCATTCACGCGCCCACGTGCCTACATGCACACGCCCACAGTCCCACGCCCGCAGCACGCCCGCATGCACCCGCCCACCTGGATGCACCCAGGCGTCGCCGTGCTCTCCATGCGGCTGCTCGTGTTCACTGCGGGCGGGGGATGGAGCGCATGGAGGGTCAGCCCTGGCCCCGGGCAGCAATGCGGATACACATCCCGGAGGGGTCTTCTGAGACTGCTCGCATCAAGGGTCAGCACTGACAGCGATGCACTGACAGCCATGCGCTGACAGCCATGCGCACACGGCAGGCGGCTCTTCAGCCTGCAGGCATGCATTGGAGGGTCGGCCCTGGGCAGCCATGCGGATACATCAGGAGGCTTTTGAGGCTGCAGCTACGCATTGGAGGGTCGGCTCTGGGAGCCATGCGGATGCAGCAGGGGGATCCTGAGGCTGCAGGCGTGCATGGAGGCTCGGCTCTGGGAAGCCATGCAGATAAAGCAGGAGCACGTGAGGGGCGCCGACTGTGAGGCTGTGTGCGCGCGTGTGTGTGTGTGTGTGTGTGGAGGTTATTCACCCTCTTGTTGGCGCACGGTTGGTCACCCGCCTCCAAACGGAATCCCCTCAATGATGACCAGAAACAGCCTATCTAGGTCTGCCGTGCAGAGTTCTCTGTAACGATCTCTCTCTCTCGCGCTCTCTCTCTCTCTCTCTCTCTCTCTCTCTCTCTCTCGGTGCGTGTGTGTGTGTGTGTGTGTGAGCGTGTGTCCGCATGCTGCTAGTCGCCACTCACTCGTGTCCCCGAACAGCGCAAACTTGGGCTGGCGCGTGCCGATGAGGCCAGACACGCACGCGCCGGTGTGAATGCCGATGCGGACCTGCGCGGGTGTTGCGTGCGTGCGTTGTGCTTGTGTGCGCGCGCATGTGCACTTGTGTGCGTGCGCTTGTGCAAGCATGTGGTTGAATTTACAGTCGGTACGACGCCTCAGTAACAGAAACACGGGGTTTCCAGCTAAGCAGGCTACTCTTCTACTAGAGACACCCGCCGATACTCCAGCACACTTAAGTACTAGAGTACCGCCGGCTCCCGGCCGATAGACTACCGCTCCCGCCGGCTAGACTACCCCAAACAGCGGTCTCTGAGAGACATGTCTGGCAAGGAGCATATAGGAGAGGACCTTCCTCAGGGTCACAGTAGTGGCCTTGTGGCCAGTCAAGCCGGCAGAGCCGACTGGCGCTGACTGGAACGGTCCCCGCCTGGCAGTGCATGGCTGTCCAGCTCTCGTTTGCATGGGGCTCAGCCGGCGCCCCATGCCTCATGCATGGCCAGGTCCCACCCTCCAGGGGTGTATGGACGACAGAGTTGTCATGGAGGCTGCCTGAAGACCTTCCAACGCCAGTCACCGGCAGACGAGCGACCCCGAGGATGAGCGCGGTGACGAACGCTGCGATTGGTGAAGCGGATTTACTCTGTGTTGCCTCGGCGGTCGCCACCGCTGAAGCCGTGATGGTAGCCCGCCTCCACGGGCAGCCATCTTGACCAATGTCCAGCATGCATTGACGGGCGCCAGCTCCTCCGCTCGTCGATCAACTCGTCGAGATCGGTGCCGCATGGCGTCCTGCATGGGGGGAGGATAAAGGCTGTCTCCCAGCACGGGCCGCAGCAGCGCCGCGGCTACTCGCCAAGCCATGTCAGCGCCGGGCAAGCCGCTCCTGAAGTATTCCACCGAGGGGCAGTCTAGCAGGAGCCGGGCCAGTCGTATTTTACCCCGCTCGTCAGCGGCACGGAGATCCTCGTCACCAGCAGCGCCGCATTGCTGGGTCCAGGGCTCGGCGACGAGAACGCGCCTCCGTTAATTGAGCCCCGACGCCTCTGATCGCGTATTCAACTAGACATGTGTGTGAGGGAGGGGCACGCGCACACGCACGTTCGCAAGCACACACACGAGCACACATACACACACACACACACGCACACACACACACACACACGTGCTTGCATGCATACACGCACGCACACGCACGCACACACACCGTGGTCGGCTGCCTGTTGTGCGGCATGACCACGCGGCGTGCTTGCGCGAGCATCGCCTTCGCAAATGCAAGCACAGCGCCCGCGCCCGCGCGCGCGTCGGGGCGGGGGTCGATGACGAGGCAGCCGCTCTCGTCGCGGCACATTAGAGCCCCCGCGACAATATAGCAATCTCCCGCGGTCTCGACCTTTGGGGATGGGGATCGGGGCACGGTTTGGAGGAGGTATTGGGATGGGCAGTGGGAATAATACATGAGGCTCTGCTAGTGGCACATACGTGGAGGAGCGCAGCGCAGCACAGCGCTACACAGTGCAGGCACAGGCACAGGCACAGGCGAGGCACAGAGGCTCGAGGCCACCAACCTTGTACACGTCATAGTGGTCGCACAGTGCGTCAAACACGGAGAACAGCTCTTGCAGGAACTCCATCACCTGTGCGCGTGCATGTGCGGGTGTATGGAAAGAGCTGCAGAGCAAGGGCCAGTCGCAGCTGTGCTCTCTGCGTCGCTTGGTTCCATACCCACCAGGTCAGCAGTCTGTAGAGCTCATTGAGGAGTGCGAGGCTCGTCGTCATCGCCATCATCACAAGCACAGTGCCCGCGGGCCTTTGTGCCGCGCAAACCCTGAGAAAGTAAAAGCCAAGACCCCAGACACCCCAGACCCTAGATCGCACCCCCCCCAAAATCAGCCCCAGACACCCCAGACACCCAGACCCCAGATCCCCAAACCCTGCGTTTGAAGTAGCCAAGACCAGACCCAGACCCCACACCCAGACCCATCGTCTGGCTGCCCCCACCTGGTGCGCCGGCACCTCCTTTGCCATCGACGTGAACCCAACGATGTCCATGAACAGGATGGAGACCTGCGTAGCGTGTGCAGGGGGGTATGGAATCGGATTCCAACAGCCTGGTTGACATCACTACACCGCCCCCGCATCAGCGCTAGGCCCTACCCAAGACTGACATTGGCTGGATCCATGGCAGGAGTCCACTGTGCTGTGGTATACACAGGGGGTGGGTGGGGAGTTGAGGCAGCAGCCTTGGCCGTCGACATGAATCAGGCGGTGGCCCTAGGTTTCGGGTGTATAGGGTTGAGGCAGGAGTGAGGCAGGAGTGAGGCAGGAGTGAGACAGAAGAGTGGGGCAGGAGTGAGACAGAAGAGTGGGGCAGGAGTGAGGCAGGAGAGTGAGGCAGGAGTGAGGCAGGAGAGTGAGGCAGGAGTGAGGCAGGAGAGAGGCAAGAGTGAGGCAGGAGTGAGGCAGGAGAGTGAGGCCAGAGCAGCCACAGCCACAGAACCTCGACAGGTTCTCGCCGGGTTCAGGCACACGCGGGCGGGCGGGCAGGCATGCGTGCGTGCGTGCGGCACCTGTGCAAAACAATAGAGGTGCTGGGCCTTGCGCCGACACCAGTCTTGAGACATCACCCTACCAAAATCCCAACGTCTGATCCGCGCCATGGAATGCGGTCATAACGTCTGAGACGGTCCGGGGTGCGCCTCAGGCGGGGGTGGGCGCCTGAGGTGGTTTCGATAACGCCTAAGGCGACGCCTGAGGCGATCGTGAGTGCGCCTCAGGCGGCGCCTCAGGCGGTCGGAGCGCCTGAGGCGCCGCCTGATCCGCGCCATGGAATGGACGCCTCAGTACCACCTCAGGCGTTGTGGATGTGGTAGGGTCACAAGTGGTGTCACAGGGACTGTCAAATCTATCATCAGAGGAGGGTGCAGCAGCAGTGCGAGAGGGGGCGGCTCCTGCCCCACGACTACCAGCCAGTCGGACGCACCTCGTCGTGCTGCGTCGCGAGCGTGCTCATCTCGGACGCACACATCGCGTTGCTGGTGTTGCCGCTGCATTGGGTGTGGCGTGTGACAACGTACTAGAGCACGTGGCGCGGGAAGACCGACTCGAGCATCGCGAGCTGGGCCCCTGTGAGGGCGGCCATCTGGCGCTCCACATGTGCGCGCGCGCTGACGTCTTCCTGCCAATAAGAACGTGTGGGGTGATGTGGCGGTGGGGTGGCGGGTGGCGGCACAGCAACGCAGCAACGCAACAGCAGCAGCAGCAGCAGCAAAACATGCGCAGCGTCAGCAAGAGCATCAGGAAGAGCATCAGCAACACTGTGACCTGCTCCGCACCTGCGTGATGAGGCACGCCAGGCGCCCAGTCACTGGGTCTGTCACCAGCACCGCAGTCACCTCGTGCTCCTCTTCATCTGCTTCCACGCCCTCCTCCTCCTCCTCCTCCTCTGTCTCCTCCTCTGTCTCCACACCCGCATCTTCATCACCATTCTCTGCATCCACATCCTCTCCCCTCATCCCCACATCCTCTCCTGTGCTCACAGCATCCTCTCGCCTCGGCATCCTCTCCGTCTCCTCCTCATCCCACGCCACGTCATCATTGATGTCCTGTGACCGGAATGGAGTCCATGGCGGGCAGTGGCCGCCACTATTGCAGCTGCCAGCGTTGATGTCGCTCCTATCGCTGCCCATCACGCCGTCCTCCTTCACGTCCCAACGCACCTGCGCGCCCCTCACATGCTGCCCGCCCTCAGCACCGCCGTGCGCACTCGCATCCTCCACCACGGGCGCAAACATGTTTGACCGCGACACGTGCGTGCTCAACTCGCAAGCCTCGTGGCTGCCAGAGGCCAACACCAACACCGCCTCCAGGTCGGTGCTCGGCACCGAGAGAAGCGACAGGCTGCCGCCAGAGCTGCCCATGTGGCGCAGCACGGGCGCGCCTCCCACGCCCCCGCCCCTCTGATGGGTGGCGCTGGAACGCCCGCCGTTGCTGCCGCCCCTGGCGCTGGCAGCGATCGGGGGGAGACTTGTGTTGCTGCTGCAGCCGCGCCTGAGCGCGGCGAATGCTGCGGCATACCCGTCGTGCGTGCCGAGCGGCAAGGATAGTAGGCCGCTGCCGTTGCCAGCGCTGTCGAGCGAGTGCCCGGTGTGTGCTGGGGGACCTTGTCCGAGGCCGACTTGCTTTGTTGCCCTGTGTGTAATGGAGGGACGAGGGGGCTAGGGAGGGAGAAAACGCGTGTGTGTGGTGCGTGTGTGTGTGTCTGCCGCCTGCTCGGCAGTGCCCGGCAGCAACACGTGCGCATGATGCCGCCTCAGTCAATTACGCAGCATAACCAACAGCCTGAGCACTGTGGAAAAGCGCTGGTCGGGAACGCGTGCGCGCGTACGTGTGTGTGCGTGTGCATGTGCGTGCGCATGTGCGTGCGTGTGTAGCGGCCTTACTTGTGCGACGACCCGTACGGCCTGAGCGATGACGATCCGCCCGGAAAGTCATTGGATTTGTGTCGCCGGGGCAGGGGCAGCGAGTCGAGGCGCTGCAGCATCGACAGCACGCGCGGCGCCGGCGCGGTCGCGAGGTACGCGTGCGTGCTGAGCGTGCCCCCTTTGACCCAGCCCTCGATTGACGCTCGGCCAGGTTGCATCGAGTGCGGTGACCCCGACAAACAGGGCGAGCGGCTCGGGGTTGTGGCGGGGGTGGGGGTGGTTGACCGTGGCCCTGGTTCGCTCAAAGGCCCGCCCTGGACCACAAGCGGCTGCAGTTGTAGGTGACTAGGCGCGCTGGCTGGGCCTGGCACCTGCAGCGATGACAGGCAGTTCTGCTTCGCTGCGCTTGCCACCCCCCCGACAGCCGTGAGGCGCGCCTGCAGCGAGAGCAGCCGGCCCTCCAGCTGCTCCTCCTCCAGTGTGGACGCCTCTGGCGTGGACGCCAGGAGGGGAACGAGGGACGCGTGGGCGCTGTGGACTCTCGCGATGAGTCGCGCACGCAGCGCTGCGCCGTCATCGCCACCACCGCCGCCGTACTGCTCGACCAGCTGGCGTAAGGGGCCGCGCAGCAGGGGCGCGTTGTTGCCGCCCGACGGTGATGCAGGATCAGACATGTCGGCCGCAGCAGGCGCGGTCGCCGCGGCCGTTGCGGCACCCACGCCCGCGCCCGTGCCTGCTGCATCCATAACCGCGCACGCGCGCGCGCTCGGCACCTTGAGCACTCTGCGCCACAGCGCTGCCGCCGCGCGTGCATGCTCCCCCGTCTCTCCGCCCCCGACCCCCTGCAGCTGCGTCTCCACCCCCGCTGCCCGCCTCGCATCCATGCAAGCCGCCAGGTGCGCGTGCAGGTCGGCGAGCGCAGTCTCGTCCGTGCCGCCACCGCCGCCGCCGCCGCCAACGCTGCCGTCGCGCGCACCAAACAGCCTGTGCACAAGCGGGGCGGCGTCGCGCCCGCGCCACTCGCCCCAGTGGCGCACCGACGCGCCATTCTGTGTGAGCACCGCCCCAAGGGACAGTGCGCTGGTGCTGCCTTGACCGCCGTTTCCGGAGGCACAGGAGGCTGAAGGCTGCAGGTCCAGCAGTGTCACGATACAGGGCATGCCCTGTGCAGGGGTGGGGAGTAGGTGGGGTGGGCGGTGAGGGCCCGTGCGTCGTTGTGTTGTGTTTGGTGGGGCGGGGGAGGGGCAAGCAAGCGCGCAGCGATACCACCCACCTGCACCATCATCGCCAGTCGGTCGCTGTCTGCGCTGCCTTTGGCAGTGGCAGTCGCAGCAGCAGGCCTGCTGTTGTCGAGAGGGGTGCCCCCAGCAGGGATGAGGGCGCGGTCGCGCACAGCCTTGCGTGGTGCGGAGTGACTGCAGGGGTCGGGCGAGGTCTGCTGCAGCTGCCCGCCGGCCGGTGACGCCGGAGCTGCCGCGGCCGGGGTGGCGCTGCGTTCGGGCACGTGCACGGTCAGCAGCAGCGCCGCACGCAGCAGCGCCGCACCGTCCTCGCCGTCCTCCTTGCCTGCCGTGGCCATGTACACCACGGCCACGTCGATTGACGATCCTGGAGGAAGCAAGGCCTGGCCGCTGCTGCCATCGTCACTGCCGCCGCTACCACCACCAGCGCCAGTGCGGGGGGGGACCACCCACGTACGGACGGGGGGCGCGGCAGCAGCGCCAGCAGGCAGCACCCCTCCTCCCAATTCCCCACCCTCCCCGGCGTCGCCTTCGGGCCCACACAACACCCACGCAGCGACGTCGGCGAGGCAGTCGGCGAGGTAGGGGGGCGCGTGCGTTGCGGCAGTGATCACCGTCGCGGTGCCAGCGGCAGCAGCAGCAGAGGAAGAGAACGAGGAGAAACAGACTGAGGGCAGAGAGCCGTCCCGCCCGCCGCTCCCACCGTGGCACAGATCGCGCAGCGCGAGCGAGACCGACTCCAGGCTGATGCGCGCACTTGGTTTGCCGCCATCGCCGCCGCCACTGAGCGCAGCGCGCGCCACCGCACCCGCCCCAACGGACTGGATCCAGCACAGCGGGCCGCCGCGTGCTGTGTCGACACGCAGGAAGCAGCCCGGCGGTGGGTAGGACGGCCCACTCTCACACACGCGCGCGGGCAAGATGATGTGGCACAAGATGCGGCTGCTGCCGTCAGAGGCAGTGGTGTCGCGGGGCGTGCTCGAGTGCAGAAGAGGCACGGTGGTGTTAGGGCGCTCCTGCAGGCGCTCCTGCATGCCAAGGTGAGGTGGTGTCAGCAACAACAGCAGCAACAGCTGCTCGTTCGATGCTCGTTAGACGCAACAGCTGGAGCTGCGACGAGTACGATGCAACGAGTTCGCCGCAACGGGGTGGCGCTGCAAGCACTAATATGGCTGCAGCGCGAAGCGTGCGTGGTAGCGTTTGCAGTTGCCTGTGTGCAGTGTACTCTCTCTCTCTCTCTGCCGAGCTGCCCCCCCCTCCCCAAAGATGCCACACGCTTCGGTATGTCGTTATGCTACCGACCGGTTACCGGTCAATTAACCGGTGCAGAGGTGCTCACAGAGGCGTTGGTGCCGCCGCCTCAGTACTAAAGTCTATCATCCCATCTCTGAAGGCATGCACCTCACCTCGTGATGCTCATTGCTAGACAAGCGCCTCGAGGGCAGGAGGCAGCCAAGCAGGCGCTGCATGGCTGCGCTGCGGGGGTCCAACGCCACAACCGATATTCGCTCTCAGCGCTGCAACGTGCCGGGTTTCCCCGTGCTGCTTCTCTCCCTCGTGTACCTCGTCTCCCTCGTCTCCCTCGTGCTTGTTGGGGCCGCAGGGGCTGCTCGTCGTCTTCGTCGTCCCCCGCACTGTACTTGCTGCGCCTCAAGAGCTAAAATGGGTCATGGTGAGATTTGGGAACTTCCTCGAGCAAGTCGTAATTCTCAACCAGTATTACGGCCCATGCATGCAGATTGTGGCATACACATGTACATGTCGTTCACACTTTGTGAACGACATGTATGTATGTTCTATGGAAAGTGGCCCAGTGTGTGGCACAGCGCCAGGCAGGCTGCGTGCCATCCGCGCCTGCTCAACTTGTGCTGCTGCGAAGTCGGGATCAGCCGCCTGTGGGGCGGCTGATCGACTCCGGCTCCTTCAGCGCCTTCAAGCTCCTTCAGCTCCTTCAGCTCCTTCAGGCGGTGGCCGAGGGCTGCGCTCCCACTTCTGCGCAAACAATCGCGCAAACCACCTGCCCCGCCTCTCTGATACCCCCCACCCCCCTGGTACATCGCGAATCACAGGCGATGATGCAATGTCTGAGGCGAGGGCAGCGAGATGGAGTTCACATCCCCTTTTCGCCCCCAAAGACACACCGCAGCGATTGCCTGCAACACACGGGCGATGCTAT
The DNA here is from genome assembly GCA_016618255.1 of Chlamydomonas sp. UWO 241. Classification (NCBI taxonomy): domain Eukaryota; kingdom Viridiplantae; phylum Chlorophyta; class Chlorophyceae; order Chlamydomonadales; family Chlamydomonadaceae; genus Chlamydomonas; species Chlamydomonas priscui. The sequence goes on along the minus strand of VFSX01000658.1, from coordinate 56,252 downwards.
GCATATGTAGGGGCCGGGCCTCGCGCCAGCACAGCGGAGGGTTGCGGGCCGGGCCTCGCGCCAGCACAGCGGGGGATTCGCTGGGGAGTTGACGAGATGCTATTGGAGCGGAGCTATTGGAGCTATTGTTGCGGAGCCTGCGGCTGCTGGAAGGGAGCCTGCATGAAGATTGCGGCGGGCACGGCGGCGGCGGGGACTAGCATAAGGCACACCTGCGGCCTGCGCAGTCACATAGTAGAAATTCAAGGTGCACATCTATTTGGCGATTGGCGATTTACCTGCCTCGCATTTCCGTTTCCCCACATGCGTTCAACAAGCGTTTGCTGCCGCTGCTGTAGGGGACCTAAGGGTGCGCCCACGCTCTTTACAGATTTGGGGTTCCCTACCACCAACAGCCAGGGTTGCACGGTACGTACGTATTTCGGGTCTGGAGCGTACGTATGTACGTATTTTTTCGAAATACGAACGAACGCTGGCCGTACGCGTGCGAAAATCGGGACGCCGCAGCACTATACGCCTTTTACTTGAACCACAAAAACGGTCATAACTAACGCTCCTGTGCTCGGATCGCAACCATTAAACATGCATTGGAAAGCTGATAGAAAGGGTTGTCCAGTGCGATCTAGTAGGGGGCGGCCTGCAGGGCAGGGAGTTGCTGCCCTTTTTGTTTGTGGTGCGGTGCGAGCGCGTGCGCGCGTGGTGTGCTGCAGCACCCTCGCAGGCACGCCCCCCTACTGCAGTGCTGCATACTGAGGTCATACAGATATCCCGTGCTACAAGCTTTCCAATGCAAGTCGAATGGCTCAAATCCAGGCAGAGGGCAGGGAGTTCCGTCCGCTGTTGTGTGCATCGTTGCATGCGCGCGCGCGTGGTGCTGCAGCAGAACTCAAGGCCCACCCCCTACTGCAGTGCAACACTACAAATGAGCAGTGTTCTCGATAGCTCTTGTTACAAGCTTTCCGATGCAAGTAGAATGGTTTCGACCCAAGCACAGGAACGTGAGTTATGGCCGTTTTTGTGTTTCAAGTAAAAGGCGTCTAGTGCTGCGTACAGCGCGTACGTATATACGCTGCCTCACGTACGTACGTAAGCACGTACGAAAAATACGTACGTACACGTACTCACGTACCGTGCAACCCAGCCATCTCAGTAAGGTGCTCGGGCCATGCGCGCCGAGCACGGTCCTACACGCCTTTACAGGTGTCCCTGACTGTAACATCCATCATCCATCATCATATGATGATGATGATGGATATTACAGTCTGTGTGACACCAGTAATGATGTATAAGACCGGTGTCGGCGCTAGCGCCCGACACCTTAAATTCAGTTTCAGTGGGAAACTGGCTGGCTACCTGGTAGGGGTGAGGGTAAACCCCCACACGCGCGCACGCACTGGACCTAGACAGGACACTGGGCCCCCAGATCCACCCTATACCACCCAGGTAGTGACAGCAACGCATTGTTGGTGTGCGCCTGTGTTCTACTACTAGTCCCGCCGCCGCCATTGGCTCCAGCAATCTCCTCCATGCCCGCCAGCAATCTCCTCCACGCCCGCCAGCAATCTCCTGTATGCCCGCCAGCAATCTCCTCCATGCCCGCCAGCAATCTCCTGTATGCCCGCCAGCAATCTCGTCCATGCATGGGCGCCGCCATGCGATCTCCATGCGCCGCGCCGCGCTCCATGCGCGCCAGCACCCGTACCACCCGCCTCATTCCCGTTCTTTAGCCATTCCCCGTGACACCTATGGCTGATCCTTGTTCCGCCGTCCCCTTTGGCATCTGTAACCCGTATCCTCTCCCTGTAGCCTCATTCCCCGTTCGTAACCGCCATCTCCATTATGGTGCCCGCCCGCTGGTGGGGCCTCGCCTCGCCCCATGCCGCACGGCTAGTGTATTGATTGCTGCGCCATCTATAATCTGCGCCTTGGGGCAGGGAACCCCTGCGCCACAACCTCCTCACAAAGCCTAGCCGCATGTGCCTCGCTTCCCATGTTTCTCAATTTCTCGCCATCCGCTTCCATGCCCGCCTGCAATCTCCTCCACGCCCGCGAGCAATCTCCTGTTTGCCCTCAAGCAAGCTCCTCCATGCCCGCCAGCAATCTCCTCCATGCATGCACGCGCAGAGCGCCGCCATGCAACCCCCATGCGCCGCGCGCGCCATGCGCGCGCCGCGCCCGCCAGCTCCCGTAGCCTCATTCCCCGTTCTTTACCCATGCGCCGTGACGCATTAGCCTTGTCCGCCGTCCCCTGGCATGCATAACCCGTAGCCTCATCCCCGGTAGCCGCATTCCCCGTTCTTAGCCGCCATCTCCATTATGGTGCCCGCCCGCTGGTGGGGCCTCGCCTCGCCCCATGCCGCACGGCTGGTGCATCGATCGCTCGCCATCTATAATCTGCGCCTTGGGGCAGGGAACCCCTGCGCCGCAACCTCCTCACAAAGCCTAGCCGCATGTGCCTCGCTTCCCATGTTTCTCAATTTCTCGCCATCCGTCTCTCTCTTGCATCCAGGCACAGTAAACCATTAGGAGCCGCAATCTGCTTGAGTTCCGATCGTTGTGAGAGGGGGTGCATGCTCGCCGCAATTCTCGCCATCGTGCATCGTGCTCTCCATCGTACCGCTGCCCCATCTGCCACATAGCCTCGCCCCATCAGGAACAGTTCACCAGTAGCGCTGTGCGTCAGAGCCGCTCAGGGTAAATTTCCAGATTTTCAGCCGCCCAGTACCTAGCGCAGTTGTCCCGGTTGTCCGCCATCGAGCGGCGCCAGGGCGGGAGCCCCTGGCGAAGAGATTATGAACTTAACATGGTCATATAGGATATGTGGGCGCGCGCGCGCGGGACGCTCGGCGACAGGGGGACAACGCCGACACCAGCTTCCGGCAGCCTCCGATGTAACCTGTTGGAATCGTGCTAGAACCCGCAAGTCCCACACTTTACAAACGGGTGTTTGGGATTCGCCACTTGACCCCCTATCCCCTGGAAGCAGTAAGGACCTATTTTGGAGGCGTCGCACAATAGCTCTCCTTTTTGCTCTAGGACTACACGTTGGCAGGCAGCCGGCACGTGGCTACCGCCCCTCACAAGTAATTGTTAGGGCCAGAACTGGGGTTGGGTCTAGGCGGTGGTACTAGTACTGATGATGATGATGGATGTTACAGTCAGGGACACCTCTAAAGGCGTATAAGACCGTGCTCGGCGCGTATGGCCCGAGCACCTTACTGAGATGGCTGGCTGTTGGTGGTAGGGAACCCCAACTCTGTAAAGAGCGTGGGCGCACCCCTAGGTCCCCTACCGCAGCGGCAGCAAACGCTTGTTGAAGTCGGTGAGCGCATGTTGAGAAACGGAAAACGCAAGGCAGGTTCGTCGCCAATTGCCAGAAGAGACATCCCCCCGTGGGGAGAAAGGCCAAGACGTGGCCGAAAAGGATATCCAGCCGGGCCGCAACCTCTAACGTGTTAAGGGGTTTTCTAACTGGGATTTCAACCAGCATTCACAGGATTCTCAACCTGTTACCCTTAACCCGGCTCTGAGCAGAAGCTGACCCCTTGTAGTTGCACCGAGCACGACATTGGACGTGTCGCAGGCCCCCCCCCCTGCTGAAGGGGGGAGGCACAGAAGGACTCGGTGAGGGGCACATCCCTAAGCCTAACTACCTAAAAAGGGGCTGGAAAAGGCGGTCAGTAGTGACCAACAGTGTGGGATTTGGTAATAGGTTAGAGAGCAAGCTTGCTCCCCGGTTATAGCGGATAAATATGTTCCTTCTGCATACTCCGTTTTGAGGTCGTCATCTTTGAGGCAGCTTTCACGTGTGAGACCCAGCGTGGGCATTTCTCAGGTGCGCCAGCTGCGGTGCACTGCAAACGGCACAGTCCACCGCAGCTCCTCGGGAACCCACGCTTGGGTCCCCGCCACTATCGTGGCTGCCTCATTGACTCCTAATTCAAAACATCGTTCGCTTCAGGTCAATTATTCCTCCCGATCCTCTACCATCTCCAGGCTTGTGTTACGTATATCAAGGCACGAGACCAGAAAGTTGGCCATGTCACGCCAAAAACAAGGGTAAAGTAGCCCCGGGCTGGGGTTCATAAACGCCCGCATCTTCGCATCCAAGCCTTTATCGTCCCCAGGGACGCTCAGGAAAAGGGTGTGGAACTGTACGCGTGTCTCCGTATACGCTGGACACTCAAAAATCACGTGTGCCTCATCCTCCCGCATGCCACAAAGGCGACAGAGCCTCTGGCTGCGTGGCTCTGCCTGCGCCGTGTGGCGCCCCTTCTCTATCTGCAGTTCATGCAGCCCCATTCTAAAGCGTGCGAGTGTCGTGATCTGGGCGGCGCTGTTCAGCCCCGTCCAGAGCATTGGTGCGCCGCCACAGTCGTCCGCCATCCACCGCAAGTAAGTAAGCATCTTGAAGCGGTGTGACCATGAGTCAGGCACTGAGCGGACGACGCTGAGCTGGTTGGCGTCCTCTGGCAGCTCTGGTATGCTGGTATGCTAAAGGTAGTCTGGTATGCTAAAGGTAGTCTTTGCTAAAGGTAGTCTGGTATGCTAAAGGTAGTCTTTGCTAAAGTTAGTCTGGTATGCTAAAGGTAGTCTTTGCTGGAAAGCCGATGTAACTGTAACTGTAACTGTTGGGGACTCACTTCATCTCGCCCGCCACACACGCACTCGCACACACAAACTGCTGCAGCCCCTCGTCAGCGCTGTTGTTAGTTGCTGCGTTCACGGGCTCCGCCACTTGATGTGTTGCACTGCACGCGCGAAGACTAGAACTCTCTAGCTCCCTCCCTCCCCCGTCAGGCAGGCAAGCGCCACTGGACCTGGATAGCATGGTTCACTGGACCTGGACAGCATGTTTCACTGGCAGCTGACCTGGTCTGGCAGCTGTGGCGTGGTCCGGCAGCTGGCAAAAAAACAGTTGGGCACAGGCAGCCGGTACAAGGTACAAGGCAGCAGGTACACTTACAGAGTTGTGCTTGTTTCAGCGAGTGCTTCAGGGTTGTTCTTGCTACCGCATTGACTCAGCGTGCGCTTCGGTGTGAGCCTCATTGTTCATGAGCTTCGTTGTTCACGGTGCAAACCGTTCCAATCCCATTCGTTTTTTGCCGTCACCAACACCAGATTGCCGTGTGCAGGGACGAAGGGCAACCTCAAAATCTAGGGGGCGAGACATTTTGTGCGCCCGAGTGGGAGCTTGAATGCGTGAAACATTCCATCGTACCTCATTCGGTGCCGTCGCCACACCAGGTGGCCAAGTGCAAAAACGGGGGGCGACTTCAAAAGACAAGGAGACACGCTATTCGGAGCTCAATAATCACAGGTTCGTGGTTAACGGGATGATGGTCCATGGATTGCCCCAGGGGCCGGGATCCCAGACGTAGCGTGGCCGAATGCAAATTATGGGGGGGGGGGGGGGTGCGAGCGTGCAGTATATTGGGGTGGGAGCTCATGAACCCTCTTCCCGGGAAGGAAGGCTTGTGTTTTTCAGAGATTTAAATACATCGATCGGAGACACATTGGGGCCCACCATGGCATGGTTATCTCAATCCTCAATATCAAGTGCTTGGCACACATGAAAACCAAACACAAGCTGCCTGTTAGGTGCGACGCAATGCACAACAAATGCACAACAACTGACACAATGCACAACAAGTGACAAATCCAGTATCATTATCGTCACTACACCGCAGAAACGTAAAACACATTTTTTTGGTTACCCTCCCGTGCAGCGCTCCCTGACATCCCAACTGCGAGAAAACAGTCGTCTCGTCTTGGGGGGTGACATGTCAAACGTTTTTTTTCTTGCTTTGTTCTTCCCTCCTCTGGCTGCTATCTCTTGTTTTGGGGCTGCGTGTCGCATATCTCCCTCATATCCCCACTCGGGGGGAATGGGCGTCATCGGGGTGGGATGTTGACCGAAACAACCCGCCCGGCTATGTTCTTTCCCTTGTTCGGGACTTCAACTCGTGCTCTCAGTGCTGTAGTTTGCACTTCTCCCTCATATCCCAACTCGGAGGGAACGGGCGTCACCGGGGTGCAATGTTGACCGAAAAAATCCGCCCGGCTATGTTTTTTCCCTTGCTCATGGCCTCAACTCGTGCTCTGGGGGCTGCGCATCATCGCAGCTCACCCTCACAACTCCACTCAAAGGAGACAAGCGCGTCATTGGGGTGGATGTGCATAGACAACATTCCCTTCTCGCGCTGGGGTTCTCCTTGCTCTGTTTTCTTTCTGGCTGCGGGGGCTAATCACAGCTCCCCCCCCCACATCTCCACTCAAGAGGAGACAAAGGGCGGGGTTTGGACCGCACTGGGGTGATATAATGGACCCTAGTGCCATTTGGTATCAAACACAAAATGAAATGGGGCTGCAACACGGGGGGACATAGTTGCGGAACTTATTTGCATTTTTTGTGTCATAAAAATCCTCTGAAACAATTGCAGCAAGGCTCCAGACACATGTGTTGCAAATCTGCAACGTGGTTGCTGCAGAACGTGGTCATCAGAAGAGTCCCCGAGCTTGGTTTCAAAACTGGGCTCATACCTGGGCTCAGAACTGAAGCGCCTCAGCGCGGGCCTCAGAAAGTGCCCGGCAAAGGAAGCTTTGCGGGGGCAAATTCTATATGGACCTGAAAGCACCGTGCAGGGAGCCTGCGGGGGGGGGGGGGGCAGCGACTGGATGCCCCCCGCCCCCGGATGCCACATCGCCAAGTGCCCGGCGAAGGAAGCTGCATGGGTGGAAGCTCTGGTGTGGCCTGGAAGCACTGCGGGGGAGCCGGGGGGGGGGGGAGCGACAGGATGCCCCCCCCCTCCCCCCTCTGATGCCACATTGTAAGGCACCTTGCGGGCACTTGCCCGCGAAGGAAGCTCTTTGGGGGGCAAGCTCTGTGGAGGGAGACCGGGGGGGTGGGGTGGGGGTTGTGTGCCCCTCCCCCCCCCCCCGCCTGTCACACGCCCATGCGCGGGGATGCATCCTTGATGAGAGGGAGCAAAGGGTCGCGCGCCCACGCGCTAGCGCGCGACCGTGCGCGTGTCGAAGCTGTGCCGCACCCGCAGCAGCGGGCTGAGGCATTCCTGCATCTGGGGGTTGCTTCCTGCCCGGCGGAGGGCCTGCATGCTTGCGCTGGCAGTGCCGCCGGCAGTGCCGCCGGCAGTGGTGCCGCGGCTCGGTGATGCTGCCGCTGCTGCTGCCGCGTTGAGGCCGCCAACCAGCACGCCGTCGGCCGAGAGCGCGTTGCGCGACACAAGCAGCTGGCTCACGCGGTCCATCATGTCGGACATGTCCATCGTCCACGCGCGCGTCTGCCACTTGTGGTCTGCTCCTGGGAGGGGGGCCTCGTGGTGCGCGGGCCTCGCCACCTGTGTGGTGCAGCAGCAGCAGCAGCAGCAGCAGCAGCATGGGTGATTATGTAAGTGAGTGCGCTTTGCTACCGCAGCAATTGTCCCGGTTGCCTGGGCATACAAGCTACGCGCCCGGGGTAATAGCCCAATCACAGTTGATCACTTTGGTAGTGAATGGTAACCAAGATTTAAGATTAAGATTTCTTGGTTCACGGGGCTAAGATTTCTTAGTTCACCAAGCTCGAAGACTAAGATTAATAGCGCGTAGCCTGTAGGAGCGTGGCAGGGCTTGGAGTCCAACTGTCTGCCGTCCACGCGCCGTGGTGCACCCTTGAGGAGGCCGCATGGTGGTGGGTGTGCCTGTCCAGCAGCAGCAGCACTAGCAGCAGCAGCAGCGGCAGCAGCAGCAGCAGCGGCAGCGGCGGCAGCAGCAGCAGCGGCAGCAGCAGCAGCAGTAGCAGCAGAAGCGCCAACAGTAGTGTAACTAGCAGCAGCAGCAGCAGACACATCAACATGCATCTGCACGCACGCACGCGGGCACGCACACACGCACGCACACACACACACACACACACACACACACCTGCTGCTGAGCCTCCATCTGCGCCTCCTCGGCTGCCACCAGCTCCCGCCCCATGTTGTCCATGTCAGCCTCACTCGGCTCAAACAGGTATGTGTCCATGCGGCCCTGAAGGGGGGGGGGGGGGGGGGAGGATCACCATGTTGATCTAGGATTATGCATTGCCAGGCCGGTTGGTGGCTAGCGCCCCTCAAAAGCCGGTTGGTGGCGTACGCTCCGCAAGAATGGTTGTTGGGGCCAGAACCGGACTTGGGTACAGGCAGTGGTGCGTGGCCTAGCCAGGAGATGTCTCTGGTCTCTGGAATGCCGGTGTTACTCGTATTGATGGGGGGGGGCGGGTGTTAGGGCCAACTGGACTTGGGCTTAGGCGGTGGTACTAGGTCTGGGAGATGCCTCTGCTGGAAATTCGATGGTGCTGTTATTGGTGGGTGGGAGGGGGGGGGGGGCAGGGTGATGGGCGCGGTGCACGAGGGACGGAGGGTGTGAGTGGGGGGAAGGTGTGTGTGTGGTGGTGGAGGGGAGGAGGGCGCTTCTGGACAACTCCATCCGCCAAGTGGCGCCTCGGCTTGGGCGGCGCCCTCGAGCCCCCCCAAAACTGCGAGCACCGTAATCTGCCCTCGATGATGACTTTCACAGGGATCCTGTGTGGCACCAGTTTCCTGCTTCTGACGTGTCTCAAGTCTCACGATCCAGCTTGTACCAGCGCTATGCTGGTGGGGGTGCGCTGCGCTGCGAGGGCCCCCCAGTGCCTAGCTACCTAGCTGGGCCGCGCACCTTGCCCTTGACCTCGATGCCGTTTGTGGCGCGGAAGAGGCGTGCGTCGGGCGGGGACAGCAGCGCGTAGGTGACCTCGCTGACCTGCGGGGTGGGGTGTGTGAAGAGGGAGGGGAGTCAGCCAGCAATGGGCGCGGGTCAGGGGACGAAGCGTCTAGGGTAAAGGGTTTAGGGTCAAGCGCGGAACGTGGGATCTCTTGACCGATGCGGTGTTGAACAAGGGTGGTGGGCATTGTGGGGTGGGTGAAAAGGAAGGGGTGGGGCTCAGCCAGCGTTGGCGTGGGCCAGGCGTCGGAGTTTTTGGGGTTAGGGTTGAGAGGGTTTGGGGGTGATGGTCAGCGCGGAATGTGGGATCTCTGCACCGATGGCAGTATTGGGCCAGCGTGGGAGGCATGGGGTGGGCTAGCCAGCATGCACACACGCTGACATGCACGCACACCCAAATACCCACGCCCACATTCACACGTCCGCAGCACGCCTGCCTGCATGCACCATGCACACGTCTGCAGCACGCGCACAGTCACACGTCCGTAGCACGCCCACATGCACGCGCCCGCATGCACACGTCCGCATGCACGCGCCCACTTGGATGCACCCCGGCGTTGCCGTGCTCTCCATGCGGCTGCTCGTGTTCACTGCGGGCGTGGCATGAAGCGCATGGAGTGTCAGATCTGGCCAGGGATGGCCATGCGGATACAGGGATCTTGGAGCTGCAGGCGTGCATGGAGGGTCTGCCCTGCGCTGCCATGCAAATACAGTAGGGGGGGTGCGTGAGGCTGCAGGCATGCATTGCAGGGTCGGTCCCGGTTAGCCATGCAGACAATGCAGGGGGGAAGCACAGGGGCGCCGACTCTGAGGCTGCAGCACTTGGTGTGTGGTCGATTTTACAGTCTTGTTGGACGCCTTTGATGGCGTATTGTGTGTGCGTGGTCCATGCTCCCAGCGCGCCACTCACTCGTGTCCCCGAAGAGCGCAAACTTGGGCTGGCGCGTGCCGATGAGGCCAGACACGCACGCGCCGGTGTGAACGCCGATGCGGACCTGCACCGGTGTTGCGTGCGTGCGTTGGGCTTGTGTGTGCGCGCATGTGCACTCGTGTGTGCAATTGTGTGAGCGTGTGGCTCATTTGACAGTCTGATGGATGCCTCTGATAGCGTATTCAACTAGACGTGTGTGCGTGTGTGTGTGTGAAGGAGGGACACGTGCACACACACGTACGCGTGCACACGCACGTACATACACACACACGCGTGCTTGCATGCATACACACATGCACACACACCCACGCATACGCACCGTGGTCGGCTGCCCGTTGTGCGGCATGACCACTCGGCGTGCATGCGCGAGCATCGCCTTTGCAAACGCGAGCACAGCGCCCGCGCCCGCGCGCGCGTCGGGGCGGGGGTCGATGGCGAGGCAGCCGCTCTCGTCGCGGCACATTAGAGACCCCGCGACAATATAGCAATCTCCCGCGGTCTCGACCTTTGGGGATGGGGATCGGGGCAGGGTTTTGAGAGTGCATTTGAGGGGCGGGTGGCAGAGGTTACAGGAGGCCCTGTTTCTCGTCTGGTCTTGGCACAGAAGTGGAGGAGAGCCAGTAGTTCCGCTCAGGATCCTGACGAAATGACGGCCTCACGCTCACTTCCTCAATCTCAACCAAATCTCAACCTGCTGAAGGCGAATTTCTTGGGCAAAAAAATGTCGAAGTTTGCGGTAATCTCACCCTGCAGCCCCGGCGGGACGTTTCGGGCGCGCTGCACAGCGGTCCAGACGGGGTGCTGAAGGCCATGACAGAGTCATTCGACAAGCTATATGGCGGGGAGACCAAGCTCAGCGACGAGACCCTGAACCAGCTGGAGAACGATGTAGCGGCGTTTGAGCTCACACGCGCCACAGAGGTGGACGAAGCGCACGGGCGCCCCCCTGACCTGGCTGAGACGGAGGCGTGTGTGCGAGCGTTGCGCTCGGCCGCCGCTCCGGGCGGTGACCAGCTGGACGCCATGCTGTTGCGGTGCCCACCTGCCATCGCATGGCTCCACCGGGTCATCATCGCCGTATGGCGGTTGGGGAGAGCCCCGAGGGAATGGAAAACTGCTATTATCACACCGTTATATAAGGGGAAGGGTCCGCGTGACTCCCCTGGTAACTGTTACAGTTACAGTTACATCGGCTTTCCAGCAAAGACTACCTCTAGTCCTAGTACCACCGCCTAGACCCAAGTCCAGTTCTGGCCCTAACAATTACTTGTGAGGGGCGGTAGCGACCAGCCGGCTGCCTGCCAACGTGTAGTCCCAGAGCAAAAAGGAGAGCTATTGTGCGACGCCTCCAAAATAGGTCCTAACTGCTTCTAGGGGATAGGGGGTCAAGTGGCGCTTGCCAATCTACTTGACCGCCGTGGTGGAGGGGCCGGCGCCTGAGGGGCAGCCGGACCGTACACCACGGCTCTCCACCCGACCCTATCCTGAGCACGCTCAAACGCCGTGTCCGAAAAAGTCTTCCAATCAGAACGAGTGCCACTAGTTTCGCCTAGCTGCTGAATCAGTAGCTTAAGAAAATAGTGTCGGGAGGAGGCTGGAGGCCGGCCTTGCTGCCGAGCCACATCCATTGTGCAGTCAAAAGTCGTACGAGGAAGACGAGAAGCCGGCATGCGCATCACATGGCCTAGCCACTGCATTGATCGCTTTGCCACAAGGCTCTCAATTGGCTCAGTGTCGCACGCCTGCCGAATATAAGTTAATCTGTGCCGGTCGACCAGGCGTACACCCAGAATGCGACGAAGGCAGTAAGAGTGGGCAACCTCCAATCGAGTCAGTTGTGTTTTAGTAGGGGCCCATGTTTCGCAGCCGTACAGAAAATGGGGCAGCACGAAAGTGTTGTAAACCCGCATCTTAGACTGGTAACTACCTGGTAACTACCGCGGTATAAGCCTTCTCTCTATTGCCGGGAAAGTGTACGCTGCCATACTTCTGCACCGCGTCTCCACGCAGGTTGATGGTCAGTAGCATGAGGCTCAGTGTGGTTTCAGAAAAAGCAGAGGCACTGTTGATGCAATTTTTACTCTGCGCTCGCTGAGCGCGGCACATGCCGAGTACAAACAATGCATGGCTGTGGCATTTGTCGACTATTCTAAAGCTTACGATTGCATAAACCGTGCGGCACTGTGGAGAGTCCTTAGATTATATAGTGTTCATCCGCACATTATTGATCTGTTGGAGGATCTTCACACCAACACCGCAGCTGCCGTGCGGCTGGCTGGGAAAATCGGGCACGAATTCCCCGTGTCGTCTGGTGTGCGACAGGGGTGCGTCATTGCTCCTGTGTTGTTCAATGTTTTTATTGACCACATAGTGAAAAAGGCGCTAGACATGATGCCAGAGGGGGCTGGCGTGTCAGTCGTGACCCGAGCCGGCGGCTCTGTGTTGTCGTCGTCGGTTGAGCGCATAGTAATGCTGATGTATGCCGACGATTTATGTTTGTTCTCGCATGACCCAGCTCAGTTGGCGCTTATGCTGAAAATCCTTGACAAAGTGTCCTCTAGCTTTGGCATGCAAATCAACGCCGCCAAGACAGAAGTGATGATTTTGCCAGCAGATTTTGTCGCGGATCTGCCCACGTTTGCGCTGACTGGTGGTGAAGTGAAGACCGTCTCTGCTTTTAAGTATCTAGGGAGTTGGATAACCCAGAGTGGTGGTGTGGAAAAGGAGATCGGTGTGCGTGTCGGTCGCGCGCTGGGCGTGTTTGCGTCTTTTGATAAGATTTGGGCCAGCAAGAAGATGCAAGTGCAGTCTAAGATGCGGGTTTACAACACTTTCGTGCTGCCCCACTTTCTGTACGGCTGCGAAACATGGGCCCCTACTAAAACCCAACTGACTCGATTGGAGGTTGCCCACTCTAACTGCCTTCGTCGCATTCTGGGTGTGCGCCTGGTCGACCGGCACAGATTAACTTATATTCAGCAGGCGGGCGACACTGAGCCAATTGAGAGCCTTGTGGCAAAGCGATCAATGCAGTGGCTAGGCCATGAGATGCGCATGCCGGCTTCTCGTCTTCCTCGTACGACTTTTGACTGCACAATGGATGTGGCTCGGCAGCGAGGCCGGCCTCCAGCCTCCTCCCGACACTATTTTCTTAAGCTACTGATTCAGCAGCTAGGCGAAACTAGTGGCACTCGTTCTGATTGGAAGACTTTTTCGGACACGGCGTTTGAGCGTGCTCAGGATAGGGTCGGGTGGAGAGCCGTGGTGTACGGTCCGGCTGCCCCTCAGGCGCCGGCCCCTCCACCACGGCGGTCAAGTAGATTGGCAAGCGCCACTTGACCCCCTATCCCCTAGAAGCAGTTAGGACCTATTTTGGAGGCGTCGCACAATAGCTCTCCTTTTTGCTCTGGGACTACACGTTGGCAGGCAGCCGGCTGGTGGCTACCGCCCCTCACAAGTAATTGTTAGGGCCAGAACTGGACTTGGGTCTAGGCGGTGGTACTAGGACTAGAGGTAGTCTTTGCTGGAAAGCCGATGTAACTGTAACTGCAGCCCCGGCCTGAATCGGCTTATCTCACCCCGCAAATCCACTTTTGCGGGGTGCGGGGTGGATAACGGAAACACTGAACCGCTCCTGGAGCCTAGCCCAGCCCAGCCCAGTCCAGCACAGCCCAGTACAGCACAACGCAAGCACAGAGACACGAGGCCACCGACCTTGTACACGTTGTATTGGTCACACAGTGAGTCAAACACGGAGAACAGCTCCTGGAGGAACTCCATCACCTGTGTGTGCGTGCGTGCGCAGGCGTGTGGACAGAGAAGGAGCTGCAGAGCAGGGCCAGTCGCAGCTGTGCGCTCTGTTTGTCTGTATAATTCAGTCAGCAGCGCAGGGCCTGCCGGCATTGCCATCATCACAAGTACAGTGCTGGAAGGCCTTCGTGCTGCTTACGGAAATAGGAACCGAGACCCAGACCCACACCCCAGACCCCACACCCCAGACCTCAGGCCGCCGACCCCAGGCCTGTTGTCCCGCCGGCATTGCCATCATCACAAGTACAGTGCTTGAAGGCTTTTGTGCCGCTTACGGAAGTAGGAGCCGAGACCCAGACCCGGACCCACACCCCAGACCCCACACCCAAACCTCAGACCCCAGATCCCTGGCAGGCCCCACACCCAGACCCATCGTCTGCCTGCCCCCACCTGGTGCGCCGGCACCTCCTTTGCCATTGACGTGAACCCGACGATGTCCATGAACAGGATGGAGACCTGCGTTGCGTGTGCGGCGTGTGGTCGATTTTACAGTCCGTCGGACGCCTTTGATGGCGCATTAGACCCTAGGAAAGAGGCCGGCAGCTGTCAAAATTAGACCCCTAGCATGCCATCTGCCATCATGATTGCTGTGCACGCGGTGCGTGTCTCAAAACAGGCGACAAGGAAGTCAGCCAGCTCGTGCCAAACCTGGGGTTCTCCTGGCCTGGCCGAGGATTCATAAACTCCCGCATCCGCTCATCTAAATCGGCCTCCTCGGGGCGAGGGATGGACCGAAACAGGCTGTGAGCCTGCACCCGTGCCTCTTCATAGGCAGGGCACTCAAATACCATGTGTGCCTCATCCTCTAGCCCACCGCATAGGCAGCACGCCCGCTGGCTGCGTCGCTGCCTCTGTCCCGCCACGACGTAGCGCCCCCGCTCTGCAGCTCATGGAGCCCCATCTGCAGCTCATGGAGCCCCATCCTGAACCTAGCTAGAGCCGTGATCCGGGCAGCACTGTTCAGCCCTGAGCTCAACAGGGCCGGCGGCTCGCTGTCGCTACCCGCCATCCACCGCATGTAGGTCAGCATCTTAAAGCGGCGCGACCACTCCTCAGGTACATCTCGCACGGTAAAGCCGCTCGGCAGCGCCGGTGTGCTTTTCGCGGCGGCCAGCCACGCCGCGGTCGCCACGTCCAGCAGGTTGGTGATACGTACCGGTCCCTCCTGGTCCCACGCCAGGGTGTGCCCCACAGTTCCGAGGCACACCTGCAAGCGTGCCGCCCAGCACGTCCCCCCCGCTTCGGCCAGCCCCCAGCTCTCCCGCATTGCATCTTTAAGCAGGTCACCGTCAGGCCGCCCCCGCGCCTTATCCCCAAAGCGCGTCGCCTGGTGCAGCCAATCTGCCGCCAGCGGCCGCCACCCCGCCTCCCGCGCCAAAATCCCCCAGTTGCTGCCCGTTGCTGCGGACTCCTAGGGACGCACGGGTAAATTGCAGAAGCACTTCCTCCAGGGTGCGCCATCCGTCGCGTGCGGCCTTAGCGTCCCTCCCACTCCTGCCTCTCTCCCACCGTCCTGCCTCTCTCCCACCGTGTGTGACGCGAGAGTCTTGTCACACTCATTCTCCACCATGTAAGGTGCTCGGGCCCTACGCGCCGAGCACGGTCGTACACGCCTTTAGAGACGTCCCTGGCTGCAACATCCTTCATCAGTAAGTAGTCGTGCATAGATGCCCTGGCCCGCGGCCCGGCAGTTTAGAGTAGCTATGTACTGTTGGTCACATTTGAGAAGCTGCCAGCATTTGCATGGAAAGAGGACATCATTTGCATGGAGGGGCGACACTTGTGTGCACCCGACCCCCTCGCCCGATTGTTGCGAGGCTCCCAGACGCGCATGCCAAATGGTGTTTCATCAGAGGAAGAGGGGGCAGCCGAACGAGAGGGGCGGCCCCACGACTACCAACCAGTCGGACGCACCTCATCGTGCTGCGTCGCGAGCGCGCTCATCTCGGTCGCACACATCGCGTTGCTGGTGTTGCCGCTGCATTGGGTGTGGCGTGTGACAACGTACTCGAGCACGTGGCGCGGGAAGACCGACTCGAGCATCGCGAGCTGGGCCCCTGTGAGGGCGGCCATCTGGCGCTCCACATGTGCGCGCGCGCTGACGTCCTCCTGCAAAAAGGAAAGTGTGGTGTGGTGTGGCGGGTGGCGGCACGCACACAGCAATGCAACAGCAGCAGCAGCAGGAAAACATGCGCAGCATCAGCAAAGGCATCAGGGACAGCATCAGCAGCACCGAAACCTGCTCCGCACCTGCGTGATGAGGCACGCCAGGCACCCAGTCACTGGGTCCGTCACCAGCATCGCAGTCACCTCGTGCTCCTCTTCATCTGCCTCCTCCTCCTCCTCCTCATCCTCCTCTGCCTCCACACCCTCCTCCTCACCACTCTTTGCATCCACATCCTCTCGTCTCAGCATCCTCTCTGCCTCCTCATTATCCCCCTCCACACCATCCTTGATGTCCTGAGACCGGAATTGAGTCCATGGCGGACAGAGGCCGTCACAGTTGCAGCCGCCAGAGTTGATGTCGCTCGGATCGCAGACCATCGCGCCGTCCTCCTTCACTTCGCAACGCACCTGCGCGCCCCCCACATTCTGCCCCCCCTCAGCACCGCCGTGCGCACTCGCATCCTCCGCCACAGTCGAAAACACGTTTGACTGCGACACGGGCGTGCTCGGCTCGCAGGCCTCGAGGCCGCCCGAGGCCAACATCGCCTCTAGGTTGGTGCTCTGTACCGAGAGAAGCAGCAGGCCGCCGCCAGAGCTGCCCATGCGGCGCAGCGCGGGCGCGCCTCCCACGCCCCCGCCCCTCTGGTGCGCGACACTGGCACGCCCGCAGCTGCTGCCGCCCCTGGCGCTGGCAGCGATCAGGGGCGGACCCGTATTGCCGTTGTAGCCGCGCTTGAGCGCGGCAAATGCTGCGGAATGGCCTTCGTGCGGGCCGAGCGGCAAGGATCGCAGGCCGTTGCTGTTGTCAGCGCTGTCGAGCGAGTGCCCACTGCGCGCTGGGGGACCTTGTCCTTGACCAAATTGCTTTGATGCCCTGTGTGGGGTGGTGGGAGGCAAGAGTGAGCAAGCGAGGGGCCGAGAGAGCGAGCGTGCGTGCATGGTGCATGGTGCGCGTGTGCGTGTGTGCGTGTCTGCTGCGTACCGGCAGCAACACATGCGCATGGTGCAGCCCTGGTAGATCACGCGGCATAACCGGCAACAGCCTGAGCACTGTGGACAAGCGCTGGTCAGGAACGCACTTTGCCTGGCACGCATGCGTGTGTGGGTGGCGCCCTGACTGTGGCATGGGTGACGTGAGTAGCTCACGCACCGAAACCACTGTGGCAATGGGCAAAAGGAACTAGTTGTATCGGTGACCCTCTGACAGTACACGTAAGGCGAGTAGTATGCTACGGCAGGTGGATGCACCTGCCCCCGCCCCTCTCTCCTCCCTCCAGTGTACGGCCAGACCCTCAGCCCTTACTTGTGCGACAATCTGCCCGGAGAGTCGTTGGATTTGTGTCGCCGGGGCAGGGGCTGCGAGTCGAGGTGCTGCAGCATCGACAGCACGCGCGGGCCAGGCGCGGTTGCGAGGTACGCGTGCGTGCTGAGCGTGCCTCCTTTGACCCAGCCCTCGATCGACGTGCGGCCACCATGCGTTGAGTGCAGTGAGCCCGACCAACGGGGCGAGCGGCTCGGGCTGGTGGCGGGGGTGGGGAGGGTGAACCGTGGCACTGGCACCGGGCCGCTCGAAGGCCCGCCCTGGACCACAAGCTGGTGCAGTTTCAGGTGACTAGGCAAGATGGCGGGGCCCGGCAGCTGCAGCGATGGCGTGCAGAGCTGCTTCGCTGCGCTTGCCATACCCCCGGCAGCCGTGAGGCGCGCCTGCAGCGACAGCAGCCTGCCCTCCAGCTGCTCCTCCTCCAGTGTGGACGCCTCTGGCGTGGACGCCAGGAGGGGAACGAGGGACGCGTCGGCGCTGTGGTCTCTCACAATGAGTGCCGCGCGCAGCGCTGCGCTGTCGTCGCCACCACCGCCGCCGCACTGCTTTACCAGCTGGTGCAAGGGGCCGTGCAGCTGCGCGGTCGCCGCAGCCGCCGTAGCACCCACACCCGCGTCCGTGCCCGCTGCGCCCAGCACCGCGCACGCGCGCGCGCTCGGCACCGTGAGCACCCTGCGCCACAACGCTGCTGCTGTGTGTGCGTGCTCCCCCTCCGCCCCCCTGGCCTCCATGCAAGCCGCCAGGTGCGCGCGCAGGTCGGCGAGCGCAGTCTCGTCCGCGCCGCCGCCGCCGCCGCCAACGCTCCCGCCGCGCGCGCCAAACAGCCTGTGCATGAGCGGGGCTGCGTCGCGCCCGCGCCACGCGCCCCAGTGGCGCACCGACGCGTCGTTCTGTGTGAGCACTTTCCCAAGGGACAAGGCGCTGGTGCTGCCTTGACCGCCATTGGAAGCACAGGAGTCTGAGGGCTGCAGCTCCAGCAGTGTCACGATGCAGGGCATGCCCTGTGCAGGGGTGGGGAGTGGGTGGGGTGGGCGGGTGAGGAGGGGTGTGTGTGTGTGGGGGGGCATGTAAGTGGCCGAGTTGGCGTTCGAGGGGCACGCATGCGCACACGTCGCCGCACATCCCCACCTGCACCATCATCGCCAGTCGGTCGCTGTCTTCTGCGCTGCCTGTGGCAGTCGCAGTCGCAGCAGCAGGCCGGTTGTTGGAGCAGAGAGGGGTGCCCCCAGCAGGGATGAGGGCGCGGTCGTGCACAGCCTTGCGTGGTGCCGAGTGCTCGCACGGGTCGGTCGAGGTCTGCGACAGCTGCCCGGCCAAAGACGCTGGAGTTGCCGCGGCCGGGGTGGCGCCGCTCTGGGGCGCGTGCATGGTCAGCAGCAGCGCCGCACGCAGCGGCATGCATTCCGCCTCGCCAGCAGTGGCCATGTACACCACGGCCACGTCGATTGACGACCCGGGTGGAAGCAAGGCCTGGCCGCTGCTGCCACTACTCCCACTGCTGCCGCTACCGCCAACAGCGCCAGTGCCCGGGGGGACCACCCACGTACGGACCGGGGGCGCGGCAGGCGGCACTCCCGCTCCCAAATCCGCTCCATCTGCGCCGTCGCCTCTGGGTCCACACAACACCCATGCAGCGACGTCGGCGAGGCAGTCGGCGAGGCCGTGCGCGTGCGTGGCAGCGCGCATCCCGTGCTCCATGCCAGCGCTCACACCACCATTGGACGTCATCACCACCACGGTGCCAGCGGCAGCTGTGGAAGAGGAAGAGGAGGAGGGCACAGAACCGTCCCCGCTGCACAGATCGCGCAGCGCGAGCGAGACTGAGTCCAGGCTGCTGCGCGCACTTGGTTTGCCGTTATCGCCGCCGCCACTGAGCGCCGCGCGCGCCATCGCGCCCGCCCCGACGGGCTGGATCCAGCACAGCGGGCCGCCGCATGCTGTGTCGACACGCAGGAAGCAGCCCGGCGGTGGGTGGGACGGCACACTCATATACACGACAATGTGGCACAAGATGCGGCTGCTGCCGTCAGAGGCAGTGGAGCCGCAGGGCGTGCCCGAGTGCAGAGGAGGCGCGGTGGTTACGGGGCGCTCCTGCAGGCATGCCAAGGTGATGTGGTGTCAGCAACAACATCGCAACAGCTGCTCGTTTAATGCTCGTTCCACGCAACAGCTGGAGCTGCAACCAGTACGATGCTCGTTCGCCGCAACAGGGTGGCGCTGCAAGCATTAAGATGGCTGCATCGCGCAAGGTGGCGTTTACAGTTGCATGTACTCAGTGTACAGTGTACTCTCTCTCTCTCTCTCATGTGTACCGAGCTTGAGCTCTCCCCCTCACCCCAAAGACGCCACACGCTAGTCGGTATGTTAACGCCCGGCGGCGGGGCAAGGTGGGCGGGGGGCAACGGGGATGGTTTGTTTTGGTCGGTGTCGCCGCCGCCCCGTCAGCACAAAAGCCATCTCGTCTGTCTCTCCTCTGAAGGCTTGCACCTCACCTCGTGATGCGTATCGTTAGAAGAGCGCCTCGAGGGCAGGAGGCAGCCGAGCAGGCGCTGCATGACTGCGCTGCGGGGGGGTATTACGCTGATGACGCTCAAGTGCAGATGCGTGCGCTGAAACGTGCCACGTGTTTTTCGTCGTATTCCCTCCGTGTTGGGGGCCGTAGTGGCGTGTTTGGTGAGGGGAGTCGCGTGTTGAGTTTGCTGCTCGTCGTCTCGTCTCGTCTCCCCGTACTGTGCTTGCTGCCTCAAGAGCTAGAAAATGTCATGGTGAGGTAGGATGGGGACTTGCTCGAGCAAGTCGTTATTACGTAATTCTTGAGCCAATCTTACGGCCCATGCATGGGCATACACATGTGTACCGGTCTTTCACACTTTTGGGGACACACACACTCACACACACACACACATAAGGCGTGTTCGCCAGCGCGGCCCCCCAGTCCCCAGCCAGGAAGGATTTAGTAATTAATTGTGATTCCGCTGTTTCCGTCCCCCCCCAAGCGGAATCCGCTCAAATTCTGCTCTGAGCGGTTCACTGCCTAAGCGGGGATCACTGTCCCCAGCGCTCATGGCAGGTGCAATTGCCGGTGCTTCCTGGATGGATTCTAATGGATGATTGATTTTCGGATAATAGCTAGTGTGTAAATCGTCGATTTCACAACAGGCAAAATTCCGCCTCTTCGTGCGATTCTCGGCAGGGGGCTGGCCCTCGGCCGACCATTCTTGACCGCCGCCATACCGCCCACTAGCAGGGCGCTTTACAGCCGCTCCTAGGAGCACTGGCAAGTGTAGGTGCATGCCTTGGCTGAGGTGGTGTGTCTCACTGCGTGCAGCCTGCTGTTGCAAGGCAGGCACCGGCGCATGTGGCGGTGGCTCTGGCCCTTGGTGCATTGTGCTGTCGTGGGGCTGTGAATGCTGTGGCTGCTTCCACGCAGTGTGTGTGCACACGCAGTGTGTGTGAGTGTGAGTGTGTGTGTGTGTGTGCACGCGTGCCGTGCCGTGCCGTGCTGTGCGTGTTCCGCTGTGGCCTGCTGGGCGTGCTCTGAACACATGGGGGCGTGAATCAGGCAGCGGGTACTTTCGTGGAAGTTCACCAACGGCCTTGTTGTGCACAGACACTTGGCGTTCGGTTTGGTAGGCCGGCTGTAACACACAGCGCTGTTGCCGTGTGTTGGGTGTCAAAGTGCTCCTGCCTCGCGCTAGACTGTCTTGCCCACCCAGTCCAAGGGAGTAGACAAGCCCAGTGGGAACCCCACACTTGGTTCCCACTCCCAGCTAGAGGACGCATACAGTCCCTGCTAGCCACTGTAGAGCCTTGGCCCAGCTAAGGGGCACAGGCATGACAGGCTAGAGGGGGTGTATGTGACACTGGCGCGCTGTCTGGCCTTGCGAGCTATCCTAGTAGATCCCCCCTAGACGTGTCGTCTAGGCCTGAACTCACGCCCCGGAGTCCTCTGGACGCGTACGTGTAAACCTTGTAAAACCGCATGGTGTTCTTGGGGTTTCGTTCAGGTTTCGTTTTAGGAGATTGTAAGGCTCCTGCGTCGCGTCCAGTTGAGGGGCGTGTCGATGTGCCTTCCACCCCCTCTCGCGCACCCTCTACCCCCCACCCACCACAAACACACACACACACACACACACACACGCACACACACACAAACACACAAGCACACAAACACACAAACACACAAACACACAAACACACAAACAATCACACACACACGGACACACATAGACACACACACACACGCACACACACCCTGACACTCTCTCACACACACACACACGTCAGCCCCGCCTCACAGCCCCCCCGCCTCCCCCCTAAAGGCCCCCCTTGCCTCCCACCTACAGCCCAGGTCTCCCCAAGGGAGCCCCCCCCCTCATCTCTCGGCACCACCCTGGGCACCGCCCAACGCCAACGCGTCCATGCATGCACGCATGGACAGTGCTGGGAGCCCCGCCCAAGGGCAGAGCTCCCAACGGCTGGTTTGCGTGAGTGTTGGCCTCTGCCGTTGCTCCGAGGGCTGCGCCCTCCCACTCCTGCGCCCCAACACTCGCGCGGACCACCTGCCCTGTCTCCGACACCCCCATGCCATGGTGCAACGCAAATCACATTTTTTACAGGTTTTACAGGTTTTACATGTACGCGCCCGGAGGACCCCGGGGCGTGAGTTAAGGCCTAGACTACACGTCTAGGGGAGCTCTACTAGTAGAGCCCGCAAGGCCACGCAGAATCGCATGCGATGATGCAATGCCAAGGCTGAGGGACGCACGGCGAGTCGCATGATGACGCGACAGATGCTGACAGGGGGGGGGGGGACGACGCAGACGCCAGCTTCCGTCAGCTTCTGTTGGAACCCTGTTGAAACCCTTTCGTCCCCACTTTCCAAACGGGTACTGGGGACTCTCCTATATGCTCCTTGTCAGACATGTCTCTCAGAGACCGCTGTTTGGGGTAGTCTAGCCGGCGGGAGCGGTAGTCTATCGGCCGAGAGCCGGCGGTACTCTAGTACATAAGTGTGCTGGAGTATCGGCGGGTGTCTCTTGTAGAAGAGTAGCCTGCTTAGCTGGAAACCCCGTGTTACTGTTACTGTACTGGGGACTCACCCCACCTCACCCGCCACACACGCACACGCGCACACAAACTGTTGCAGCCCCTCGTCAGCGCTGTTGTAAGCTGCTGCGTTCTTGGGCCCCTCCACTGTTGTGTCCCTCTCGGTGTCCCTCCCTTCCCCGCCTAGCAGGCAAGCGCCACTGGACCTGAACAGGATAGCATGTTTCACTGGCAGCTGGCCTGGCCTGGCAGCTGTGGCGTGGCCTGGCAGCTGGCAAAAAAAACAGTTGGGCACAGGCAGCAGGTACAAGGTACAAGGCAGCAGGTACACTTACAGAGTTGTGCATGTTTCAGTGTGTGCTTCAGTGCTGTTCTTGCTACCGCATTGACTCAGAGCATGTTTCAGTGTGAGCTTCATTGTTCATGAGCTTCATTGTTCATTGTGCAAACCATTCCAATCCCATTTATTGCATGCCGTCACCACCACCAGATAGCCAAGTGCAGGGACGGAGGGCAACCTCAAAATCTAGGGGGCGTGACATTTGGTACGCGCGAGTGTGAGCTTGAATGTGTGTAACATTCGATCATACCCCATCCTTTGCCATCATCACACCAGTTGGCCAAGTGCAAAAACAGAGGGCAACTTCAAAAGATAAGGGGATCCGCTATTCGGAGCTCAAGAATCACAGGTGTGTGGTATGATGATAATGATGGATGTTACAGTCAGGGACACGTCTAAAGGCGTGTAAGACCGTGCTCGGCGCGCATGGTCCAACACATACGGTATAAGGATGATGGTCCATGCATTGCCCCAGGGGACCTGGATCCCAGACGTAGCGTGGCCGTATTCAAACGCAGGGGGGAGGGGGGCCGCGTGCGCGCAGCATAGTGGGTGGCAGCTCATGCACCCTCTTCCTTGGAAGGAAGGCTCGTGTTTATTCAGATATTTGAATAAATATCAATCGGGGAAACATTGGGGACCATGGCATGGTTATATCAATCCTCACTTTAAAGTGCTTGGCACACATGAAAACCGAACGCACGCTGCCTGTTAGATGCGACGCAATGCACAACAAGTGCACAACAACTGAGACAATGCACAACGACTGACAAATCCAGTCTCATTATCGTCACAACACTGCAGAAACGTAAAACACCATTGTTTTACCCTCCCGTGCAGCGCCCCCTGACATTCCCACTGCGAGGAAACAGTCGTCTTGTCTTAGGGGGTGGCATGTCAAACGTTTTTTCTTGCTGTGTTGTTCCCTTCTCCGAGTGTTATTTTGGGGGCTGCGTGCCGCAGGGGCTGCGTGTCGCATTTCTCCCTCGGAGGGAACAGGCGTTGTTGGGGAGGGTTGTTGACCGAAAACCTCCGCCCGGCTATGTTGTTTCCCTTGCTCAGGGCTTCTTGATCTGGGGGGCTGCGCATCATTGCAGCTCTCCCTCGCATCTCACTGAGAGAAGACGAGCGCGTCATCGGGGTGGGATGTGCCCAGACAAAACACCCACATTGCGCGGGTTTCTGCTTGACCTGTTTTTTCTTTCTGCGGGGGCTAATCACAGTGCTCCCCCCACCTCAACTCAAGAGGAGACAGGGGGCGGGATTTGGACCGCACCGGGGTGATATTGTGGACCCTGGTGCCATTTGGTAGCAAACACAAAAGGGCATGGGGCCGCGACACGTGGGGCTTGTTTGCGAAGCATATTTGCATTCTTTGTTGTCATCTAAAACATCATCCGACACAATTGAAGCAATGCTCCAGAAAATAAGTTGCGGAATCTGTAGTGTGGTTGCTGCAGAACATGTTCATCAGAAGAGTCCCCAAGCTTGGTTTCAAAACTGGGCTCAAAACTGGGCTCGGATCCTGAAGATCCTCAGCGTGGGCCTCAGAAAGCGCACGGCAAAGGAAGCTCTGTGGGGGCAAGTTCTAGATTGACCTGAAAGCATTGTGGAGGGAGCCTGCGGGGGGGGGGGGGGGGGGAGGGAGCAGCACCTGGATGCCCCCCGCCCCCTGATGCCACATTGCGGGCAAGTGCCGGGTGAAGGAAGCTCTATGGGTGCAAGCTCTGGTGGGGCCTGGAAGCACTGTGGAGGGAGCCGGGGGGGGGGGGCAGCGACTGGATGCCTGCCCCCCCCCCCCCTCCAATGCCACATTGTAAGGCACCTTGCGGGCAAGTGCGTGGCGAAGGAAGCTCTATGGGGCAAGCTCTGGTGAGGCCTGGAAGCACTGTGGAGGGAGCTCTAGGGGAGGAGGGGGGGAGGGAGCAACACCTGGATGCCCCTCTCCCCCTGATGCCATATTGCGGGCAAGTGCCCGGTGAAGGAAGCTCTATGGGTGCAAGCTCCTGTGGGGCAAGCGCTGTGGAGGGAGCCCGGGGGGGGGGGGGGGGGGAGGGGAGAATGGAGTTGTATGCCCACCACCACCACCACCACGCCCATGCTCGGGTGCATCCTTGATGAGAGGGAGCACAGGGTAGCGCCAACACGCTAGCGCGTGTCCGTGCGCGTGTCGAAGCTGTGGCGCACCCGCACCCGCACCAGCGGGCTGCGGCATTCCTGCACCTGGGGGTGGCTGCCTGCCCGCCGGCGGGCCTGCATGCTTGCGCCGGCAGTGCCGCCGGCAGTGCTGCCGCGGCTCAGTGATGCTGCCGCTGCTGCTGCCGCGTTGACACCATCCAGCACGCCATCGGCCGAGATCGCCTTGCGCGACCCCAGCAGCTGGCTCACGTGGTCCATCATGTCGGACATGTCTACTGTCCAGGCGCGCGGCCGGCATCCGTGGTCTGACCCTGGGGGAGGGGCCTCATGGTGCGCGGGCCTCACCACCTGTGCGGTGCGGCAGCAGCAGCAGCAGCAGCATGTGTGTGTGTGTGTGTGTGTGTGTGTGAGTGTGTGTGCGCGCTTTGAATCTGACAGTCTGTTGTCCACGCACACGCACGCCATCCGTGCGCTGACCCTGGGGGAGAGGCCTAATGGTGTGCGGGCCTCACCACCTGTGTGGTGCAGCAGCAACAACAAGTGTGTGTGTGTGTGTGTGCGCGCGCGCTTTGAATCTGACAGTTTTTTGTCCACGCGCCCGCACGCCATCCGTGCGCTACCCCTGTGAGAGACGTCTCGTGGTGCGCGGGCCTCGCAGGGCTCAGGTCTGATGTAGGGCAGCTGTGGTCGGGGGGGCGCGTGTTACGTCAGGCACCCCAAGTGCGGGCCTTCGTACTAGTTAAAACTGTCCACACCATGATCCGTGGGCGCAGCGGCCGCCGCGCTGTTGCTGCGCGCGTGTGCGCACTGGCACTGCATGGCGCATGGCGTGCCCATGCAACCCAGTCCAGAAGGTGCCTGATGGCAGACTGTGACTGGGTGGGGGCAGGGAGCGACAGACGGCGCCAGGCCGCCGCCCTGGTGCCCCCGACCAGCATCTACAGCAGCGCAATGCTATGTACGGCGGGAGTCGCGCTGACGGGCGGGTCCCCGCCCCGCGCCCTGGGCCTCTCCCGCTGCCCCACCGACACAGACAGAGTCGCTTGAGTTATTAGAAAGACGATGGGGGGGTCTAGGCAGGGTGGGGTGGCCTATGGAAGAAGCCAAATATGGGCCTCATGGTTTGCCCAGTTTGGGTATGGACCCCCCTAGACCGTGCCCTCTGCAGCTTCACAGCTCGAGCAACGTTATCACTTTGGCAGTGAATGGTAATCGAGCTTTACTTAAGATTAAGAACTCTTAGTTCACGAGCTGTTCACGGGGCTAAGAGTTCTTAGTTCACCGAGCTGGTAGGCTGGTGCGCTGCGTGGCCTTGCAGGCTCTCTTAGTAGAGCTCCCCTAGACATGAAGTCTAGGCCTTAAATCACGCCCCGGGGTCCTCCGGGCGCGTACGTGTAAAACCTGTAAAACCACCAAGCTTAAAGACCAAGATAAATAGCACGTAGCCTGTCTGCAGGAGTGTGGCAGGGCTTGGGGTCTAATAACTGTCTGCTGTCCACACGCCGTGGTGCACTCTGAAAGAGGCCTCATGGTGGTGGTGGGTGGGCCTCAGCAGCAGCAGCAGCAGCAGCAGCAGCAGCAGCCGTAGCAGCAGCAGCAGCGCCAACAGCAGCAGCGTCACTAGCAGCAGCAGCAGCAGCAGACACATCAACATGCATCATGCACGCACGCATGCACGCACGCACGCGGGCACACACACACACACACACACCTGCTGCTGCACCTCCATCTGCGCCTCCTTAGCTGCCACCAGCTCCCGCCCCATGCAGTCCATGTCAGCCGCACTCGGCTCAAACAGGAATGTGTCCATGAGACCCTGCAGGGGGGGGTAGGAGGGGGGGGGGGGGGGGGGGGGGGGCTCACCTATTTGCTCTAGGATTATGCATTGACAGGCCGGTTGGTGGCTTACGCCCCTCAAAAGCCGGCTGGCGGCTACCGCCCAAAAGGTTAAGTAAAAAAATGGGTACAGTGGCACTGGTGCTAGGCCTCGCCAGGAGATGTCTCTGGTCTCTGGAAAGCCGGTGCTACCGGTTTGCTGGGGGGGTGTTTGTGGGGTTATTTGTTAGGGCCAACTGGACTTGGGCCTAGGCGATGGTACTAGGCCTCTGGGAGATGCCTCTGCTGGAAAGTCGATGGTGCTGTTATTGGGGTATGGGGGGATGATAGGCACGGAGCGTGAGGGAAGGAAGGTGTGAGTGGGGGAGGGCGTGTGTGTGTGTGGGGGGGGCACTTCACGACAACTCCATCCGCCAAGTGGCGCCCGGGCCCGGACGCGCCCTTGAGTCCCTCATAACCCCGAGCCGCGTCATTTGCCCTCCATGATGACGTTCGCAGCCTGTGTGGCACCAGTTACCTGCTCCTGATGTATGGCTCCCGCCCCTCGCAAGTAATTGTTAGGGCCAGGGCTGGACGTGGGTCTAGGCGGTGGTACTAGGACTGGAAGGTAGTCTTCGCTGGAAAGCCAATGTCACTGTTACTGTTACTGATGTATGAGACCTGTGCCAGCGCTGGGCTGGTGAGGGGTGCGCTGCGCTGCGAGGGCCCCCTAGTGCCTAGCTAGCTAGGCCGCGCACCTTGCCCTTAACCTCGATGCCGTTTGTGGCACGGAAGAGGCATGCGTCGGACGGGGACAGCAGCGCGTAGGTGACCTCGCTGACCTGTGAGTGGGTACAAAGGAAGGGGTGGAGGTCAGCCAGCGTGGGCGTGGGTTAGGCATCGGACTTTTTGGGGTTCGGGTTTAAGGATTGGGGTTGATGGCCAGCGCGGAACGTGGGATCTCTGGACCGATGCGGTGTTGAGCAAGCGTGGTGGCCAGCATGCACACATCCCCACATGCATGCACGCCCACGTGCACGCGCCCACATCCACACATCCACAGCGCGCCCGCATGCACACGCGCACATGCACACGCTCCCACATGCAGCCGCAGACGCCCACAGTCACACGTCTGCAGCACGCCTGCATGCACGCGCCATGCACACATGTACAGCACGCGCACAGTCACACGTCCGCAGCACGCTCGCATGCACGCGTCCACCTGGATGCACCCCGGCGTCGATGTGCTCTCCATGCGGCTGCTCGTGTTCACTGCGGGCGTAACATGGAGAGCATGGAGGGTTAACCCTGGCCAGGGACAGCCATGCGGACAAAGCAGGCAGCACCCGGCCTTGAGGTTGCAGGCATGCATTGGAGGGTCGGCCCCGGTCAGCCATGCGAGCAATGCAGGACAAGGCGGGGGTGGGGGGGCACAGAGGGGGGGCACAGGGGGCCGAGGCTGCAGCACTTGGTGTACGTGTGTGTGTGCGTGGCCCATGCTCCCAGCACGCCACTCACTCGTGTCCCCGAAGAGCGCAAACTTGGGCTGGCGCGTGCCGATGAGGCCAGACACGCACGCGCCAATGTGAGCGCCAATGCGGACCTGCGCGTGCATTGCGTGCGTGCGTCGTGAATGCGCGCGCGGTTTACGGTTGTAGTCCCCGATCGGTATTACGTAGTAAATACCGTAAGGGATTATCTTGGTGCCTATGCATATGGGGAGGAGCTAGCTAGAAGCAGGTGTCGTCGCCATCGCCTCATGTCGCCATCGTCTCCATCGCCGCTAGTGCAGTGATGTTGCAGCACATCGTCGCTACGCAGCGCCCCTTGCTGCACGTGCAGCGGGGCAGTGTGCGCGACACGGCGTATGTGACGGGCAAGGTCGCATCACTCTTATCTCTTGGTCGGGCAGCAAGCGCCCTCACTACGCTTGCTGCGCTGGTCTTCGAAGCGAGCATCGCAGCACAGCATCATCGCAGACAGTCACCAGCGCGATTCATAAGCACGCACGCATGCAGCGCGCGCATGCATGCATCAGGCGTGCAGTGGTGAGCGCGATGGGCACATGGGCACGCGTGCAGTGGTGACAGCGGCTGCCTAACGCATGCGGCATACGTGTGTGTGCATACATGCACGCGGTGAGGCAACACATGCCCACATGCAGTGCTAGTTAGAGGCAGCGTGTGCGTGTGTGCGTGTGTGCGTGTGTGCGGGTGCGCGTCCCAGCCAGCCAGCGCTGCCGGCAGATTGCGCAGCTTGGCAGCGTGTGTGTGTGTGTGTGCGGGTGCGTGTGCGCGCGGGCGCAGGTGTGTGTGCGTGTGCACGTGTGTGCGTGCGTGCGCCCCGGGACCGCCGCTGCACACAGCCCATTATCCTGCGGGAGGAACACGCGCGTCCGCTGAGGGCACAGTGCTGTGCCCGCACACACACACCCCTTCCCATGCCTTTGTGTGTGCACATGGGCTTCCATTAGAACTCGGCGTGTGCTGCAGGTAGGCAGTTTGGGGTCGGCAGCTAAGCGGCGTGCGTGCATTCCTGCGTGCGCCTTTACCAGACAGGCAGCGGGCATCAGGCAGCAGCCAAACAAACCGATCGGGACGCGACGCAGGAGCCCTTACATTTTCAGGTTTTAGTGCGCGCTCTTATGGGGCGCGCCACCAGATGCATGCGCACGCGTTCGGCACACGTGTCTGGGTACGCTTGTGCGAGCTTGTGCGTGCATGTGTGTGTGAGTGTGGAGGGAGGGTCAGAGGGCCTGTGTTGCGTTGTGCAGCAGTGTGTGTGCACACACACGCACACGCACACACATGCACGCATGCATGCACGCACACACACACACACATGCACACACACACACACACACACACACACACATACACACACAAACACACAAACGCACACACGCACATATGCATGCACGCATGCACACACGCACGCACGCACACATGCACGCACACATGCACGCACACATGCACGCACACACACACACACACACATGCACACACACATGTGCGAACGCACACACGCATGCACGCACACACGCATGCATGCACGCACCGTGGTCAGCTGCCCGTTGTGCGGCATGACCACGCGGCGTGCATGCGCAAGCATTGCCGTTGCAAACGCGAGCACAGCGCCCGCGCCCGCGCGCGCGTTGGGGCGGGGGTCGATGGCGAGGCAGCCGCTCTCGTCGCGACACATTAGAGCCCCCGCGACAATATAGCAATCTCCCGCGGTCTCGACCTGGGGTTCAGGGGAGGGTTTGGGGTATGCATTGGGGCAACTGGTAGAAGGTACAGGTAGCCACGTTACTGGTACATGAGTGGAGGAGGCAGCACGGCGCAGCACGGCGCAGCACGGCGCGGCACGGCGCGGCACGACGCGGCACGGCGCAGCACGGCGCGGCACAGCACAGGCGCAGAGGCGTGAGGCCACCAACCTTGTACACGTCGTAGTGGTCGCACAGTGCGTCGAATACGGAGAACAGCTCTTGCAAGAACTCCATCACCTGTGTGCGTGTGTGTGCGGGTGTGGGTGTGTGGAAAAAGCTGCAGAGCAACGCCAGTCGCAGCTGTGTGCTCTCTGCATCGCTCGGTTGCATATCCACCAGACCAACATTTGGTATAATCCAGTGTGGGGCTCGATTAATGGAGGCGCGTTCTCGTCGCCGAGCCCTGGACCCAGCCATGCGGCGCTGCTGGTGACAAGAATCTCCGTGCTGCTGACAAGCGGGGTAAAATACGACTGGCCCGGCTCCTGCTAGACTGCCCCTCGGTGGAATACTTCAGGAGCGGCTTGCCCGGCGCTGACATGGCCTGGCGAGTAGCCGCGGCGCTGCCGCGGCCCGTGCTGGGAGACGGCCCTTATCCCCCCCCCATGCAGGATGCCATGCGGCACCGATCTCGACGAGTTGATCGACGAGCGGAGGAGCTGGCGCCCGTCAATGCATGCTGGACATTGGTCAAGATGGCTGCCCGTGGAGGCGGGCTACCATCACGGCTTCAGCGGTGGCGACCGCCGAGGCAACACAGAGTAAATCCGCTTCACCAATCGCAGCGTTCGTCACCGCGCTCATCCTCGGGGTCGCTCGTCTGCCGGTGACTGGCGTTGGAAGGTCTTCAGGCAGCCTCCATGACAACTCTGTCGTCCATGCACCCCTGGAGGGTGGGACCTGGCCATGCATGAGGCATGGGGCGCCGGCTGAGCCCCATGCAAACGAGAGCTGGACAGCCATGCACTGCCAGGCGGGGACCGTTCCAGTCAGCGCCAGTCGGCTCTGCCGGCTTGACTGGCCACAAGGCCACTACTGTGACCCTGAGGAAGGTCCTCTCCTATATGCTCCTTGCCAGACATGTCTCTCAGAGACCGCTGTTTGGGGTAGTCTAGTCGGCGGGAGCGGTAGTCTATCGACCGGGAGCCGGCGGTACTCTAGTACTTAAGTGTGCTGGAGTATCGGCGGGTGTCTCTACTAGAAGAGTAGCCTGCTTAGCTGGAAACCCCGTGTTACTGCAGTGTGTGTGTGGAGTGCAAGGCCCATCGTCATCACCATCATCACTAGCACAGCGCCCGCGGCCCTTCGTGCCACTCAAACCCTTAGAAACTAGAAGCCGAGACCCAGACCCACACCTACACCCACAACCCAGACCCACACCCCAGACCCCAGATCCCAGGCAAGCCCCAGGCCTGTTGTCTGCCTGCCCCCACCTGGTGTGCCGGCACCTCCTTTGCCATTGACGTGAACCCGACGATGTCCATGAACAGGATGGAGACCTGCGGTGCGTGTGCGGGGTGTGTGACGCAGGAGTTTAGAAACCCTCATTCTCCACCATTTAAGGTGCTCGGGCCCTACGCGCCGAGCACGGTCGTACACGCCTTTAGAGGCATCCCTGGCTGCAACATCCTTCATCAGTAACGAGTCGTGCATAGATGCCCTGGCCCGTGGCCCAGCAGGCTTGCGGCACAGCAGAGCAGAGTATCTATGGTCACATCAGAGGAGCTGTGAGCATTTGCATGGAGGGACATCCGCGACCCTTATGTGCAACCGACCCCCTCGCCCAATTGTTGCGAGTCTCACAGATGTGCACGCTTAAATGGTGTTCCACTTAATCCCCTGAACGCTACGGAACGCACCTCATTGTGCTGCGTCGCGAGCGCGCTCATCTCGGTCGCACTCATCGCGGTGCTGATGTTGCCGCTGCTTTGCGTGTTGATTGTGACAACGTACTCGAGCACGTGGCGCGGGGAGACCGACTCCAGCATCGCGAGCTGGGCCCCTGTGAGGGCGGCCATCTGGCGCTCCACGTGTGCGCGCGCGCTGACGTACTTCTGTAAACAGGAGCATGGGGTAGGGTGGGGTGGGGTGAGGTGGGTTGGCAGGTGGTGGCAAGCATACAGTAACGTAGCAGCAGCAGCAGCAGCAGCCGCAGAAGCAGAAGCAGAAGCAGCAGCAGCAGCAGCAAGAGCATCAGGAGGAGCATCAGCAACACCGCGACCTGCTCCGCACCTGCATGATAAGGCACGCCGGGCGCCCAGTCACTGGGTCTGTCACCAGCACCGCAGTCACCTTGTGCTCCTCTTCCTCCGCTTCCACGCCCTCCGCATCCTCCTGTGTCTCCACACCCTCCTCATCATCATCATTCTCTGCATCCACATCAAATCCCTCCATCCCCACATCCTCTCGTCTCGGCATCTCCTCCGTCTCCTCATCCTCCCACGCCACGTCATCCTTGATGTCTTGTGACCGGAATGGAGCCCATGGCGGGCAGTGGACGTCACAGTTGCAGCCGCCAGAGTTGATGTTGCTTGGATCGCAGCCCATCACGCCGTCCTCCGGCGCACCCCAATGCACCTGCATGCCCCCCACACGCTGCCCCTGCTCAGCACCGCCGTGCGCACTCGTGTCCTCCGCCACAGGCGCAAACACGTTTGACCGCGACACGGGCGTGCTGGACTCACAGGCCTCGTGGCTGCCCGAGGCCAACATCACCTCGGGGTCGGTGCTCGGCACCGTGAGAAGCAGCATGCTGCCGCCAGAGCTGCCCGTGTGGCGTAGCACGGGCACGTCTCCCACGCCCCCGCCCCTCTGATGGGCGGCGCTGGCACGCCAGCCGCTGCTGCCGCCCCTGGTGCTGGCGGCAATCGGGGGCGGACCCGTGTTGCTGCTGTAGCCGCGCCTGAGCGCGGCAAGTGCTGCGGCATGCCCGTCTTGCGCTTTGACTTGCATGCGCGTGTGTGGGTGGCACCCCGACTTTGACATGGGTGACGTGAGTGGCTCACGCAACGAAACCACTGTTGCAATGGGCAAAAGGAACTAATTGTATCGGTGGGGATCCTCTGACAGGTAAGGCAAGTAGTATGCTATGCTACGGCAGATGGATGCACTTGCCCCCGCCCCTCCCTCCCCCCCCCCAGTGTACGGCCAGACCCTTGTCCCTTACTTGTGCGGCGACGCTACAAGCGGAGAGTCGTTGGATTTGTGTCGCCGGGGCAGGGGCAGCGAGTTGAGGTGCTGCAGCATCAACAGCACGCGCGGGCCAGGCGCGGTCGCGAGGTACGCGTGCGAGCTTAGCGTGCCTCCTTTCACTTATTCCTCGATCGACGTGCGGCCAGCATGCGTTGCGTGCAGTGACCCCGACCAAAAGGGCGAGCGGCTCTGGCTGGTGGCGGAGGTGGGGGGGGTGGACCGTGGCAGTGGCACTGGCACCGGGTCGCTCGAAGGCCCGCCCTGGACCACACGCTGATGCAATTGCAGGTCACTTGGCGCGTTGGCGGGGCCCAGCAAAAGCATCGATGGCGTGCAGCGCTGCTTCGCTGCGCTTGCCATCCCTCCGGCAGCCGTGAGGCGCGCCTGCAGCGAGAGTAGCCTCCCCTCCAGCTGCTCCACCTCCAGTGTGGAAGCCTCTGGCGTGGACGCAAGGAGCGGAATGGGGGACGCGTCGGCGCTGTGGTCTCTCGCTGCGAGTGGCGAGCGCGGCGCTGCGCCGTCGTCGCCACCACCGCCGCTGCGCTGCTCGACCAGCTGGTAGAAGGGGCCGCGCAGCTGCGCGGTCGCCGCGGCCGCCGCAGCACCCACGCCCGCGCCCGTGCCCGCTGCACCATAAACGCGCACGCGCGCGAGCTCGGCACCTCGAGCACCCTGCGCCACAACGCTGCTGCTGTGCGTGCGTGCTCCCCCGCCTCTGCACGCCCACCCCCCTGCAGCTGTCCCTCTGCCCCCACCGCCCCCCTCGCCTCCATGCAAGCCACCAGGTGCGTGTGCAGGTCGGCTAGCGCAGTCTCGCCCGCGCCGCCGCCGCCGCCGCCGCCAATGCTCCCGCCGTGCGCGCCAAACAGCCTGTGCACGAGCGGGGCTGCATCGCGCCCGCGCCACGCGCCCCAGTGGCGCACTGATGCGTCGTTCTGTGTGAGCACCTTCCCAAGTGACAGGGTGTTGGTGCTGCCTTGACCGCCGTTGGCGGAAGCACAAAAGTCTGAGGGCTGCAGCTCCAGCAGTGTCACGATACAGGGCATGCCCTGTGCAGGGGTGGGGAGTGGGTGGGGTGGGTGAGGTGGGTGGGTGGGAGGAATGCGGGGGGAGGGGGGGGGGGGGCAAGTGCGTGGCTGTTTTGGGGGGAGGAGGGCACGCATGCACCCAGCGTCGCCACACACCTGCACCATCATCGCCAGTCGGTCGCTGTCTGCGCTGCCTGTGGCAGTGGCAGTCGCAGCAGCGAGCTGGTTGTTGGAGCAGAGTGGGGTGCCACCAGCAGGGCTGAGCGTGCGATCGCGCACAGCCTTGCACGGTGTAGAGTGCCCGCACGGGTCGAGACTCGCGGCAGCTGCCCGGCCGACGACACTGGAGCTGCCGCGGCCGGGGTGGCGCTGCTCTGGGGCACGTGCACGGTCAGCAGCAGCTCCGCGCGCAGCGCCATGCATTCCGCCTCGCCCTCTGTGGCCATGAACACCACGGACACGTCGATTGACGATCCGGGTGGAAGCACGGCCTGGCCGCTGCTGTCACTACTGCCACTGCCGCCGCTACCGCCAGCAGCGCCAGTGCCAGGGGGACCACCCACGTACGGACCGGGGGCGCGGCAGCAGCACCAGCAAGCAGCACCCTGCCTCCCAATCCCCCTCCCTCCGCGCCGTCGCCTACTGGCCCGCATAACACCCATGCAGCGACGTCGGCGAGGCAGTCGGCGAGGCTGTGCGCGTGCGTGGCGGCGCGCACGCCGTGCTCCTTGCCAGCGCTCACGCCGCCGTTGGAAGTCATCACCACCACGGTGCCAGCGGAGGAAGAGGTGAAGCAGAAAGAAAGCACACAATCCCGCCCGCCGCTCCCCCCTCTGCACAGATCGCGCAGCGCGAGCGAGACTGAGTCCAGGCTGCTGCGCGCACTTGGTTTGCCCCCATCGCCGCCGCCATCGTCGCCGTCAGCGAGCGCCGCGCGTGCCGCCGTGCCAGCCCCGACGAGCTGGGTCCAGCACAGCGTGTCGCGTGCTGTGTCGACGCGCAGGAAGCAGCCAGGCGGTGGGTGGGACGGCCCACTCGCACACGCGCGCGCGGGCACGACAATGTGGAACAAGATGCGGCTGCTGCCGTCAGAGGCAGTGGTGTCGCGGGGCGTGCTCGAGTGCAGAGGAGGCGCGGCGGTGTCGGGGCGCTCCTGCAGGCATGCCAAGGTGAGGTGGTGTCAGCAACAACAGCCGCAACAGGTGCAACAGCTGCAGCAAGTACGATGCTCGTATGCAACGGGGTGGCGCTGCAACCATTAAGATGGCTGCAGCACGAAGCGTACGCAAGGTGGCGTTTGCAGTTGCCTGTGTACAGTGTATCTCCAGTGTACCTCTGTCTCTCTCATGTGTGCCGAGCCCCCCCCCCCCCCCAAAGACGCCACACGCGAGTCGGTATTTTAACGCCCGGCGGCGGGGTCAAGGGGGGCGGGGGGCAAAGGAGATGGTTTGTTTTGGTCAGCACAAAAGCCATCCCATCTCGTCTGTCTCTCCTCTGAAGGCTTGCACCTCACCTCGTGATGCTTATCTCTAGAAGAGCGCCTCGAGGGCAGGAAGCAGCCGAGCAGGCGCTGCATGACGATGACCTTGGGGGGGTATTACGCCACTCTTGATAGTGCAGCCGCTGCGTGTGTGCTGCGTGCGCTGAAACGTGCCACTCCGCGTGCTGTTTCTCGTCTTATTCCTTCCGTGTTGGGGGCCTTAGTCGCGTTTGGTGGGGGTAGTCGCGTGTTGGGGCTGCTCTGCTCGTCGTCTCCCCGTACTGTACTCACTTGGCTTGCTTGCGCCTCAAGAGCTGCCGCCGGCCGTGCTGACCAGGCAGTGCCGCTGGCGACCGGCGCACCTAACGTGCGCCTTGGCCAGTGGCGGCTCGGCCATGGCCGTGGTGCGCAGTGTCCTCCAGTCTTCCGGGGCACTGGGCTGATGGCCTCGGGCCAAGACCACATGGTGGACTGGACAACTTCCTCGGCGCTGGACAACTTCCTCAGCGCGCGCCCCGGCGGCTCCGGCGGCACCGGCGGCACCGGCGCAGCTACGCTGTGGCCTTTCAAGGGCTCGGGCTCCTCCATGGAGGCCTCCATCTTCGTACACATACGCACACGTACACACACACACACACACACGCACGCCACGCACCCATCCACCGACACCCATGCGCACAGCAATTTCGCCCACACATCGAAGCGAGCGCTATCCAACGCTGCAGTGGTAGCACCACGGTCGTTTCCAGTCCCTTGGGTGCATCTGGGGGCAGGGGGCGCGCTGGGCGGCGAGATCTGGGGCGCATGCACTGGACACGGTTCGTGCACACGCGTTCTCCGCGGCCAAACAGGCCATGCATGGCACCACATGGGTCTAGCAATAGCGTCTGATGCAAGGAGGGCGCCTTGGAAGGCTCCGGGGGCGAGGTTCTACTGTGGGGTCCCCCTCCTGACCAGGGTTGCACGGGACGTGATTTGTACTAGGGTACGGTACCACGTCCTGCGTCCTGAAAGTGTGCTGGGGTGCGTACTGCATGACGCGATCGGCGGCAGCACCAGACGCCTTTACTTGCTACACAAAAACGGCCATGGCCATAACTTCCTGGCGGATGCATCGATTTCAACAATTTGACCTGTTCTGGAAAGCTTACGACACGGGCTTTCCAGGGCACTACTCGGATTGTAAATCCATTAAGAACCGACGGAGTTGTGTACGATTGGGTGTGGGCACCTAAGTCTTTTCACCTCGCCCTCCTCGCGTCCTTGTACAGTACATGTACTGCGTCCTGCTATACCGTTCTACGTCCTAAGTACAGTCAGGACGCTGAACCCCCCTCAGGACGAGCGTCCCGTGCAACCCTGCTCCTGACTGGACCTGGACGAAACTGCCTCCAAGGACACGGTTCTAGGCGTACGGCCTAATGAGGCCATTATAACCGTGTACTTTGTCTCCGTTTGCGCTTGGAGGGCTCGCTGGGCGCGGGCTGCCTGCAAACGTGTGGATGCGACTTGGGTTTAAGGATGTGCATGTTTGATTAAAATCAAACATCACAGCGTGCTTACCATGCTTGCTCCCATGACTCATGACGCGCTCTAAGGCGCGCAAACACAGTGCGGCCGCCGGCGCGCTCATCGCCCGCGCGGCCACCACCACAGAATCACCGGTGAGCAGCGGCTCCCCCGGCTCAGAATCCCCGCCACGCCACCGCGCGTGCGTGGATGCGACACAGACACAGCTTTCGGCGCTCCACGGGGCGCGGGGGGCAGCCACATACGCGGAGGCTGCGCAACACCTGCATGGCGACGCCAGCAACCACATCTCGGCCTCGGCCGACACCACAGACGCCCTCCGCGCCCTCAGCGCGGGGCAGGCAGACATCAGACGCCTGGTAGGGGGGCTGCTGGACAGGGAGGCGAGGGCGCGCGCCCAGCCACAGAATGCGCCGACGCAGGTGGGCGCGCCACAGGTTGCCGACGCCGGCCACAGCGGTGCCCTTGCGGGGGTGCTCGCTGTGGTGCAGGCGCAGGCGCAACAGATTGCGTCCCTGGTGGATGTGGTGAGCCTCCTGGTGAGCCGCGTCCCTGGGGCGCCCATGCAGATGCCGCATGCAGAGCCCGCCCGCGCGCGGGCCGGCCATGCGGCCCACAGTGCGGCGCCCCGCGCTGCGCCTGCTGCCGAGGCTGCTCAGCCTGCCCGGCCCGCTGCTGCTGCCGCCCCTGTGGCGTCGGCAGGGGGGGGGCCGGCGACGGAGCGGCCTGCGTCGGGCGCCACGCGTGCCGCATCTGCGCGCGGCCCCTCCCGCCGGGGGGGGCTGCCTGCGCGTGTGGGCGACACGTCGCTGCGCCGCAGCTTCGTGCTGTCCAT
The DNA here is from genome assembly GCA_016618255.1 of Chlamydomonas sp. UWO 241. NCBI lineage: Eukaryota > Viridiplantae > Chlorophyta > Chlorophyceae > Chlamydomonadales > Chlamydomonadaceae > Chlamydomonas > Chlamydomonas priscui. The sequence continues at coordinate 18,606 of VFSX01000658.1, read as the reverse complement.
CCCGGTGGCACGCAGCGCCAACTGGGTCCTCGCGGGCGGTGGCAGGCGGATGGATGAAGAGGACGGCGGCGGCGGCGGAGCGGATCGCTGCAGCTGCCGAGGACGGCACCAGCCTGCCCGTCCGCCTGGCTACGGATGTCGTGCGCTTCCTCTACGGCGGCACCGGCCGGCGGGAGCCGGCTGATGGTGGCGTCGTGTCCGCGTCGCTCCTCAACGCCAAGCCTGCCGTCGGGGGCATCGGCGTGGAGCCACGCGGGGGCGGTGTGCTGCGTGTGCTCTTCACCGTGGCGTCTGACGCCGTGGCCGACACTGTCGTGCGCTGGCGCCACGAGCTGCGCCGCTGCGTGGACTCGACTGCAGTCTTCGACGTCCTCAGTGACCGCGAGGAGGCGCAGCACCAGGCGCTGTGGCCCGCTTTCCTCGCCGCCAAGGTTGCGGGGAAGCGGGCGCAGTTCCACCGCGCGCGCCTCGTCGTTGACGGCGAGCGGGTGCCTGCACCTGCTTGCTAGATGGCATTCCCTCTGGGGGTGTTTTTGAAGGGGAGGTGGCGCCACACGCGTGCGGTGGCGGGTGCGGTGTGGTCGCTGAGTAGAGTGCTGCGGCGGGTGTGCTACTAGCCCCGCTTCCGGTGGTCTGGGGGAGGGCTTTTTGGTCCCTTCATGGTTTTATACCTTGGGTCCGCCCTCTGGCCATTTGAGGGGCTGGGTGTGCAGCCTGCACAGTGGTGCTGCTTGCTTGGCGCCCGCCACCAAGTGTGGATGGCGTTACCGTGGGCTACTTGTAGCTTGACCTTTTGTGGGCCTTGAGCCTTGTTTCTCTAAGTCCCACTGGAGCTTTGGAACCGTACGTGTGACCGCCAGAAGTGGATTGTAAAACTCTCATCATCATGGATGCACACCCGGCCTGTGGACGCGCATCAGGCTGGCCTGTCACATGGCAGGTGATCCTGGATTCTGGTTTCTGATTTAGGAAATCGATTTCACAATTTTCGGGCAAAATTTCGTATTTTCGTGCGATTCCCGGCGATGGGCCGACTCGGCCACTCTTGACCGCCGCCATACCGTCCACTGGCAGGGCGGATTACCGCCGATACGAGGAAGCAATGGCAAGTGCAGGTGCATGCCTTGGCTGAGGTGGTGTGTCTCACTGTATGCGGCCTGCTGTTGCGAGGCAGGCCCTGGCGCGTGTCGCGGCGGCTCTGGCGCACGGTGCATTGTGCTGTAGGGCGGTCACCCTTTCGCTGCCACACGTCGTTTTTCCAGAACGCACCTTCCTTAAAACTATCGGGGGCGCGCCTTCATCACGTTTTTTTTCGTTTTCTGATCGGGAAGGAAACCCCTGGTGTGTGTGTGCAGTGTGTGTGTGCACGCGTGTCATGTCGTGCTGTGAGTGTTACGCGGTGGCCTGCCGGGCATGCTCTGAACACAATGGTGGTGAATCAGAAGCGGGTATAATCGTGAAAGTTCACCAACGGCATTGTTGTGCACAAGCGCTTGTGGTGTTCTTGGCGCGAGGGGGTTTCGTCTTGGGAGTTGTAATACCGGGGGCTTGGGTGAGCAAGCGAGAGAGCCCACCTGGCGCTGCTCCTGGGCTCGACAACACGCAGGCGCAGAAAATCAGGCGAAAGGTTTACATCAACATCGACGTGTTGATCTCCAGTTCTGCGACGTCCTTTCGACTGCCTTTCGACATGCTTTGGGGACAGTCCAAAAAAGCGTTCGAAACATCCTCGCACCCTCCTCGGGCTCCACGCGACCCATGAATAAGCTAGCACCCATGCTAGAACTTGCAATGTAGCCACACGCGCGCACAGCCCAGCAGGCGGGACTCCCCCCCCCCCCCCCCCATTCCATCAGCACACACCGTGCCACGTCTCAAACTTGGCGGCCGTCGGCGGCGGCGCCAGCCGGATTAACCACCCACAGGGATCAGGGCATACCCCAACACCAACCATTCCAGTATAACAGCTCTCAGGGTTCTTGAAGCTCTAGAATAGGGGTTAGTGATTGTGAATATCAAGAGCCCCGCCTCGCTCCTGATTTCACCACCACAGCAGCCAGCTCCAGCTCCAAGGCGCTCTCCGAGGCGCCGCAGTCGACCGATGCCCAATGCAGCTGAACCTTGTGCAGCCTGGTAGGCTGGCGCTGCGGGTTCTCCTGGTAGAGCTCTCCCTAGATGTGTGTGGTATCCTAGGCCTTGACTCACGCCCACACGTTAACCCTGTAACCCCTGTGGCAGCAGAGCGTCTGCCCTCCCGGGAGCTTCTTGTCAGCAGCACGCGGAGTGTTACTCGACACCCAGGCTGTCGCAGTCTTTGATTTCGTACCGGCTGTCCCATCCTGTGGGTGGAGTGTGGGTGGGTGGGTGGGTGGGCGGGGACAAGGCGAGACCACCACTGCGCCATCCTAAACCCTAAACCCTTGTGTGTGTGCGTGCGTGCGTGCGTATGTGCGGGTTTGCCGTATCGTTCGCGCGGCAGCTGCGAGGGACTGAGCGCGCGCGCGCGCGGGCGCGCGCACGCACAGGCAGGTTTAGGGTTCAGGGTTTAGAGTTAAGGGTTTGGGGTAAAGGTCGATTGAGCAAGGCTGGGCGGGTCTAGTGTCGACACAACCTGCCGAACCGCCGCTCTGACCCCCGGGCCAGTGATTTCCTTTTCAGGCAGTAACAGTAACATGGGGGTTCCAGCTAAGCAGGCTACTCTTCTAATAGAGACGGAGGTGGGCTGGCGACCGCTGTCGACCGACTGGCTGCGGCAGGCGGCGCGCTTCTGGGCGAAAGCGCTACGGCGGCCGGATGGCGATCTGCTGAAGGCGGCAATGCGGGAGAGCTGGGAGCTAGCGGCGGGTGGCGTGCGAGAGAGCTGGGTGGCACAGCTGAGCGAGTGCCTCAGCACAGTGGGGCACACGCTGGTGTGGGGCCAGGAGGCGGGGGGCATCGCCCGCCTGCTAGAGACAGCAGCGGCAGGTTGGCTGGCATCAGAGACCAGCACACCAGAGCTGCCAGAGGACGCCAACCAGCTCAGCGTCGTCCGCTCAGTGCCTGACTCATGGTCACACCGCTTCAAGATGCTTACTTACTTGCGGTGGATGGCAGACGACTGTGGCGGCGCACCAATGCTCTGGACGGGGCTGAACAGCGCCGCCCAGATCACGACACTCGCACGCTTTAGAATGGGGCTGCATGAACTGCAGATAGAGAAGGGGCGCCACACGGCGCAGGCAGAGCCACGCAGCCAGAGGCTCTGTCGCCTTTGTGGCATGCGGGAGGATGAGGCACACGTGATTTTTGAGTGTCCAGCGTATACGGAGACACGCGTACAGTTCCACACCCTTTTCCTGAGCGTCCCTGGGGACGATAAAGGCTTGGATGCGAAGATGCGGGCGTTTATGAACCCCAGCCCGGGGCTACTTTACCCTTGTTTTTGGCGTGACATGGCCAACTTTCTGGTCTCGTGCCTTGATATACGTAACACAAGCCTGGAGATGGTAGAGGATCGGGAGGAATAATTGACCTGAAGCGAACGATGTTTTGAATTAGGAGTCAATGAGGCAGCCACGATAGTGGCGGGGACCCAAGCGTGGGTTCCCGAGGAGCTGCGGTGGACTGTGCCGTTTGCAGTGCACCGCAGCTGGCGCACCTGAGAAATGCCCACGCTGGGTCTCACACGTGAAAGCTGCCTCAAAGATGACGACCTCAAAACGGAGTATGCAGAAGGAACATATTTATCCGCTATAACCGGGGGGCAAGCTTGCTTTCTAACCTATCACCAAATCCCACACTGTTGGTCACTACTGACCGCCTTTTCCAGCCCCTTTCTAGGTAGTTAGGCTTAGGGATGTGCCCCTCACCGAGTCCTTCTGTGCCTCCCCCCTTCAGCAGGGGGGGGGCCTGCGACACGTCCAATGTCGTGCTCGGTGCAACTACAAGGGGTCAGCTTCTGCTCAGAGCCGGGTTAAGGGTAACAGGTTGAGAATCCTGTGAATGCTGGTTGAAATCCCAGTTAGAAAACCCCTTAACACGTTAGAGGTTGCGGCCCGGCTGGATATCCTTTTCGGCCACGTCTTGGCCTTTCTCCCCACGGGGGGATGTCTCTTCTGGCAATTGGCGACGAACCTGCCTTGCGTTTTCCGTTTCTCAACATGCGCTCACCGACTTCAACAAGCGTTTGCTGCCGCTGCGGTAGGGGACCTAGGGGTGCGCCCACGCTCTTTACAGAGTTGGGGTTCCCTACCACCAACAGCCAGCCATCTCAGTAAGGTGCTCGGGCCATATGGCGCCGAGCACGGTCTTATACGCCTTTAGAGGTGTCCCTGACTGTAACATCCATCATCATCATCAGAGACACCCGCCGATACTCCAGCACACTTAAGTACTAGAGTACCGCCGGCTCCCGGCCGATAGACTACCGCTCCCGCCGGCTAGACTACCCCAAACAGCGGTCTCTGAGAGACATGTCTGGCAAGGAGCATATAGGAGAGGACCTTCCTCAGGGTCACAGTAGTGGCCTTGTGGCCAGTCAAGCCGGCAGAGCCGACTGGCGCTGACTGGAACGGCCCCCGCCTGGCAGTGCATGGCTGTCCAGCTCTCGTTTGCATGGGGCTCAGCCGGCGCCCTATGCCTCATGCATGGCCAGGTTCCACCCTCCAGGGGTGCATGGGCGACAGAGTTGTCATGGAGGCTGCCTGAAGACCTTCCAACGCCAGTCACCGGCAGACGAGCGCCCCCGAGGATGAGCGCGGTGACGAACGCTGCGATTGGTGAAGCGGATTTCTTTTCAGGATTGGTGAAGCGGATTCCTTTTCAGGATTGGTGAAGCGGATTCCTTTTCAGGATTTTGAATTAATTATTCCACAGCCGGATTTTGCTTTGACCGTTGGCCCCCCGTTGACCGTTTGTCCTCATCCATAGGTCATTTGAAAGCTGTTGACGTGCTCTGTCTCGCGGGCTTAACAGACAAACAATCCACTGCATGGGTCGAGCTAAGTTCAAGGTCAAAGTGCAACCAGAATACAGCCAAACAGCTGTGTAGGGCCGAAAAGGAAATCACTGTCCTGGGCGCTCAACCTCAGCCTCACAACCGCGCCACAACGCGAGCCCCGCCGCGGCGCCCAGCGGCGACCCAACCAACCAACCGACCGCTGCATGGGCGTGAACCGATACGATCCGTTGCATGGGCGCGAACCGCATGCACGCACGCAGTATGCATGCGCGGGGCCGAGCATGCATGTGGATGTGCGGGGGCGAGCATGCATGTGGATGGGGGCGCATCCCTATTTGCGACCATTATGCATGCAATGCCTGCACTGCTCGCAGCACTGCACCATGGCAGTTGTTACGAGGTCTCGACCCTTGAGGCACTGAGACGCCTGTTCGAATAGAAAGCGGGTGTGGCCAACCAGGTCCTAAATTGAGTGGGCAGTGTCTCATCTCCCTCGCGCAATCTCTCCCTCCCTCCCCCACATAGTGGGATGGTACACACATACACACATACACACACACACACGCACACGCTCACATACATGTATGCACACACACTCTCCCTCTCACACACACACACATAAGAGGCGTCCAGCGGATTGTAAAATCGATGTATGCACACTCGCCCAGAAACACACACACGCACACAGACACGCACACATGCGCGCGCACACGCACACACTCACACACGCACACACACGCACACACACACCGACGGCACGATGCCGAAGAGCGTCGACCCATCCACACACCTCATCAGTGCTGCGGGGCCATGGACGGAGACGAGATCAGTCCCTGCGTGGGGCAGCAGGCGGGGGGCAGCGAGCGGGGTGGTCAGCTGAAACCGCTTGGTTTAATTTAGGTTTTAGGTTTTAGGGTTAAGGGTTTGGGTTTGAGGATTTAGGTTTTAGTGTTTTAGTGTTTTAGGGTGAAGGGAAAGGGTTTAGGGAGGTCAGCTGAACCTGCTTGGGTTAACTTAGCGAGCTGCAGCGGTGGTGCACCCGAGTTGCAGCCGTGGTGCACCCGAGCTGCAGCCGTGGTGCACCCGAGTTAGTGTGAAGCGTGGCCACGGTGGCTAGGTTAATTACCCCCTTTCAACACACCGTCATCAAAGGCGTCCGACGGACTGTAAAATCGATCACACACACACACACACACACACAAACACACACACCGCAGGTCGGCCGCATCCACATACACACACACACACACACACACACACGCACCTGCGGGCGGCGGATCGAGTCCTGAGTGGCGTCCGCGTCGCTCGCGCGCATCGGGTTCCCGTTGGCGGCATACACGCCGGGCAGCTGCGCAAAGTTTCCCTCGCAGACGCCGGTGGCCTTCTTGCCGAGGGCGTCGACAGCAAGGATCTGTGTGCGCGCGTGTGTGTGTGCGTGTGTGTGTGTGTGTGTGTGTGTGCATGGGGGCGGAGCTGCGCACAGTTGCCCTCGCAGACGCCGGCGGCCATCTTGCCGAGCGCGTCGACAGCAAGGATCTTTGTGTGTGTGTGTGTGTCTGTGTGTGTGCGTGTGTGTGTGTGTGCGTGTGTGCGTGTGCGTGTGTGTGTGTGTGTGTGCGTGTGTGTGTGCATGGGGGCAGAGCTGCGCAAAGTTTCCCGCGCAGACGCCGGCGGCCTTCTTGCCGAGGGCGTCGACAGCAAGGATCTGTGCGTGTGTGTGTGTGTGTGTGTGTGTGTGTGTGTGTGTGTGTGTGTGCGTGTGTGTGTGTGTGTGTGCGTGCGTGTGTGTGTGTGTGTGTGCGTGTGTGTGTGTGTGCATACACGCCGGGCAGCTGCGCGAAGTTGCCCTCGCAGACGCCGGTGGCCTTCTTGCCGAGGGCGTCGACAGCAAGGATCTGTGTGTGCGTGTGTGTGTGTGTATGTGTGTGTGTGCGTGTGTCTGTGTGTGTGTGTGTGTGTGTGCGCGCTTGCATGGGGGCGGAGCTGCGCACAGTTCCCCTCGCAGACGCCGGTGGCCTTTTTGCCGAGGGCGTCGACAGCAAGGATCTGTGCGGGCGTGTGTGTGTGTGTGTGCGTGCGTGTGCGTGTGTGGGTGTGTGTTTATGTGTGTGTCTGTGTGGCGCTTACGCTGAAAATCCTTGACAAAGTGTCCTCTAGCTTTGGCATGCAAATCAACGCCGCCAAGAAAGAAGTGATGATTTTGCCAGCAGATTTTGACGCGGATCTGCCCACGTTTGCGCTGACTGGTGGTGAAGTGAAGACCGTCTCTGCATTTAAGTATCTAGGGAGTTGGATAACCCAGAGTGGTGGTGTGGAGAAGGAGATCGGTGTGCGTGTCGGTCGCGCACTGGGCGTGTTTGCGTCTTTTGATAAGATTTGGGCCAGCAAGAAGATGCAAGTGCAGTCTAAGATGCGGGTTTACAACACTTTCGTGCTGCCCCACTTTCTGTACGGCTGCGAAACATGGGCCCCTACTAAAACACAACTGACTCGATTGGAGGTTGCCCACTCTAACTGCCTTCGTCGCATTCTGGGTGTGCGCCTGGTCGACCGGCACAGATTAACTTATATTCGGCAGGCGTGCGACACTGAGCCAATTGAGAGCCTTGTGGCAAAGCGATCAATGCAGTGGCTAGGCCATGTGATGCGCATGCCGGCTTCTCGTCTTCCTCGTACGACTTTTGACTGCACAATGGATGTGGCTCGGCAGCAAGGCCGGCCTCCAGCCTCCTCCCGACACTATTTTCTTAAGCTACTGATTCAGCAGCTAGGCGAAACTAGTGGCACTCGTTCTGATTGGAAGACTTTTTCGGACATGGCGTTTGAGCGTGCTCAGGATAGGGTCGGGTGGAGAGCCGTGGTGTACGGTCCGGCTGCCCCTCAGGCGCCGGCCCCTCCACCACGGCGGTCAAGTAGATTGGCAAGCGCCACTTGACCCCCTATCCCCTAGAAGCAGTTAGGACCTATTTTGGAGGCGCCGCACAATAGCTCTCCTTTTTGCTCTGGGACTACACGTTGGCAGGCAGCCGGCTGGTGGCTACCGCCCCTCACAAGTAACTGTTAGGGCCAGAACTGGACTTGGGTCTAGGCGGTGGTACTAGGACTAGAGGTAGTCTTTGCTGGAAAGCCAATGTAACTGAGTTTCCCTCGCAGCTGTCGGCGTGAAAGTCTTGCCGAGCGCGTCGATAGACAGGATCTGTGCGTGTGCATGTGGGCAGCAGCAGCCATGGGTCGGTGGGGGCAGCACAACATGGCGCTTAGGCAAAGATGTGCTGAGTTTCCCTTGCAGCTTTTGGCGTGAAAGTCTTGCCGAGCGCGAGCAACTGTGTGTGGCGCATCACCCATCGTGCCATTGTACACACCCACACCATCGTTCACAACCCACACCCCACACCATCGTCCACACCCCACACCCCACACCATCATCCACACCCCACACCATCATCCACACCGCACACCCCACGCCCCAAACCATCGGTCACACCCCACATCATCGGTCACACCCCACACCTTGACGACCACGTCAGTTCCGACGCGCTGCACGCACACGACGAAGTCGTGCGGCTTCACGAGCGACATCTGCGTGTGGTGGCAGGTGCGGTGTCGTGTCAGTTGTTTTGGTTTCTTTGCCTCCATCAGTGCTGCACGCACACGACACAGTCGTGCGGCGTCACGAGCGACATCTGCGTGTGGTGGCAGGGACGGCGTCGTTTCAGTTGTTTTGGTTTCTTTGCCTCCATCAGTGCTGTGACCCTGAGGAAGGTCCTCTCCTATATGCTCCTTGCCAGACATGTCTCTCAGAGACCGCTGTTTGGGGTAGTCTAGCCGGCGGGAGCGGTAGTCTATCGCCCGGGAGCCGGCGGTACTCTAGTACTTAAGTGTGCTGGAGTATCGGCGGGTGTCTCTAGTAGAAGAGTAGCCTGCTTAGCTGGAAACCCCATGTTACTGTTTACTGTTACTGTTACATCAGTGCTGCACGCACACGACACAGTTGTGCGGCGTCACGAGCGACATCTGCGTGTGGTGGCAGGGGCGGCGTCGTTTCAGTTGTTTTGGTTTCTTTGCCTCCATCAGTGCTGACGCGCTGCACGCTCACGACACAGCCGTGTAGCGTCACGAGCGACATCTGCGTGTGGTGGCAGGGGCGGCGTCGTTTCAGTTGTTTTGGTTTCTTTGCCTCCATCAGTGCTGCACCGCCATTGTGACTGGACCCTCAAAACAGGGCTCCCCAACTTAAGCTCACTCCCTGAGCCCCCCGCCCCGCTTCCCGCACGCGCATCGCTTTTCTAATAATCCAACCGAGCTCCCCTACGTCGGTGGGGCAGCGGAGTGAGGCCAGGGCGGAGCGGGGACCTGCCCGTCAGCGCGACACCCGTCGTCGCGACGACGCCGCCCGCGGCCTCCTCCGCGGCTAAGAGCCGTCATATGAGTGTATTATGGCATTGCGCACCAGTAGGCACGGGTCGGGCGCGCCAGGGCGTCGAGCTGGCGCCGTCTGTCACCCCCTGCCCACACCCACTAGGCCCCACGAAACAGTGCCCAGCGCCTCTCCCTGCGTGCGTACCCTCCCAGCATGACTCATATATCATATGCAATTGATTTGTAGCCCCAGAGCGGCCATCAGGCAACTTTTTGACCGGGCTGCATGGTCACTCCATGCGCCATGCAGTGCCGGCGCGCACACGCGCGCAGCAACAGCGCGGCGCTCCCTGCGCCCCCGGTCGCGCCGCTCCGCACACAGCTGCCTTATATCTTACACTAACAGCCTATGCCCGGAGATCTGGTGTTACATTTCACCAGGCGCGCACCTTGGGCTCGGCGTGGGGCATTTGGGGGCGGTAAGCCGACCCCCCACACGCCACAGGCCATAACTCCTTCCTCCTTTGGCCCCCCAAAAGAGGTACTACAAACACCCATAGACGCGGAATGGAGTCAGCTATCCAGCGTCTTTGGTTTTGGGTCCATCGGCCAAGTTTTGATCGCCGTCGGTTTCGTAACCTCTCCCTGTCGGTGACGGTTTCCATGGAACGAGGCCCAGAGCGCGGAGTATGGGACATTGTCGGCCGCCGTGTCGCCCATCCCGCTATCAAATTTTTGTTTTGGGACTCGTTCCAGGGCACCTGGGAAACTGGGCAAGGCATCTGGCATACTGACCCCCCCCCCTTTGGTGCTGCACACACATGACACAGTCGTGTGGCGTCACGAGCGACATCTGCGTGTGGTGGCAGGAGCGGCGTCGTTTCAGTTGTTTTGGTTTCTTTGTCTCCATCAGTGCTGCACGCACACGACACAGTCGTGTGGCGTCACGTGCGACACCTGCGTGTGGTGGCAGGGGGCGGCGCCGTGCCAATTGTTTTGGTTTATTTGCCTCCATCAGTTCCGGCGCGCTGCACGCACACGACACAGCTGTGTGGCGCCACGAGCGGCATCGGCGTGTGGCCGAGCGGGGGTGCGTTTGCAGGGGCAGTGTCCTTGGTTTGGTTTAAGTTCCATTGCTTGCTCCGTCGTTCCGACGCACGCATTCCACCCAACGATGCAGCGTACTTGATCGCGTCTGGTCATCATCTGGTCCTGGTGCCCACTCCACACACACACACACACGCGCACGCACACACACACACGCGGACGCACACACACACACACACACACCACCCCCACTCACAGAGGCAGCATACTTGATCGCGTCTGTCATCATCTGGTCCTCGTGTCCACTCCACACACACACACACGCGCGTGTGCCCACTCCCAAACACACACACGCGCGCACACACGCAACCCCCCCTTCCACCCCCACCCACAGAGGCAGCGTACTTGATCGCATCTTGACATCATCTGGTCCTTGTGCCCAATCCACACACACACACACACACACACACACACACACACACACGCGTGTGCCTACTCCAACACACACACAAACACACACACACACACACACAAACATACACACATACACACACACACACGCGCGCACACACGCCCCCCCCTTCCACCCCCACTCACAGAGGCAGCGTACTTGATTGCGTCTTGACATCATCTGGTCCTCGTGCCCACTCCACACACGCGCACACACACACACACACACCCTTCCACCCCCACACACCGAGGCAGCGTACTTCATCGCGCCTGTCATCATCTGGTCCTCGAGCCCACTCCACACACACACA
>VFSX01000511.1:110189-117402 GCA_016618255.1 Chlamydomonas sp. UWO 241 | reverse complement strand
CCTCCGACACGGTGTGTGTGTGTGTGTGTGTGTGTGTGTGTGTGTGTGTTTGCTGCTAGGCGGGCCACCCACTCACCCACTCACCCACTCACCCATCCACCCACCCACCGGACCAGCCCACCACCCACCCACCACCCCACCGCGACCCACCCCACCCACCCACCCACCCCAACCCCACCCACCCACCCAACCCACCACCCCACCACCACCACCCACCCAACCCACCCACCACCCACCCACCCCACCACACCCCCAACCACTCACCCACCCACCCACCACCCACCACCCACCCACCCAACCCATCCACCCACCACCCACCCACCCACCCACCCACCACCCACCCACCCACCCATCCCACCCACCCACCCACCCCACACTCCCTCCGACACGGTGTGTGTGTGTGTGTGTGTGTGTGTGTGTTTGCTGCTAGGCGGGCCACCCACTCACCCATCCACCCACACTCCCTCTGTGACCCCGTGACCCCCCCCCCCCATCCCTCACGCAGCTACATCAGCTGCGGTGCACCGGCGCGTGTCGTCTTCAACGCTGTCCACCGGGTTTTCGTTCCTCGCGCACGCTGAATCGCTTCTGTTGCAATCGCCCCTGAAGGAGGGGAGAGACCAGGTGCGTTGGTTCTCTGTGGGAGGGGTGGGCTGTGTGTGAGGGGGGGGGAGGGGAGGGGGTGTGTGTTTGGGGAGGGGGGGGTTGACGCTGGCCACCGGGTTTCCGTTCCTCGCGCACGCTGAGTCGCTGCTGTTGCAATCGCCCCTGAAGGAGGGGGGAGACCAGGCACGTTGATTCTCTCCGGTGGGCAGGCGGGCGTGTGTGTGTGTGGGGGGGAGGGGGAGGTTGATGCTGTCCACTGTGGGTTTTCGTTCGTAGCGTATGCTCAACCACACGCACGTCACACAACAGTGCGACACACTCACAGCACGCACACCCACACACATAAACCAGCACATCCACCACAGATGAGCGAGAGAGAGAGAGAGAGATATCGTTACAGAGAACTCTGCACGGCAGACCTAGATAGGCTGTTTCTGGTCATCATTGAGGAGATTCCATTTGGAGGCGGGTGACCAACCGTGCGCCAACAAGAGGGTGAATAACCTCATTCAAAAAGCAGTGGGGGAAAGGGGCAAATGCGGGTCACTGACGGCTGTGTTCGTCACTCCGCTTCGACTGAGTTTAAACTAGGTCTCGGCAGATTGACCTCCACAGTTGTGGAAATCTCGCTAAGAGGATCCACTCGGGTGTGACTCGCTTGGACAAGAGGTCCATGAACTCGGGATGCTTGGAGATGTCGCGTTTGAAGTTGGAAAAGTGGGTGTTTGCGGAGGAACGGAACTTGACGGACTGGGCGAAAAAGTCGCCGGCGCTGAGCCGGTAGGATGTGATGGCGCCGCCGGCATAGAGCGAAGTCATGTCCGGTCGGCGGTACGCGAAAAGGGCGGCAGTGGGGGGGTATATGATGTCGGGAGGGAGTGGGGGGGGAGAAGGGACGGGCGGGTGTGTGGAGATGGAGGGGCGGGGGGACGGGGGAGGTGGGAGGCGGCGGATGAGGGAGCCGATGAACGTAGCACGGTGCTTGTTGATCGTGTCGATGATGGGGAACGTACAAGGGGGGGAGGCATGCATCGTGGCGGTGGAGGTGTGCTCTGTGGTGTGAGGAGGGATGCCCTTGATGAGGCGGAGGAAGCGGTTGTGGGTTACTTCAAGTCGGTGGATGTGGGCCTTGTTCAACGTCCATGTCTGGCAGCCATACAGTAGGGCAGAGATCACAAAGGCGTTGTAGAGGTGGATCTTGGTAGTGGGAGAGATTGAGTTGGAGTTCCAGAACCGGGGAGTGAGACGGTTGAAGGCGTACCAGGCACTTCCGATCCGGCGTGAGATCTCTGAGTCGAGGATGTCGGAATCAGACGTGTTGGGAGCGTCATCAGAAGGGGCGGCGGGGGAGGACAGAATACTTCCCAGGTATTTGAACTTGGAGGTGGAGTGGACCAGGTGGGGGGTAGATGAGGAGTTTGAGGGGATGGTGATAGGGGCGGAGGGGACGGTGTGACTCTGTCGAACGCCTTGGACAGGTCGACGTAAGCCACATGGAGGGGGGCGTGGGCGCGGTGTGACTCCTCTTGGAGGCGTCGTAGGGTGAAGATGGCATCGGCGGTGCCACGGCCCGGACGGAAGCCAAACTGGGAAGTGTGGAGGGTGGGCTCTAGCTGGAGCTTGAAGCGGTTGAGGAGGATGTGAGTGTAGACCTTGCCAGCGACGGGCAGGAGGGAGATGCCGCGGTAGGACTTGCTGCGCGTGGGTGGGCCCGAGGATGCGCCCTTGTAGAGGGGGCAGATGTCTGCTTGGTTCCACGCGGCGGGGATGGAGGTGGTGTTCCAACAGGTAAGGATGATCTGGTGGAGGGCGGTTGCGGTTGCGGTGCCGCCGTGTTTGAGGAGGGGGGAGGTGATGTCGTCAGAGCCGGGGGCAGAGTTCCTGAGGGATTTGATCGCGGAGACCACCTCGCTCAGAGAGGGAGGGGAGGCAAGGGGGGGAGGAGGAGGGGGGGAGGGGGAAAGGGAGGAGGAGGAGGGGGGGAGGAGGGAGGGAGGGGGATGGGAGGGGGGGGGGGGAGGGGAGGGGGAGGGGAGGGGAGAGGGAGGGGGGGGGACGGGACGGGGAGGGGAGGGGAGGGGAGGGGGAGGGACACGACACACACACACACACACACACACACACACACACATACATACACAAACACACACACACATACACACCAGGGTGTACCCGGAGGCATGCCGCTCATCGGTTTTCCAGGAGAGGGCCTCCCTGACTCATCAGCTTGCCAGGACAGGGTCGCATGGACTCATCGGCTTGCCCATTTTTCCCGGGGGCTGCGCCCCCGGACCCCCGCTGTGCGCAGTACTCTGTTGCTGCGATACGGTCTCTCACGCAAGCTTGGGTGGGGGCAGCAGCAAACACACATCCAGAAGACAAACAGCTCGCAACAGCTCATGTGCGCAGCGCGGGCATGCATGCATGCAGCGCATGGCGGGACGGCGCATGCAACACCACAATGGACACTGATTGAAAGTACCATGATGCATGGATGCATGCAGAACACCACAGCAGGCGCGCAGATTCCTGGCCATCAGAGGAAAGCGCCATTCCAAAATTCCGACCCACACTTAACCTCCACCAGCATCCGGGGGCGGAGCCCCCGGAAGCCAGAATCACTTCGCGATTGCAAACAGCAGAAACGCTTCAGAAATGAGGGATTGCGTGCTTTTGCGTCGGAGGTCGGAGTGTGGGGAGCCCAAGCCGAACGCCCCGATCGGCTTGGCGTGGTCATCGGCGACGCCGATGAGAGGCCGTCCGGACCCTCACACTTGTCGGATTTTCCGATCACGCCCCAAAGAGACCATCGGTTTTGAGCCCTTCGGGCGCCCTGTTCATCGGAATCCGATCGGCGGGTACACCCCTGATACACACACACACACACACACACACCACACCACACACACACGCACAAACGCACCCACACATAAACACACACGCACGCAACCAACCAACCAACAACCAACCAACCAAGCGTTACATGAGGCCGTCCGCATGCACCGGCAATGCCTGTACTACTAACAGCAGTACACCCCGGCAATTGTTACGAGGTCTGACCCGTGCACTGGGATGTCTTTCGAATAGCGGGTGACCGACCAGCGCCTGAATCGAGTGGATAGTATCCTTGGTTTGGGGGGTCGGGGGGTTGCCTCTGAGGCACTGGCATCTAACTAAAGGCTTGCTGACTAAAGGCTTGCTGACTGTGACCACCATCATCATCATTATCTACTTTGTTGGCTGGCTGCTCCCGCATTGGCTGCCATCTCCCTGCAAATACCATTCCACAGGCGTGGGAATCTCGCGAGGGTGAGCCACCCGGGAGGCCGCCTGCGCGCTAGTATCACAGCAAGCTCGGGGACGTTCTTCAGCTGGGACTCCGGTGGGGACTCGGCGTACTCCTTCTTGGCCTTGTCAAACTGCGTTGTGACGGCAGTCTTGAACACGTAGCAGTCGAAAATGTCTTGGACATTCTCACGGTAGGAGGTGATGACCCCACCTTGGTAGGGTATCACGTCTGGTCGTCGGTGCATGAAGAGGGCGGCGGTGGCTGGGAACATGGGTTCGGCGGGCGGGGAAGGGGAGGAGGGGGTTGGAGGAGGCAAGGGGTGAGAAGGATGGGGGTTGGGAGGAATCGGAGGAGGCATGGGGGGGATCAGAGGAGGCGTGGGGGGCAAGGGCGGCGAGAAAGGGGTTTGGGAGGGATCGGGGGAGGCGTGGGAGGGATCGGAGGAGGCGTGGGGGGCAAGGGAGGAGAGAGGGCGGGGTTGGGAGGGATCGGATGAGGCGTGGGGGGCAAGGGGGGAGAGGGAGGGAGGTTGGGAGGGATCGGAGGAGGCGTGGGAGGGATCGGAGGGGGCGTGGGAGGCAAGAGGGGAGAGGGAGCGGGGTTGGGAGGGATCGGAGGGGGCGTGGGAGGGATCGGAGGAGGCGTGGGAGGCAAGGGGGGAGAGGGAGGGGGGTTGGCAGGGGTGGGGGGCGGAGGAGTGGAGGTGGGGAGGCGGCGGACGAGGGATCCAATGAACAACAATCGGTGTTTGTTGATCGTGACGATGATAGGAGTGGTGGGAGGGTGCGCGGCATGTAGCTTGGCAGTGGAGATTTGCTCCAAGGTGTGGCGGGAGGGGGCTTTCAGGCGGCGGAGAAAGCGGTTGTGGGTTACCTCGAGGCGGTGGATGTGAGTTTTGTTTAGCGTCCAGGTTTGGCAGCCGTACAAGAGGGCGGATACAACAAAGGCATTGTACAGGTTGATCTTGGTGGTGAGGGTGATCTCATCTGATTTCCAAAACCGTGGGGTGAGGCGGGTGGAGGCGTACCATGCGGAGCTGATCCGGCGTGATATTTCTTCGTCGAGGATGTTGGTGGGCGGTGGGGGGTCAGGGTCGTCGAAAAGGGGGGTAGGTGGGGGGTGAGGCCATGATGCTGCCGAGGTATTTGAAGCTGGAGGTGTGGTGGACCAGGTGGGGGGTAGGGGAGGAGTTGGAGGGGATGGCGATGGGGGTGGCGGTGGGGCCGGTGTGGGCAGACGGGTGGCCGAGGGATTGTGCA
Organism: Chlamydomonas sp. UWO 241; assembly: GCA_016618255.1. Lineage (NCBI taxonomy): Eukaryota > Viridiplantae > Chlorophyta > Chlorophyceae > Chlamydomonadales > Chlamydomonadaceae > Chlamydomonas > Chlamydomonas priscui. The sequence continues at coordinate 112,248 of VFSX01000511.1, read as the reverse complement.
ACGGTTTTGCTGTAGTTGATCTCAAGCGCGAGGTCAGAGCAGGTGCCGTCGAGGAGGGTGAGCACGGTGCGGAGGGCGTCCTCGGAGAGGGAGAGCAGGGCGATGTCGTCGGCATAGAGTAGGAGGGGGCGGACGGTGGTGTCGTAGTCTTTGCGGGACTCGGGGGTGTGGAGGACGCCGTCGAAAACGTAGCCGATTTGGATGCCAGCGTTGGGGATCTGGGCAATCAGGGATCTGATAACGGTGTCGATGTAGACGTTGAAGAGTAGGGGGGAGATGGGGCAGCCTTGCTTGACACCGGTTTCCAGAGGGAAGGGGGCAGAGAGTGCGTCGCCGACGCGGGCACGGGCCGTGGCATCAGAGTAGAGGCTCTTGATGTGGTCGAGGAGGTCAGGGGTACTCCGCGGTGGCGGAGGGTTTCCCAGAGCGCGGGGTGGTTGACACGGTCGAACGCCTTCGAGAGGTCAACGTAGGCCACGTGAAGGGGGGCGTGAGCGCGGTGGGACTCCTCTTGGAGGCGGCGTAGGGCAAAGATGGCGCCAGTAGTGCCTCGGCCGGGCCGGAAGCCGAACTGGGAGGTGTGAAGGGATGGCTCCAGGTGCCGTCCGAGGCGGCCGAGGAGGATGTGGGTGTGGACTTTGCCCGGGACGGGCAGGAGGGAGATGCCACGGTAGGACTTGCAGAGAGTGGTCGGGCCTGAGGATGCGCCCTTGTAGAGGGGGCAGATCTCCGCTTGTCTCCACGAGGTAGGAGTGGTGTTGGTGTCCCAGCATGAGCGGATGATGTCATGGAGGGCGGAGGCGACGGCGGGGCCGCCGCTCTTGATGAGGGGAGCGGTGATGGCGTCGGAGCCCGGGGAGGTGTTTTTGAGTGCCTTGATGGCGGCCTCAATCTCGTCTCGTGAGGGCTCGGAAGGTGTGGGGGAAGGGGATGGGGCGGCATGGCACGCACACACACACACACACACAAACACACACACGCACACATGCACACACACACACACAGACACACACGCACACACACGCACACACGCACACACACACACACACACACACGCGCACACACACACACACACACACACGCACACACACACACACACAGAGCCCCCTCCCCTTTCCAGGAGCCCTCCAACGGTGCGTCCCCAAGCCCACGGACCCCCGTGTTGCCGTCTACTCTGCTTCAAACTTTATTGCGGACACACACACACACACACACACACACCGGTACCCCCTCCCCCCTAGGAGCCCTCCAATGACGCACCCCCCACGCCCACGGACCCCCGTGTTGCCGTCTACTCCGCTTCAAATTTCATCGCTGACACCGGGTTGCCGTCGCCCGGGAGCGCTGGCCACTTCGTGTCCCCGCGCGACTCGGGCGGGACGCACAACCTGTACGCGACAGGTGTGTGTGGCTGCGTTGATCACTAGATTTAGATATCAATAGAGATACCCATTTAATGCGTTTGGGGTCTGGTCATGAGGGACATCAAAGTGGTCTCGCCCGGGTCGACAACGTGGGCTCTCGACCATGAAATGCTGGCCACGACGTGTCCCCGCGCGACTTGGGCGGGACGCACAACCCGTACGCGGCAGGTGTGTGTGGCTGCGTTGATCACTAGATGTAGATCTCGATTGAGAGACCCATTTCATGCGTTCCGGGTCTGGTCATGAGGGACATCAAAGTGGTCTCGCCCACGTCAACAAAGTGGTCTCTCGACCATGACATGCTGGCCACTACGTGTCCTCGCGCGACTGGGGCGGGACGCACAACCCGTACGCGGCAGGTGTGTGTGGCTGCTTTGATCACGCCATTTAGATCTCGATCTAGAGACCTGCTAGAGACCCTGTTCATGCGTTTGGGGCTTGATCATGAGGCACACCAAAGTGGTCTCGCCTTGGTCAATAAAGTGGTCTCTCGCCCGGGAGCGCTGGCCACTGCGTGTCCCCGCGCGACTCGGGCGGGACGCACCACGCGTACGCGGCAGGTGTGTGTGTGTTCCAGGTGCATACCGTAGTACCGCTTTGCCTTGCCGCCACTTTTATAAAGGGAGTAATTGTTT
>VFSX01000511.1:100189-107689 GCA_016618255.1 Chlamydomonas sp. UWO 241 | reverse complement strand
CCGCACCGCGCCGCGAGCAACACGGGCGGCGTGATGAGCGGGCTGGGAGGTGTGTCTGGTGGGGGGTTGGGTTTATGAGGGTTTAAGATGTACACTCTGTTTTTGCACGGTTTTGCTGAAAGAAGGGGGGCAGGAGAGAGAGAGGGGGGGAGAGAGAGAGAGAGAGAGAGAGAGAGAGAGAGAGAGAGAGAGAGAGGAGACCGCGCACCGCACTGCGAGCAACAAGGGTGGCGTGATGATCGGGCTGCGAGGTGCGTCTGGTGGTTGGGTTTAGGGTTGCTTTGTCTCCACGTGGTTTGGCTGAAAAAAGAGACATGAGAGAGACAAGACAAGAGAGAGAAAGAGAGAGAGAAAGAGAGAGAGAGACCCCGCACCGCGCCGCGAGCCACAGGGGTGCTGTGATGAGTGGGCTGGGAGGTGAGTGGCAGATGCCACCAACTCAGGGTGGTGAGTTGTTGGTCTGGTGAACTATAGTCCAGAGTGCTTTCGCGCTTTTAGAGAGAGATATCGTTACAGAGAACTCTGCACGGCAGACCTAGATAGGCTGTTTCTAGTCATCAATCGAGGAGATTCCGTTTGAAGGCATTGACGGCTGTGTTTGTCAATCTGCCTCGACTGAGTTTAAACTAGGTGTTGGCAAAAGGACTTCCACAGTCGTGGAAATCATGCTAAGATGATCCACTCGGTGGTGACTCGCTCGGCGAACTCGGGGCGCTCGGGGATGTCGCGTGTGAAGTTGAAGAGATGGATGTTTGCGGAGGGCGTAGAACGTGACGGAGTGGGCGCAAAAGTCACCGGCGTGAGCCGGGAGAAGGTGATGGCGCCGCCGGCACAGAGCGAAGTCGTGTCTGAACAGCGGTAGTCGTGCAAGTGGGAGGCAGTGGGAGGGAGGCAGCGGGAGGGTAATCGGAGGGAGAGGGGGAGGGTTAGGGAGGTGCGGGGGGCACAAGATGGGGTGGGGAGCAGCGGGGATGGAGGGGTGGAAGACAGGAGAAGGGAGGGAGGAGAGGGGAGAGAGGAGGGAGCCACACTGTGGCCCGGCCACATGGCGCATACATAGGCGCTGGTAGCATGGGGGGGGGTGCATGGGGTGCATGTGCGCGCATGGGGCGCATGGGGATGGGGCAACTCCATGTGACGAGCATGTGGGTGTATGGAGGTCGACGGGGCGGCAGTGGGATAAGCGGTGGGTCTCTTGAGGTGGGGCGTGGGGTCGAATGAACGACTGGGCAGTGGGCGGTGGGCGGGACGGTGGCGGCTGGAGGAACTCGGTAGCTCAAGCGCTGATGAGCGCTGGCTCGGGCCGCATGGCGGTCGAGGTGATGGCACTGAGATACCTGGGCTCCGTTGTCTGAAGCTGCAGAGCTGCGGGGGGAGGGAAATCTGTGCGGTAGGGCGTCACGTGTTTTTTGCCATGTGGAGGGCGTGCGAGCGAGTGCGGACGGACTGAGTTCCTGGATGCATGCGTCGACTGGCTGCTGAATTGGCATCCCGACGACAGGGGGCGTACGGAGGAGGAGAGGCGGCGAGAATCGGCGGCGGCATGGGTGAAGGGGGGTCGACGTAGGCGGTGGCGATGACTGCGCCCCACTCTGTGGGAGTGGGGCGCCCACAGAGTGGGACGCCCACAGAGTTCCGCCGCCCTCACCTGTTCCGCAGTGTGTTTCCTTTCGCGCTTTCAAGGTGTCAGGACACACACACACACACACACACGCACCCTCCACACGCACCCTCCCACATACACACAGGGGGCGGCATCGCACAAGGACACCGGCTCGGGGAGTTGCACTACGGACAACACCGGGGGCATTCGAGCGGTCCCCTGCATGGGCAGCATCTGTCGATGGACGGGCGGCCGGCCAGACTCAGTCCTACGGTCAGTTCCCAAGGGGTCCCTTGCTGGGGGGTGGCGTGCGTGCACTCCCTCCCCTCTTCAGTCGGCCACGCTCTCTGCCACTCTCGCTCTCACTCTCTCACTCTCTCCGCCACTCTCTCTCATACTCCCACTCTCTCTCGCACCCACAGTCTGGCTCATCCTACCGCAGCAAACCCGCCGCCTTATCCGTCGACTCCCTCCCCTCTTCAATCGGCCGCTCTGCCTCTCTCTCTCTCGCTCTCTCAGTCTCTCCCACTCTCCCTCACCCCCCCCCTCTCTCTTTCTCCCACCTGCAGTCTGGCTCATTCTACCGCAGCGGCCCCGCCGCCTCCTCCGTCGACTCCCTCCCCTCTTCGGTCGGCTTCTCCGCCGGAGAGCGCATGGACACGTTCCCCAGCCCCGCGGGACAACACGCTGGCGGGCGGCCTGTCAGCGGTCCTCTGAGGTGAGCTGTTGAAGATGGCAAGAGGCACGCCGACACCCCCTCCCCCCTCTCCTACACACACTCGTTCACACTCTGTAATCCCTTGGGGGAGCAATACGCTGGTGGGCGGCCGGTCAGCGGTCCTCTCAGGTGAGCTGGTTGTGGCCGAAAACAGGGTCTGGGACGCGCCAAATCACACGCCTAGAAACACACGAACCAGCGAGGCAGATTCACCGCACTCCCCCACGCACACTCGTTCACACACTTTGAACCCCACGGGGGGTGGGGCGTGTGGGGGGGGCACTACGCTGGTGGTCGGCCGGTCAGTGGTCCTCTGATGTGAGCTGGCTGGCGTCAAAAACACGGTCTGATACGCGCCAAAACACACGCCTAGAAACACACGACCCAGCGAGGCAGATCCGCCGCTGTCCCCCGCACACTCGTTGACACGCTCGTCCCGGGAAAGAAGGGGCACTACGCTGATTGGAGGCTGGTCAGCGGAGGTGGGCTGGTCGTTGATGAACACAGGGTCTGGTACGCGCTTCGGCGAAGCACACAGCCTAGACACACACACGACCCAGCGAGGCAGATCCACTGCCCTGCCCCGCACTCGTCCACACACTCTTAACCCCGGGGGGGGGGGGGGGGGCACTTCGCTTGTGGTCGGCCGGTCAGTGGTCCTCTGATGTGAGCTGGCTGGCGTCAAAAACATGGTCTGGTACGCGCCAAAACACACGCCTAGAAACACACGTCCCAGCGAGGCAGATCCATCGCTGTCACTGCACACTCGTTCACACACTTTTGTCCCGGGGAGGGGGGGGGGGGCACTACGCTGATGGGAGGCTGTTAAGCGGAGGTGAGCTGGGCATTGATGAAAACAGGGTCTGGTACGCGCCGAAGCACACAGCCTAGAGACACACGACTCAGCGAGGCAGATCCACCGCTGTCCCCCGCACACTCGTCCACGCACTCTGACCCGGGGAGGGGGGGGGGGGGGCGGGGGGGTATGCTGTGGCGCCATGAGGTGAGCTGGCTGGCGTCGAATGCAGAGATGCTTTCACTCGTCACACACAGAAACACGCAAGCTAGCGGGGCATGCATGCATGCATGCCCCTCTCCCTCCCCTTCGGGCACAAGCCCTCCGCAGTGAATGGTGTGAGAGCTGAGAAAGGTGGCGAGAGGCACGCCGACACCCACTCCCCTCTCCCACACACACTTTTGCACACACTCTTAACCCGGTGGGGGGGGGGGGGGGGGGGCGCTACGCTATGGGCGACCGGTCAGCGGTCCTCTCAGCTGGTTATTGCGGACAGAAGGTTCACGCACGCGCCGACACACAAGGCCCAGAAGCACACGAGCCAGCACCCCCCCCCCCCCCACGTCTCTCACACACACTCGTTCACACAAGGCCCTGAAACACAAGGCCCAGGAGCACGCACGCCAGCAAGGCACACGCAACGCCCTCCCCTACACGCGCCCTTCAATGTTTTTGGTGTGAGAGCTGTGAAGGAGGGCGACACCGATGCGCCCCCTGTCCAACCGTCCCACACACTGTGTCATCGCCTTGCTGGCTGTAGCCTTTTCGTGTCTTGTGTTTACTCAGGGTCAAGGCGCTCCCGCTGTGCCACACTGTCAACGACGACGACGACCCACGCACTGACACACTCCCACGACCCTTCCCCACGCAGCACAACGGCGAGCAGCGAGCTGAGCCAGATGTGCGAGGCGGTCACGCGGCACGCTCAGGTGCGCATGAAGGGGGGCATTGGAGTATTGAAACAACAGCATACATGTACCTGTAAAGCAGCAATCAGCGCCAACAGCAAAAATAAACAAAATGACTCTTGCTGCTTTAAATGAAAAAAAAAAACGAATCACAAACACAAACAGGTCTACCGGCGCCTGTTTTTCTACGCCGACCTCGACAGGGACGGAAGAGTGACCGGCGGCGACGCGGTGCAATTCTTTGAGCGTAGCGGGCTGCCGAATGAGGTTGGTCGCATGGGTGGGGGTGGGATGATGGGGTGGGGGATTGTGGGGGGAATGGGGTGTGGGGCATCAATGCCATACGAGTTAGCATGGGAACACACACACGCGCACACACACACACACACAACTCCCCCCCCCCCCCGCGCAGACGCTGCTCGGATTGTGGGACTTCGTCGTACCTCAAAACACATTATTCATGCAGGCTCACTAACACACACACACGCACATGCCCCCCCACCCCCACCCTGCATGCTCTTCACGCTGGATCACTGACACACACACACACGCACACACACGCACATGCCCCTCCCCCACACACACACACCCACGCAGACGCTCTTTGCAGTGTGGGACTTTTCGGCGTCGAAAAAGCAAGGCTACCTTGACGAGCGAGGGTTCAACCGAGTGATGGACTGCATCGCGCTGGCTCAGATGGTGGGCACAAATAGCTGGGTTGAACTGGGTAGAAGCTGGGTAGAAACTGGCTGGGAGCTGGGGAGAAGCAGGTGGAGAAAACACCCGGTGGTAGCTGTAAGAGCGGGGGTTCAACCGAGCGATGGAATGCATCGCACTTGCGCAGATGGTGGGTAGAAGGGGCTGGATGGAAGCTGGCTAGACGCTGGGTAGAAGCAGGTTGGAGCTGGGGAGAAGCAAAGGGTAAGGGAGGGCCAAAAGCAAGGCTGCCTCGACGAGCGGGGGTTCAACCAAGCCATGGACTGCATCGCGCTCGCGCAGATGGTGGGTAGAAGTTGGGTGGGACTGGGTAGAAACTAAGTGGAAGCTGGGTGGAAGCTGGTTGGAAGCTGGGTAGAAACTGGTTGGAAGCTGAGGGGAGGCAAGGGGGGTCAAAAGCAGAGTTACCTGGATGAGCGGGGGTTGAACCGTGAGCGTGATGAACTGCACAGGTGGTGGGCTTCATTGCATGAAGGAGCTGGGTGGGAGCTGGATGGAAGCTGGGTGGTACATGGGCAGGAGCATGGGAGAAGCAGGGACAGGAAGCAGGGATTATTGTGAGTGCATCACGCAGATGGCGGGCAGAAGCTTGATAGAAGCTTGGTGAAAACTGGGTGGAAGCTGGGTGGAAGTTGGGTGGAAGCGCAATTGACTGCATTTTTCTGGTGCAGATGTTGGACACGAGAGCCGGGGCAACGTTGTGTGGGTTCAGGGTTTAGGGTCAGGTTTAGGGTTTCGGGGACAGCAGTGGACACGATAGTCGGCGCTGCTGTTTTATGGGGTCGGGGTCTAGGTTCAGGTTGGGTCTAGGTTCAGGCTTATGTTTTAGATTAGCCCACCCCACATACAGCCTCCTCTCTATTGCCAGGAAAGTGTACGCTGCCATACTTCTGCACCGCGTCTCCACGCAGGTTGATGGTCAGTTGCATGAGGCTCAGTGTGGTTTCAGAAAAAGCAGAGGCACTGTTGATGCGATTTTTACTCTGCGCTCGCTGAGCGCGGCACATGCCGAGTACAAACAATGCATGGCTGTGGCATTTTTCGACTATTCTAAAGCTTACGATTGCATAAACCGTGCGGCACTCCTTAGATTATATAGTGTTCATCCGCACATTATTGATCTGTTGGAGGATCTTCACACCAACACAGCAGCTGCCGTGCGGCTGGCTGGGAAAATCGGGCAAGAATTCCCCGTGTCGTCTGGTGTGCGACAGGGGTGCGTCATTGCTCCTGTGTTGTTCAATGTTTTTTATTGACCACATAGTGAAAAAGGCGCTAGACATGATGCCAGAGGGGCTGGCGTGTCAGTCGTGACCCGAGCCGGCGGCTCTGTGTTGTCGTCGTCGGTTGAGCGCATAGTAATGCTGATGTATGCCGACGATTTATGTTTGTTCTCGCATGACCCAGCTCAGTTGGCGCTTATGCTGAAAATCCTTGACAAAGTGTCCTCTAGCTTTGGCATGCAAATCAACGCCGCCAAGACAGAAGTGATGATTTTGCCAGCAGATTTTGACGCGGATCTGCCCACGTTTGCGCTGACTGGTGGTGAAGTGAAGACCGTCTCTGCATTTAAGTATCTAGGGATTTGGATAACCCAGAGTGGTGGTGTGGAAAAGGAGATCGGTGTGCGTGTCGGTCGCGCGCTGGGCGTGTTTGCGTCTTTTGATAAGATCTGGGCCAGCAAGAAGATGCAAGTGCAGTCTAAGATGCGGGTTAGCAACACTTTCGTGCTGCCCCACTTTCTGTATGGCTGCTTAACATGGGCCCCTACTAAAACACAACTGACTCGATTGGAGGTTGCCCACTCTAACTGCCTTCGTCGCATTCTGGGTGTGCGCCTGGTCGACCGGCACAGATTAACTTATATTCGGCAGGCGTGCGACACTGAGCCAATTGAGAGCCTTGTGGCAAAGCGATCAATGCAGTGGCTAGGCCATGTGATGCGCATGCCGGCTTCTCGTCTTCCTCGTACGACTTTTGACTGCACAATGGATGTGGCTCGGCAGCAAGGCCGGCCTCCAGCCTCCTCCCGACACTATTTTCTTAAGCTACTGATTCAGCAGCTAGGCGAAACCAGTGGCACTCGTTCTGATTGGAAGACTTTTTCGGACACGGCGTTTGAGCGTGCTCAGGATAGGGTCGGGTGGAGAGCCGTGGTGTACGGTCCGGCTGCCCCTCAGGCGCCGGCCCCTCCACCACGGCGGTCAAGTAGATTGGCAAGCGCCACTTGACCCCCTATCCCCTAGAAGCAGTTAGGACCTATTTGGAGGCGTCGCACAATAGCTCTCCTTTTCGCTCTGGGACTACACGTTGGCAGGCAGCCGGCTGGTGGCTACCGCCCCTCACAAGTAATTGTAAGGGCCAGAACTGGACTTGGGTCTAGGCGGTGGTACTAGGACTAGAGGAAGTCTTTGCTGGAAAGCCGATGTAACTGTAACTGTAACATACAGTCACAGCAAACATCCCCTGCTCGCGCGCTTGACTGATCGCCATCATCAGACCCCCCATCCTCCCCCCCCCCCCCTCATCCCGACGAACCCCTAGCACCCCCACCCCCACCCCTTTCGGTTGTTTTTGTGCAGAATGCGAGTTGGCTGCAGCAGCGTACAAGGAGGAGGTTGGCTGCCTCTGCCTGGATTCACTTTCGAATCCAAATCGCTCAGATTCGAACACCAACCGCCGCGCAGGGTCGAGAGATGAGCCCGGCAGCGTACGAGGAGGTTGGCTGCTCACCCGGAGGCTTCCCTGTGCCCCGCAT
>VFSX01000511.1:62500-96717 GCA_016618255.1 Chlamydomonas sp. UWO 241 | reverse complement strand
ACCTCAACACACACACACACACACATACACACACACACTGGTGCGGCCAATTGAGGACGCCCTCCACTTTGGGACGTTTTACACTGCAGCTCTCACAGAAAAAATAACTCTACACACACACACATACACACACGCACAGGTGCGGCCAATTGAGGACGCCCTCCACTTTGGGACGTTTTACACTGCAGCTCTCACGGAAATAATAACTCTACACACACACACACACACGTGTGCGGTCAATTGAGGACGCCCTCCACTTTGGGACGTTTTACACTGCAGCTCTCACGGAAAAAAGCCCTCTACACACACAAACACACACATACACACACACGCACAGGTGCGGCAAATTGATGACGCCCTCCACTTTGGGACGTTTTACGCTGCTGCTCTAACGGAAAAAATACCTCTACACACACACACACACACATACACACACACGCACAGGTGCGGCAAATTGATGACGCCCTCCGCTTTGGGACGTTTTACGCTGCTGCTCTAACGGAAAAAAATACCTCTACACACACACACACACACACATACACACAAACACAGGTGCGGCCAATTGTGGACGCCCTTCACTTTGGGACTTTTTACGCTGCAGCTCTCACGGAAAAAAGCCCTCTACACACACAAACACACACATACACACACACGCACAGGTGCGGCCAATTGCGGACGCCCTCCTCTTTGGGACGTTTTACGCTGCAGCTCTCACGGAAAAAAGACCTCTACACACACAAACACGCACATACACACACACACAGGTGCGGCCAATTGATGACGCCCTCCACTTTGGGACGTTTTACGCTGCTGCCCTCACGGAAAAGACCTCTTCACACACCAACACACACTTACACACACACACACAGGTGCGGCCAATTGAGCAGGCCCTCCACTTTGGGACGTTTTACGCTGCTGCTCTCACAGAAAAAAGACCTCAACACACACACACACACACATACACACACACACTGGTTTGGCCAATTGAGGACGCCCTCCACTTTGGGACGTTTTACACTGCAGCTCTCACTGAAAAAATAACTCTACACACACACACACACACACACAGGTGCGGCCAATTGAGGATGCCCTCCACTTTGGTACGTTAAACACTGCAGCTCTCACGGAAAGAAAGCCCTCTACACACACAAACGCACACACACACACACACGCACAGGTGCGGCAAATTGATGACGCCCTCCACTTTGGGACGTTTAACGCTGCTGCTCTCACGGAAAAATTACCTCTACACACACACACACACACAAACACACAAACACAGGTGCGGCCAATTGAGAAAGCCCTCAACTTTGGGACGTTTTACGCTTCTGCTCTCATGGAAAAAGACCTCAACACACACACACACACACACATACACACACACACAGGTGCGGCCAATTAAGGACGCCCTCAACTTTGGGACGTTTTACACTGCAGCTCTCACAGAAAAAAAAAACTCTACGCACACACACACACATACACACAAACACAGGTGTGCCCAATTGAGGACGCCCTCCACTTTGGGACGTTTTACGCTGCTGCTCTCACGGAAAAAGACCTCAACACACACACACACATACACACACACACAGGTGCGGCCAATTAAGGACGCCCTCCACTTTGGGACGTTTAACACTGCAGCTCTCACGGAAAAAAGCCCTCTACACACACAAACACACACATACACACACACGCACAGGTGCGGCAAATTGATGACGCCCTCCACTTTGGGACGTTTTACACTGCTGCTCTCACGAAAAAATACCTCTACACACACACATACACACACACACAGGTGCGGCCAATTGAGGACGCCCTCCACTTTGGGACGTTTTACGCTGCTGCTCTCACGGAAAAAGACCTCAACACACACACACACACACATACACACACACACTGTTGCGGCCGATTGAGGACGCCCTCCACTTTGGGACGTTTTACACTGCAGCTCTCACGGAAAAAATAACTCTACACACACACACACACACGTGTGCAGTCAATTGAGGACGCCCTCCACTTTGAGACGTTTTACACTGCAGCTCTCACTGAAAAACTAACTCTACACACACACACACATACACACACACACTGGTGCGGCCAATTGAGGACGCCCTCCACTTTGGGACGTTTTACACTGCAGCTCTCACAGAAAAAAATTACTCTACCCACACACACATCCACACACGCACAGGTGCGGCCAATTGAGAACGCCCTCCACTTTGGGACGTTTGACGCTGCAGCTCTTACACACCAAAATCTACGCACGCACACACACACATACACACACACACAGGTGCGGCCAATTGAGGACGCCCTCCACTTTGGGACGTTTTACGCTGCAGCCCTTACGGAAGAAAATACCTCTACACACACAAACACACACATACACACACACACACAGGTGCGGCCAATTGAGGAGGCCCTCCACTTTGGGACGTTTTACGCTGCTGCTCTCACAGAAAAATACCTCAACACACACACACACACACATACACACACACACTGGTGCGGCCAATTGAGGACGCTCTCCACTTTGGGACGTTTTACACTGCAGCTCTCACAGAAAAAAATAACTCTACCCACACACACATACACACACGCACAGGTGCGGCCAAATGAGGACGCCCTCCACTTTGGGACGTTTAACGCTGCAGCCCTCACAGAAAAAATACCTCTACACACACAAACACACACATACACACACACACAGGTGCGGCCAATTGAGGATGCCCTTCACTTTGGGAAATTTTCCGCTGCAGCTCACGGAAAAAAGACCTATGCACACACACACACACATACACACACACAGGTGCGGCCAGTTGAGGACGCCCTCCACTTTGGGACGTTTTACGCTGCAGCTCTTACACACCAAAAAAAATCTACGCACGCACACACACACATACACACACACACAGGTGCGGCCAATTGAGGACGCCCTCCACTTTGGGACGTTTTACGCTGCAGCCCTTACGGAAAAAATACCTCTACACACACAAACACACACATACACACACACACAGTTGCGGCCAATTGAGGACGCCCTCCACTTTGGGACGTTTTACACTGCAGCTCGCACAGAAAAAATACCTCTACACACACACACACACACACACGTGTGCGGTCAATTGAGGACGCCCTCCACTTTGGGACGTTTTACACTGTAGCTCTCACTGAAAAAATAACTCTACACACACACACACATACACACACGCACAGGAGCAGCCAATTGAGGACGCCCTCCACTTTGGGGCGTTTTACACTGCAGCTCTCACAGAAAAAATAACTCTACACACACACACACATACACACACGCACAGGTGCGGCCAATTGAGGATGCCCTCCACTTTGGGACGTTTTACACTGTAGCTCTCACTGAAAAAATAACTCTACACACACACACACATACACACACGCACAGGAGCGGCCAATTGAGGACGCCCTCCACTTTGGGACGTTTTACACTGCAGCTCTCACAGAAAAAAATAACTCTACACACACACATACACACACGCACAAGTGCGGCCAATTGAGGACGCCCTCCACTTTGGGACGTTTTACGCTGCTGCTCACGGAAAAAAGACCTCTACACACACACACACACACACACACAGGTGCGGCCAATTGACGACGCCCTCCACTTTGGGACGTTTTCCGCTGCAGCTCTCACGGAAAAAAAAACCACTGCACACACACCCACACATACACACACACACAGGTGCGGTCAATTGAGGACGCCCTCCACTTTGGGACGTTTTACGCTGCTGCTCACGGAAAAAAGACCTCTACACACACACACACACACACACACACACAGGTGCGGCCAATTGACGACGCCCTCCACTTAGGGACGTTTTCCGCTGCAGCTCTCACGGAAAAAAAAAAACACTGCACACACACCCACACATACACACACACACAGGTGCGGTCAATTGAGGACGCCCTCCACTTCGGGACGTTTTACGCTCCAGCGCTCACAGAAAAAGACCTCTACACACACAAACACACACATACACACACACACAGGTGCGGCCAATTGAGGACGCCCTCCACTTTGGGACGTTTTCCGCTGCAGCTCTCACAGAAAAAATAACTCTACACACACACACACATACACACATGCACAGGTGCGGCCAATTGAGGATGCCCTCTACTTTGGGACGTTTAACACTGCAGCTCTCACGGAAAAAAGCACTCTCCACACACACACACACACACACACACACACACACAGGTGCGGCCAATTGAGGACGCCCTCCACTTTGGGACGTTTTCCGCTGCAGCTCTCACGGAAAAAAAAAAACACTGCACACACACCCACACATACACACACACACAGGTGCGGCCAATTGAGGACGCCCTCCACTTTGGGACGTTTTACGCTGCTGCTCACGGAAAAAAGACCTCTACACACACACACACACACACACACAGGTGCGGCCAATTGACGACGCCCTCCACTTCGGGACGTTTTCCGCTGCAGCTCTCACGGAAAAAAAAAACCACTGCACACACACCCACACATACACACACACACAGGTGCGGTCAATTGAGGACGCCCTCCACTTTGGGACGTTTTACGCTCCAGCGCTCACAGAAAAAGACCTCCACACACACAAACACACACATTCACACACACACAGGTGCGGCCAATTGAGGACGCCCTCCACTTTGGGACGTTTTCCGCTGCAGCTCACGGAAAAAGAACACCACACACACACACACACACAGGTGCGACCAATCGAGGACGCCCTCCACTTTGGGACGTTTTACGCTCCGGCTCTCACGAAGGAAGACCTCGACACGCGGGCAAGCGTGCTGCTGCTGGGACAGGTGTGTGTGTGCGTGTGTGTGTTAGTGCGGGTGCGCGCGTGTGTGTGGGGTTGTGTGTGTGTGTATGTGTGTGTGTCCTCGACCCAGCAATGCGGCGCTGCTGGTGACGAGGATCTCCGTGCCGCTGACGAGCGGGGTAAAATACGACTGGCCCGGCTCCTGCTAGACTGCCCCTCGGTGGAACACTTCAGGAGCGGCTTGCCCGGCGCTGCCATGGCTTGGCGAGCAGCCGCGTCCCGGCCCGTGTTGGGAGACGGCCTTTTTCCTCCCTCCATGCAGGACGCCATGCGGCACCGATCTCGACGAGTTGATCGACGAGCGGAGGAGCTGGCGCCCCGTCAATGCATGCTGGACATTGGTCAAGATGGCTGCCCGTGGAGGCGGCTACCATCACGGCTTCAGCGGTGGCGACCGCCGAGGCAACACAGAGTAAATCCGCTTCACCAATCGCAGCGTTCGTCACCGCGCTCATCCTTGGGGTCGCTTGTCTGCCGGTGACTGGCGTTGGAAGGTCTTCAGGCAGCCTCCATGACAACTCTGTCGCCCATGCCCCCCTGGAGGATGGGACCTGGCCATGCATGAGGCATGGGGCGCCGGCTGAGCCCCATGCAAACGAGAGCTGGACAGCCATGCACTGCCAGGCGGGGACCGTTCCAGTCAGCGCCAGTCGGCTCTGCCGGTGGCGACCGCCGAGGCAACACAGAGTAAATCCGCTTCACCAATCGCAGCGTTCGTCACCGCGCTCATCCTCGGGGTCGCTCGTCTGCCGGTGACTGGCGTTGGAAGGTCTTCCAGTCAGCGCCAGTCGGCTCTGCCGGCTTGACTGGCCACAAGGCCACTACTGTGACCCAGAGGAAGGTCCTCTCCTATATGCTCCTTGCCAGACATGTCTCTCAGAGACCGCTGTTTGGGGTAGTCTAGCCGGTGGGAGCGGTAGTCTATCGGCCGGGAGCCGGCGGTACTCTAGTACTTAAGTGTGCTGGAGTATCGGCGGGTGTCTCTAGTAGAAGAGTAGCCTGCTTAGCTGGAAACCCCGTGTTACTGTTACTGTTACTGTGCTCGTGTGGGTGGGTGTCTGTACGTTTACGGTTACATTTGTGTGTGGGAGTCTAGGTATAGGCCGCCTCCAAGCAAGATCTTGTGGGGCATCTGTGTCAAAGGCTTATCTACACGCGGGTGAGCGTGCTGCTGCTGGGACAGGTAAGTATGGACTGGAACCACGGGGGGGGGCAAGAAACTTATTTCCTGCAGGCACGGTACATATTGTTTTAGGGGGGTCTGACCCCCCCCCCTCGCTGAATACACCATGCATGGAGCCGGGACCAAGGCGCATGGCTTCCTTACAGTGCGAGCTGTCCATCGCAATGTCTAACTTCCGGCAGATGGCCAAAATCGCCCCCAAAATCTAGCCATATCATGGTTTAGTCGGCGGGCACCAAGGAGTGTGGACTCTCCAGTTCACACTTTTCAGGCAGATTCAGGGTTGACTCTCCTGAGGTGGTTTGCTGTGCTCTCCAAGGACATTCAGATGGCGTCGGTCCCATCTCAATCCATCAAGGTCGCTCAAACCCCTAGGGGGGCACTTGGTGCATCGTTGGGAGCACGCGGATGGGTAGGGCATTGAGAAGGTGGGGACCCCCACCCTATTACCCCAGGGTCACTTCTGATAGTGGATCTTGCTCCTCTCATCAAGGCGGTTCCAATGGTGGTCTTCCCGTCGAAAACGGCCTACTGGAAAGAAAGTTCTGGACCGCCCGTATTGTTTTGCGCCCTCCCCCCCCCACCACCCCCCACCCACTTTGAGCCCTCACATCTCGGCCTCCAGGTGTCCGAATTCAAAAAATCCGCTTGATTTGGAACGTACGCATCAAGGAGATTGATTTGTAGCGTGCCTGTATTTTATGTTTTTCTGCCCCCCCCGTGACTGGAGCCATGCAATGACCTGTTCCTCTCCACACACACACACACACACACACGCACACGCACGCACACACACACACACAACTACTCACACATACCACTCATGTGCATGCACAAACACGCACACACGTGCTTAGGCGAACCTACCCTATGATACGCACACACACACAGAGGCGGCGGCAAGACAACGTTTGCTTCATACATACTTGGAAGCGAGTACCCTGGCGCTGACCCAGGGGCACACACACACACACACACACACACAGTCACACACGCACACACACACACACACACATGCGCATGAATTGTTCCACACACACACACACACACGCACACAGAGAGGCACCGGCAAGACCACGTTTGCTTCATATCTACTTGGGAGAGAGTAGACCCCGGCGCAGCCCAAGGGGCACACACACACACACACACACACACACGCGCATGCCCCCTCCCCGCCCCCACACAAACACAGAGAGGCACCGGCAAGACCACGTTTGTGTCTTAACTACTTGGAAGAGAGTACTCCGGCGCAACCCCAAGGGCACACACATACACACACAAACACACACACACACACACACACACACACACGTGCATGCATTACCCCCCCCACACACACACTACACGCACACACAGAGAGGCACCGGTAAGACCACGTTTGCTTCGTATCTACTTGGAAGAGAGTACCCCGACGCTGTCCCAGGGACACACACACGCAGACACACCACCACACCACCACACCACCTAACCCCGCGACACACACACACACACACACACACAAAGACACACACACACACACAAATGCATACACACACGCACACACACGTGCATGCGTTGTTCCCCCCCACACACGCACGCACACACAGAGAGGCACCGGCAAGACCACGTTTGCTTCATACCTCCTTGGAAGAGAGTACCCCGGCGCTGCCCCAGGGACACACACAGGCACACACACACACACACACAGACACACACACAGACACACACACACACGCGCATGCATTGTCCCCCCTCCCCCCCCTCCAAGCACACAGAGAGGCACCGGCAAGACCACGTTTGCTTCATATCTACTTGAGAGAGAGTAGACCCCGGCGCAGCCCCAGGGGCACACACACACACACACACACACCACCCCACCCCCGCAACACAAACGCACACACACAGCGCGGCACCGGCAAGACCACGTTTGCGTCATATCTACTTGGAAGAGAGTACCCCGGTGCTGCCCCAGGGACTGACCGCTTTGTGGTGGTACACGCTGGGGAAGAGGATGCGCGAGTCCCTGGCTATGCGTTTGTGCAGCAAGGTGCGTGTGTGTGTGTATGTGTGTCGGTGGGTGTGTGGGTGTGTGGGTGTGGGTGTGTGCATGCTGGGGAAGAGGACGCACGAGTGCCAGGCGATGTGTTTGTGCAGCAAGGTGCGTGTTTGTGTGGGCGCGTGTGTGTGCGTGTGTGAGAGATAGTGTGTGTGAGTATGTGTGTGCGTGTGGGTGGGTGGGTGGGTGTGCGTATGGGTGGCTGGGTGGGTGGCTGGGTGGGTGGGCACGCTGCTGAAGAGGATGTGCGGATGCCCGGCGATATGTTTGTGCTGCAAGGTGCGTGTATGCGGGCGTGTGTACGTGCGTGTGTGCGAGAGAAATAGTGTGTGAGCTTGCGTGCGTGTGTGTGCGTGTGTGTCTGTGTGTGCGTGTGTGTGTGTGTGTGTGTGTGTGCACGCTGGGAAAGAGGCTGCGCGGGTGCCTGGCGATGTGTTTTTTGCTCCAAGGTGTGTGTGGTGGTGGGAGAGGGGGGGGGGAGGGCAAACACCCACCCATACGCAACAAAACACCCACACGCATGCGCACATGCACACACACGCACACACGCAGACAAGCTCCCCTACAAGGGCCTCGAGCACCTCGGACCAGGCTTCCTCGCGTCACTCGAATGGCATGCACGCACTATCACACGCAGAGAGAGAAAATAATCATTACAGATCCCACCGCTAGGCATCCTGGTTTATGGCTCTTGCCTATGCCAAAGCACATACCCCGGCAATCGTTTCATAAGTCAAAAACACCCATGGATCTTAGGTTCGTTCGCTAGCGGGTGACCAGCCATATGCGCTAGTACGAAAGGATATCCTTATCACACGCAGAGAGAAAATAATCATTACAGATCCCACCGCTAGGCATCCTGGTTTATGGCTCTTGCCTATGCCAAAGCACATACCCCGGCAATCGTTTCATAAGTCAAAAACACCCATGGATCTTAGGTTCGTTCGCTAGCGGGTGACCAGCCATATGCGCTAGTACGAAAGGATATCCTTAGGCTCGGGGATTTGGGTAGCATCATCATCATCTTCAGGGTACACGGGGACAAGTAGTGCGGCGGCGATTCTTGGCTTCATGGGGAGGAACAGATCGGCGGAGGTCGACTGATAGTACGTGGTAGGCGGTGGATGTCGCAGTCTCTCTGTGCATGGGGGGGGGGGGGGGTGCAGAAGGGGGGAGGGGGGGAGGGGGGCAGGGGGCGGGGGGGGGGGGGGGGGGGGGAGGGGGGCAGGACGGGGGGCAGTGACCATGGGGCGGTGACTGCATGGCACCTGGAGTGCATGCATGCATGGGGTGCGGCCATGCATGGGTGGGGTGGTGGGCTCCAGTAGGGCGCGTGATCGGGAAGTCGACGTCAGGGCGTCAACCGCGGGGGAGGGTGGACTCTGTAGTTGTGGTGGTGTCGAGGGCGGAGGCGCTGGTGGTAGGCGCTCCATGAGGTGGCGGCGGCGGCGATCTCTGTGTTGAACCGGAGGCTCGCTCCGGCGCCAGGTAGAGGGGGTCCCTGTGCATTCGAGGTGAGGCTGAGCTCGACGCGTGGGCGTTCGAGGTGCCACAATGGGGGGCCGACGGAGGTGCCCTCGAAGCGGTACAAGACGGGCCTGTCTGGCGTCGGTAGCGAAGAAAGAGGCGGGGGCAGACGATCGTCGACTTCGTACAGGGGGGGACGGCGGTGGCGGAGAGTCGGGGCGGAAGGGGGTGAGTCGATTGTGCCGCCATGCACGGCCTCAATCGGGTCGGCACGGCCGACTAGCAGTCCCCCCCCCCTGTGGAGGAGGACTGGAGGAGGAGGACTGGAGGACTCACGCGCACACACACACACACACACACACACACACACTTAAAAGTACACAAACGTACACACACATATAAATGCTTCCCCCCCCCCAACACGCGCGCACACACACGCAGACAAGCTCCCCTACGAGGGCCTCAAGCACCTCGGACCAGGCTTCCTCGCGTCATTGGAGGGCACCGCGTGCGCGGTACCTCTCCTGGAAGACATCACGCTCATCGACTCACCGGGCCTGTTGGCCAATGGGGACAAGCCGCGGAGAGCAGGGGCGTCTGGGGCAGCTGCAGGTGCGGCCGTCCATCCTACTGCCTGGCTCGGCCGCGTATAATTCAGTGTGTCTGTCCTCATAACTCGTGCTGCTGTGCTTACTGACACACACACACACACGCACACACACACACACTCCAGATGCCTACGTGATGTCTGAGGCTGTCGGGTGGTTTGCAGAGAGGGCAGAGCTCGTGCTGCTGTGCTTCGACCCGCACCGGACCGACATCTCTGACGAGCTGCGGCTGATGCTGCGCGTGTTGCGGCCGCTGCTTGACAAGGTGTGGAAGTGTGGGGTGTGTGGAAGTGTGAAAAGTGAGGGTGTGGAGTATGTGGCTTCATGCTGCTGTGCTTCGACCCGCGCCGCACCGACATCCCTGACGAGCTGCGGCTGATGCTGCGGGTGCTGCGGCCGCTGCTTGACAAGGTGTGGAAGTGTGAGGGGTGTGTGAAAGTGTGAAGTGTGTGGAGTCTGGGGTGGGGTGGTTTGTGTGCTGCTGTGCTTGGACCCGCACCGCACCATACCGACATCTTTGACGAGCTGCGGCTGATGCTGCGCGTGCTGCGGCCGCTGCTTGACAAGGTGTGGAAGTGTGGGGTGTGTGGAAGTGTGAAAAGTGAGGGTGTGGAGTGTGTGCTGCTGTGCTTGGACCCGCACCGCACCATACCAACATCTATGACGAGCTGCGGCTGATGCTGCGCGTGCTGCGGCCGCTGCTTGACAAGGTGTGGAAGTGTGGGGTGTGTGGAAGTGTGAAAAGTGAGGGTGTGGAGTGTGTGGCTGGTGTGCTGCTGTGCTTCGACCCGCACCGCACCGATATCTCTTGACGAGCTGCGGCTGATGCTGCACGTGCTGCGGCCACTGCTTGGCAAGGTGTGGAAGTGTGTGGGGTGTGGAAGTGTGAGGGGCCCAGTGTGGGTTGGTTTGCGTGTCTGCTTCATACCCGCACCGCACCGATATCTTCGACGGTCTGAGACTGCGCGTGCTGCGGCCGCTGCTTGACGATGTGTTGAAGTGTGAGGGGTGTGCGCTTGGCAATGTGTGGGATTCGCACACACACATCAGCCATAAGCCATAAAAGCGTGACGCGAGCGTGCGCCGCATGCACCAACGATGCCCCTCCCTCCCCCGCCCCCCACCCCCCCTATCGTTCTCCTTCGCCATCTTCCTCTCCCTCTCTCTGCTCCTCTCTCTGTCCCTCTCTCTCGTCTCGCCAGCCTCTCTCTCACTCTCTCATACTCACGCATAGGAGGAGGAGGGGCTTATTATCAAGGGGGGTTAGTTATCAAAGTTGAGGATGCCAGAGCTTCCGACAGTCAGATAGGGGGGGCCGCCCGGGCCGGGACCAACGATGTGGCTGCCCGATACCATGGCTAACTTAAGTCTGGAAGGGGGGGCGCATGCACGCTGTGTGGCGGCTGTGGGAAGCTCTGGCCTCCGCGCATTTAATGATCAACCGCCCTTTATGATATCTCCCCCCCTCCTCCTACGGTGCAACTGGTCCTCGCCCAGTGCAGCGGCCTCAACCACTGTGGGGGGCCTCGTGTGCTCTCTTTCCCTCTCTCTCCCTCTTTCCCTCTCCCTGCCTCGCTCCGTCTCCCTCTCTCTCTCACAAACACACGAGCACACACACATGCACACACACACATAGGCTTTACAGTTTTTACGTATACTTGCCCGGAGGACCCCGGGGTGTGAGTCAAGGCCTACATTACACGTCTAAGGGGGCTCTACTAGGAAGGCCCACAAGGCCATGCAGCGCGCCATCCTACCAGAACACACACACACACACATAAACATACGCGCACAGGTCCGCCTCGTCCTCAACAAGTGCAGCGAGCTCGAGCACCCGAAGCTCGCGCGTACCGTGGGAGGGATCATGTGGTCACTCGGGAGAGCGTTCCGATCTGACGGCCCCGAGCCCTGCCGACTGTACCTCACTTCCTTCAACCCGGATGGCTCCCCTGCAGACGTGAGTTGCGAGGGCAAGGCTGGCTAGGAAAAAGGCAACAGGAGTGGGGAGGAGGCAAGAATGGGAGGAGAAGAGGGGGCGGGGAGGGGGGGATAGCGTTCCGATCCGACGGCCCCGAGCCCTGCCGACCCTATCTCACTTCCTTCAATCCGGACGGCTCCCCTGCAGACGTGAGTTGCGAGGGGGCAAGGCTAGCTAGGAGAGGGCAAGAGGGGAGGAGAGGTGGCAGGAATGTGGCGGGGAAGGGGAAGGGGGGGAGAGTGTTCTGATGCGATGTCCCTGAGCCCTGCCGACTGTACCTCACTTCCTTCAACCTGGACGGCTCCCCTGCGGACATGAGTTGCGAGGGTGCAAGGCTAGCTAGGAGAGGGCAAGAGGGGAGGGGAGGTGGCAGGAATGGGGCGGGGAAGGGTAAGGGGGGGAGAGCGTTCTGATCCGACGGCCCTGAGCCCTGCCGACTGTACCTCACTTCCTTCAACTTGGACGGCTCCCCTGCGGACATGAGTTGCGAGGGGGCAAGCCTAGCTAGGAGAGGGCAAGAGGGGTGGGGAGGCGGCGGGGACGGGGCGAGGAAGAGGGTGGACAGGGGATTGTGTATGAATCCGACGGCCCCAAGCCCTGCCGACTGTTCCTCACCTCCTTCAACCCGGACGGCTCCCCTGCGGACATGAGTTGGAGGGCATGGGGAGATGGCAAGCGGAGAGGGAAGGGGGGGTGGCGGGAATGGGGCAGGGAAGAGGGGGGCGGGGAGGGGGGGAGAGCATTTCGATCCGACGGCCCCGAGCCCTGCCAACTGTACCTCACTTGCTTCAACCCGGACGGCTCCCCTGCGGACCTGAGTTGCGAGGGCAAGGCCAGCTAGGAGAGGGCAAGAGGGGTGGGGAGGAGGCAAGAATGGGAGGGGAAGAGGGGGGTGGGAGGGGGGGGGAGAGCGTCTCGATCACACGGCCCCGAGCCCTGCCGACTGTACCTCACTTCCTTCAACCCAGACGGCTCCCCTGCGGACGAGAGTTGCGAGGGGGGAACGCTAGCTAGGAGGAGAGGGGAGAGGGTGGTGGCAGGAATGGGGCGGGGAAGAGGGGGGCGGGGAAGGAGTGTTGGAATCCGACGGCCCTGAGCCCTGCCGACTGCACCGCACTTCCTTCCATCTCGGACGACTCCCCGCAGACGTGAATTGCGAGGGAGAGGGGAGGGGAGAAGGTGCAGGCGCGTCAATATTTCGAGGTGATATGCGCTGGTCTGGTCTTGTGACTTGCATGCACGCGTTTGCTCGAGCAGTGGCAGTGCCGAGAGCCACTGGCCCTCCTTGAGGCCGAGGAGATGGCGCTGCTAGCCGACATCTGCGTGAATGCACGCGCCGCGAGCTCGGCCGCTGACCGGCTCCCTGACACAGCTGTTGTTCTTGCCACCCTGACATAACTGTTGCTCTTGCCTCATGCCTTTTGCACGCGCGCAGGGCAAGTACCCAGAGACGCGCGCACTGCTCGAAGCGGAGGAGAAGGCGCTGCTGGCCGACATCTGCGAGTGCTCGAGCGTCGCAGTCTCGACCGCCCACCTGCTCCCTAACATACCTGGTGTTCTCGCCTCTTGCCTCTTGCACGCGCGCAGGGCAAGTACCCAGAGACGCGCGCGCTGCTCGAGGCCGAGGAGAAGGCGCTGCTGGCCGACATCTGCGAGTGCCCACGCCGCAAGCTTGACCGCCGCATCAGCGAGCTGATCACGCGCGTCGCCGCGCTGCGCGCGCACGTGCTGATCGTGGCGCATCTCTCCAAGCAAGGCAGCCTCGCGGGCCTGTTCTCCAAGGTAGCTATTGTTGTGATTTCATATATTTGACACTTGCGGGGGCGCTAATGACACCACTGATGCACACGCTCGCAGGCGGCACTTGCAAGCCAGCTGCCGCGCCTGCTGACGCAGCGCAAGGCGCAGCAGAGGGAGCTCGTTGCTTGTACTAGGACTAGAAGATATTATTCGCTGGAAAGCCGATGCAACTGTAACTGCAACACACACGTACACACGCCCGCAGGCGGCACTTGCGAGCCAGCTGTCGCGCCTGCTGACGCAGCTGTTTCTGGTCATCATTGAGAGGGGGGGTCGAGGCGGGCGGCCAGCAAGAGGGTGAATATCCACCCACCCATACACGCACGTGCGCACACCCGCAGGCCGCGCTTGCGAGCCAGCTGCCGAGCCTCATGACGCAGCGCAAGGCGCAGCAGAAGAAGCTCGTCGAGAGCATTGCCGACCATTTTTTCCAGGTCAAGAAGGAGCACAAGGTCCCCGTGGAGGACTTCCCCGACCCAGCGACGTTCGCCGAGACGATGGTTGGGCTGGACCTGTCGACGATGGTGGTAGGTCGACCAGTGCTTCCTGGATAGATTCTGATGGGTTCATTTCTTACAGCCAGAGAGGCCAGCCGGGGGCACCATTTCCATTTGAAAAAAGTGGGAAATCGTCGACTGCACACTTGTCGGTGCAAAAAATGCAGTCTTCGTGCAATTCCTGGCGGTATGCTGGCCAGTCGGACAATCTTTGCTTACCGCCTCGGTGCCGCCTACGGCAGTTCATCGACTGTTCAAGGCAGCAGTGAGGTCAACCCCCTCAGTCCAGCAAGCACTAGCTACTGCGGGGTGGCCAGTTTGCAGCTTACAGTACGCACCCTCGAGGCGAGGGATTGAGGGGGCTCGACCCGTCGACGATGGTAGCAGGTCGACCCCTTCAGTCCAGCGAGCACTCAGGATGGATGTTGCAATCAGGGACACCTCCAAGAGCGCATAAGACTGTACTCGGCGCGTAGAGCTCGAGCACCTTGCTGAGATTGCTGTCGACGATGATGGTAGGTCGACCCCTTAAGTCCAGCACTATCTACCGTGGGGTGGCCTGGCCAGTTTACAATTTTCAGTTCACAGTACGCACCCGCGGGGCGTGGGATTGACGGGGCTCGACCTGTCGACGATGGTGGTGGGTTGACCACTTCAGTCCAGAAAGCACTCATGATGGATGTTGCAGTCAGGGACACCTTGAAAGGCGCAAAATACCGCGCTGCCCACACCCACCACCCCACCCCACCCCGCCACTCCACCACCCACCCCCCCACCCCACCACGCACTGTGCCGCCACGTCACCCTCTTCCCCGCCGCGTCCGCGACCACGGTTGACACGTCATCCATCACCACACCACGCCCACACACACACACACGCCCGCTCCACCCCACCCCCACCCCAACCGCCACCACCACACACCCCGTCCACTTCACATCACCCATCCACCCCCCGCCCATCGACACAACACCCACCCCACAGCCCACAGCCCGGTCATCAATCACGCCCACACACCCATACACCCACCACACACACCCACCCCGCCCCCCCCACACACACGCCCACCCCATCACCCTCACCCGCCCACGCCACAGGACCCACACGGCTCAGTTCCACTCCCACCCCACCCCGTCTCCCCACACCTTCTGTCACGGGAATGCACGGCTCAGTGGGGGCACTAGTTGTTGAGGGCCAGGTTCATGAAGCCTGTCCACTAGTGCGCACTGCTATGCCCGGTGCGCTGTCCTGTGATAAGCCTACAGTAAACCCCGTAAGCCCTGGTCTCAGTAAGCCCCGCTAAACCCGAAACCCTAAACTTAAAGCGTAAACCCTGAACCCCAAACTAAACCCGCCCCCCAGGTCACGACCGCGATGCGAGCCACGGTCGACAGGGCGCTCTTCACAGACATCCCCGAGCTCATCCGACGGCTCGAGGAGCACGACGACCCGTCGCTGGCAGGCGGTGGCGGTCTGCTCGGGGGGACGGGGGCGGGGGGCGCCGCGGCGCTGGTGCTAGTAGCGCAGAGGAGCGCAGAGGAACCGCTGGCGGGCGGAGGGGCAGGGGCGCAAGGTGGCGCAGGGCAAGAGCAGGCGGTCGTGGACGGGGTTGGTGCGCCGGCGGGGGCGAAGGGGGCCGGGGGAGGCGGACGGTGACAGTCGCGGCCGAGCGGGGCAACCGAACCCTAGAGAGCTCTGGCGAGACCTGGCGAGACCTGGCCGAGCTGGGCAGCCGAACCCTGGCGAACCCTGGCAAGACCAGGCGAGACCTGGCCAAGCGAGGCAACGAAACCCTGGCGAGCTCTGACGAGACCAGGCGAGACCTGGACGAGCAGGGAAGCCGAACCCTGGCGAACCCTGGCGAGCTCTGGCCAGACTTGGCCGAGCGGGGCAGCCGGCGAACATTGGCGAGACCACGGTCGCGTTTGCGGTGACTTTGACTGTGCAGTGCGAGGGCTCTGTCCCGCAGCTGCTATATTAGAGGGGCTAGATAACCCAGCGGGCGCAGCCCCCCGTGGCACCAGTGACGGCTAACAGTGATAGGTAGTTGCGATCAGGATTTCGGCCATAGTTAGGACGGGAGCGCCAGAAACGGCGCAGAAAAACAATAACCAGTATTTGTGAACATCTGGACATCCGCTCTGCCAATCAGCTCTTTTGCTTAGTCTTGAAGTCACAAACGAGAGCACGCGCGTCAAATTCCGAAAACACCGTCGCTGGCACATAGCAGCTTGGTGGGCAGGGCAGAAACCGTGCATTTTTAGCTCACGCAGCCTGATATTACGAATACATGCTTGCCTCACTGGGCTGAATACAGTCCTTGCCTATCTAGTGCAGTGTAGCTGGGGCAATAGTCTTGAGCAGGTCAGCAAAAAGCGCACGGCCGACCACGAGCAGCCAGCCGCACGCGCGCACCTCGTCCAAATTGCAAGCTCCTCGCAAAAGCTTCCCAGCATCTAGGATGGGACCTACGGGATGGGAAAACCGAAGGGTCCAACATGTAACCCAAGGGCCCTGCCTACCCGCCAAAGCCGCCGCCGAAAGCGGCCCCTTGTGCGGGGGCAACCGCGAAGTTGCCAAACGCAGAGCTACCGAACACAGGGGCCGTCGCTGCACACTTGAAGCAGACAGGAACAGGGGCTGGCGCAGGAGCTGGAGCCGGAGCAGTGATGGAGAGCAGCTCCACGAGGAGTTCGTGGCTGAGCTCTCGCACGTCCTTGCGGACAGCCTGCTTCTTGAGCCTGTCGGCACCGCTGCCAGCCTGCACAGTGATGGCGCTTTGCAGCTGCTCCCGCGTCATGCCGCGCAGCTTGCCGAGGCACAGCTCGCGCAGCTCGTCCAGCTGCAGGCGCTCCGCCAGCGCAAGCCAGCGAACAATGTAGGCGGCCGAGGATGCGGGGTCGTGAGACAGCGCCGTGCTCTTGCCCTTGATGAAGGCCACCAGCCGCGTGAGCAGCCTGGGGAAGTCGTACTTGTGCACCACCGGCAGCAGCGTGTAGACACTAAGTAGAGTGAGCTCCGGCTGGTCGTGCAGCGGGCACAGGCAGCTCAGGATGTAGGCCCACGTGCCGAGGCTCCCGTCTACCTGTGGTAATTGAGCAGGCGTTGGAGACAGGATGCCGGTCCCTTGGCCACAGTGACAGTGGCGCACACATCAGCACTGCCACTCTGGCCATTCGACTCACCGGGATCGGGCCGCTGCCTTTCACGTCCTCCAGGGCGCCACGGAAAAAGGGAGAGGCAAGTCGAAGGAGCTGACTGTACGCGGGGACCTCCGCACCGCACGGGAGCTTTAGGGTCACGTCGCATGGCACGCCACCTGCGGCGCGCATCACAGGCACACGTGAGCATGGGTGCCATGCCTGGCAGCACAGCGGCAACTGCGTTGGCGCACCCGTGTCCAGCTGGAACCTGTCCTCGCGTTTCACAGTGACCTCGACCGTCAGCAGCAGCGCATCGTTCACAAGCCAGCCGGCACCCGCGCCCCTCAGCGCAGACAGCTCGATGAACTTGGGACGTCCATCGGCAAAAGCATCAGCCTTGAACGTTGACGTGGCATCTGTCTCACAATTGCCAGGCAGCAACAGGCATGCGTCAGGGCAGCTGCACTGCTTAGAGGTCCGTCACACTGGCGTCCGTTAACGATTGAAGTTAGATTTTCGCTAACGTGGGGCCTGACACACTCGTCGCGGTTAGCGGAAACCTAACGTGGGGTGCAAATTCTAACTTGCCCTCCCCCCTCCATCTAATTTGCAAGTTAGATTTTTGCGCTAGGGCCCCCACCTAACCCCGCCCCTGGGCGGCCGCATGGACCCCGTATCGAGCTGTTACAGGCGGAGAGACGAACGTCCGTGTCGCGAGGGCGCGGGACGCGGGGCGCGGGGCCGTCAACCCTCGTTGGTCGCCTCGGATTTCTGCACCCAAGAGGCCCACGCCCCGGCGATGGCATTGTCGACGACAAAGGGTACTCTGCTGGGGAGGGGGAGGGCAGCGAGAGCGAATCCAGTGCGAGCGGTTTTCCTCACTGCCCCCTAACGTAACCGACTGTGGCCGGCTGTCGTTTTCACGTTAGGTCATGCCAAACGTGGAGCCTAACGTGGCTGCCAATCTAACCGTAACGGACCCCCAGTGTAACCGACCTCTTACAATGTGGCACAGGCAACACGACTACTACATCCCTGTCTGACTGTGACTGACCGTGAGAGCTTGACTTGCTGGCGTCGGCCTGGTTGACCAGAGTGAGCTTGAACTCTGCGCTCGGCGCCCACATGGCGTCCTGCGCCTCAAGGAATACCGACAGGTGGGTGCCCTTGGCAGCGCTCCAGCCGCCTGGGTACACCCTCAGTTTCCTGGCGTCCAGGAGCACCACACTGGGCAGTCAGCCGAGGCGCTGCAGGCACTTGAGCGTCATGCCTGCGAGTATCGCACTCACCAGGTGCAGACACCTGCCTCAAAGCTGTTGGACCAGATTGTCTCATCCTCTGTCTGCTTGCTGAAGTCCTCGACGCGCCACTGCGGGATTGCACAGCATGCGCGTGGATAGGCATGTGCATGCCGCGCGTGGTGCCGCATGGGGATCATGTCAAGTACCATGCATGCTGTGCCCTGACTGCGTGCATGTATGCATACCAGACTTCCATGTCAGGCTGCATGAGTTGTGCTGCAGCTGCCCAAGCCGTGGTGCCGTGTCTTGCATGCGGCATGCTCTGGCTGCGTGCATATAAGCACAGCTTCCATCATGTTGATCCCTTTCGTACTGCATGCATGTGATTCCGTGTCTTGATGCTTCACTGATGCTGCACTTAAGAGCAATCAACAAAGCCATGTGGATTGGGTTGCACTTGCGAGATCAGCAAAGCACGCACCGTATAGGAGGTGCTCCAAGGCGCGCCACCATCGCCGCCCGTATCCGCGGCCATCTATCGAACTCACAAGTGCGCGGGGAGGGGACGTATCAAAGGCTCCTTTGATCTCTAGATCAACGACTCCACACTTGAGTTCGAATTTGCGAATCGTGAAGTGCTGGTTGTGTTGCAACCTTCCGCACTCCGGGCACGAACCCTGGTCCAAAGCTGGTCTGGCCGTGTGGCCACTGATGTGTGACGTGGGTGCCTCATCTCCACATGGGTCTTGCGTACTGAATGGCAGTTGCAACTTCACCTCTCCTTGGGCTGATGTTAAAACCCACCTGTGGACTCATACACGTTCAGCCTGCCTCACAAGGATCTTCTGGAACATGCTGTTCAAGTGGTGGATGTGGATAGCTCTTAAATAGCTGGTACGGCGGACAGAAGGTGGCGCCCCGAGGGGACGTAGGAGGCGAGGTAGGAGCAAGAGGCTTTCGTCAGTACCTTTAGGGGTGTTGAAATTACACGCGATCCCTGTTGAAATGCTGTTGAAACAACAAGGCGTCGTTTCAACAGGGTTTCAACAGGGTGGCTGTCAACAGGGAACCAGTGTTGAAACAACACCACTTTCAACACCCCCTTAAGTTACTGAAGTTATGACAGTGTGCGGATAGCTGCTGCGCTCAACGGACAGACTGTGCGTGGGCATTTGCGCCCACGGGGCAAGGGGCTAGGGAGGGGCAGGAGGCGTCAGAGGGTGTGTGGGTGTGCGAGCTCAACGGACGGTCTGTGCGTGTGGACGTGTGCGAGCGCTGCTGTGGCTGGCGCGGCGGACGGCAGTTGCCGCCCGAGGGGATGGAGCGATGGAGGAGTAGGAAGTGTCATGGCTGTGCGGGAGGGTGAGTTAAACGGACGGTCCGTGTCGATCGGCGTGTGTGAGCGCTGCAGAGGCGGGTACAGTGGGCGGCAGGTGGCGCCTGAGGGGCAGGAGGTGACGGCGTAGGAGGCGGCGTGATGGCGGTGTGCTGATGGCTGCTGCGCTCAACGGACGGCTGTGCGTGGGTGTGTGCGTCCTAGAAGGCTAGGGAGGATCAGGAGGCGGCAGGGCTGTGCGGGCGGGCGAGCTCAACGGACGGTCTGTGCGTATGGACGTGTGTGAGCGCTGATTTGGTGGGTGCGGCGGACGGCAGGTGGCGCCCGAGAGGCAGTGGGTGAAGGAGGAGCAGGGGGCATGATGATGGTGTGCGGGCAAGCACGCTCAACGGGTCGCCTGCGCGTACGGGCTTGTGCGAGCGCTGCGGCGGCGGGTCTGGTGGACGGCAGGTGGCGCCCGAGGGGCAGTGGGCGAGGGGGGAGCAGAAGGCACCCGAGGGGAAGGGGGAAAGGGAGCAGCAGCAAACATCATGGCTGTCTGGGCGAGCATGCTCAACAGATGGACTTCGCGTATGGGCGTGTGAAAGCGCTGCGACGGAGGGTCCAGTGGGCGGCAGGTGGTGTCCGAGTGGCAGGAGGTGAGGGGGGAGCAGGAGGCGTCATCGCTGTGCGGGCGGGCGAGTACGGACAGTCCATGCATATGCGTTTGGGTGTGTGCGAGCTGCTGCTGCAAAGGCGGGTACAGTGGGCGGCAGGTGGCGCCCGAGGGGCAGGGGGTGAGGGCGTAGGAGGCATCGTGATGGCGGTGTTCTGATGGCTGCTGCACTCAACGGATGGCCTGTGCATGGTGTGTGCGCCCGAGGGGCAGGGGACTAGGGAGGAGCAGGAGGCGTCATGGCTATGCGGGCGATTACGGACAGTCCGTGCATATGGGCGCGTGAGAGCTGCTGCGGAGGAGGGTCCAGTGGGCGGCAGGTGGCGTTCGAGTGGCAGGAGGTGAGGAGGGAGCAGGTGGGATGGCTGTGCGGGCGGGCGTGCTCAGCGGACGGTCTGTGTGGAAGGACGTGTGCGAGCTGCTGCAGAGGCGGGTCCAGTGGGCGGCCGGTGGCGCCCGAGGGGCAGGAGGTGACGGAGATGGAGGAGGCGTGATGGCTGTGTGCTGAAGGCTGCTGCGCTCAACGGACGGCCTGTGCGTGGGTGTGTGCGCCCGAGGGCCAGGGGGCGAGGGAGGAGGTGTCGTGACTAGTGCTGTGCGGGCGGCATCCGGGCGGGCATGCAACAGACGGTCTTTGCATATGGCCATGTGCGAGCTGCTGCAGAGGCGGGTCCAGTGGGCGGCCGGTGGCGCCCGAGGGGCAGGAGGTGACGGAGATGGAGGAGGCGTGATGGCTGTGTGCTGAAGGCTGCTGCGCTCAACGGACGGCCTGTGCGTGGGTGTGTGCGCCCGAGGGCCAGGGGGCGAGGAAGGAGGAGGTGTCGTGACTAGTGCTGTGCGGGCGGCATCCGGGCGGGCATGCAACAGACGGTCTTTGCATATGGCCATGTGCGAGCGCTGCTGTGGCTGGTGCGGCAGGCATCAGGTGGCGCCCGAGGTGCAGGATGTGAGGGAGGAGCAGGACGTGGCTGTGCGGGCGGGCGGGTGGAACTGACGGTCTGTGCATGTGGACGTGTTCGAGCGCTGCTGTGGCGGGTGCGGCGGACGACAGTTGCCGCCCGAGGGGATGGAGCGATCGAGGATCACGAGGCGGCAGGGCTGTGCGGGCGAGCGAGCTTAACAGACGGCCCGTGCGTATGGGCGTGTGCGAGCTGCTGCGGAGGCGGGTACAGTGGGCGGCAGGTGGCGCCAGGGGCAGGGGGCGAGGGCGAAGAAGGAGGCGTGATGGTGGTGTGCTGATGGCTGCTGCGCTCAACGGACGGCCTGTGCGTGGGTGTGTGCGCCCGAGGGGCAGGGGGCTAGGGAGGATCAGGAGGCGGCAGGGCTGTGCGGTCGGGCGAGCTTAACAGACGGCCCGTGCATATGGACGTGTGCAAGCTGCTGCTGCGGAGGCGGGTCCAATGGGCGGCAGGTGGCGCCCGAGGGGCAGGAGGCGAGGGGGGGGGGCAGGAGGCGTCATGGCTGTGCTGGCAAGCGAGTACGGACAGTCCGTGCGTATGGACGTGCGAGCTGCTGCAGAGGCGGGTCCAGTGGGCGGCAGGTGGCGCCCAAGGGGCAGGAGGTGACGGAGATGGTGATGGTGGTGTGCTGGTGGCTGCTGCGCTCAACGGACAGCCTGTGGGTGTGTGCGCGCGAGGGGCAGGGGGGCTAGGGAGGATCAGGAGGCAGCAGGGCTGTGCGGGCGGGCGGGCGCAACTGACAGTCTGTGCATGTGGACGTGTGCGAGCGCTGATGTGGCTGCTGCGGCGGACAGCAGGTGGCGCCCGAGGGGAGGAGGTGAGGGAGGAGCAGAAGGCGTGATGGCGGTGTGCGGGCGGGCGAGCTTGACGGACAGGCCTTGCGTGTGGACTTGTGCGAGCGCCGCGGCAGCAGGTTTGGTAGACGGTAGTTGCCACCCGAGTGGCAGGAGGTGAGGGGGGAGCAGGAGGTATCATGCATGACACAGCCATATGGCTGTGCGGGCGGGCGAGTACGGACGGCCCGTGCTTATGGGCGTGTGCGAGCTGCTGCGGAGGCGGGTCCAGTGGGCGGACGCTGGCGCTCGAGGTGCAGGAGGTGACGGAGTAGTAGGCGTGATGGCTGTGCGGGTGGGCTCAGCGGATGGTCTGTGTGGTAGGACGTGTGCGAGCTGCTGCAGAGGCGGGTACAGTGGGTGGCAGGTGGCACCAGGGGCAGAGGGCGAGGGCGAAGGAGAAGGCGTGATGGTGGTGTGCTGATGGCTGCTGCGCTCAACGGACGGCCTGTGCGTGGGTGCGTGCGCCCGAGGGGCAGGGGGCTAGTGAGGATCAGGAGGCGGCAGGGCTGTGCGGGCGGGCGGGCGGAACTGACGGTCTGTGCGTATGGACGCGTGCGAGCGCTGCTGTGGCGGGTGCGGCGGACATCAGGTGGCGCCTGAGGGGCAGGAGGCGAGGGGGGTGCAGGAGGCATCATGGTTGTGCGGGCGAGCGAGTACGGACAGTACTAGTCCATGCGTATGGACGTGTGCCAGCTGCTGCTGCGGAGGCGGGTCCAGTGGGCGGCAGGTGGCGTCCGAGTGGCAGGCGGCAAAGGGGCAGCAGGAGGCGTCATGGCTGTGCGGGCGGGCGAATACGGACAGTGTGTGCATATGGATGTGCGAGCTGCTGCAGAGGCGGGTCCAGTGGGCGGCCGGTGGCGCCCGAGGGGCAGGAGGTGACGGAGATGGAGGAGGCGTGATGGTGGTGTGCTGATGGCTGCTGCGCTCAACGGACGGCCTGTGCGTGGGTGTGTGCGCCCGAGGGGCAGGGGGTTGGGGAGGATCAGGAGACGGCAGGGCTGTGCGGGCGGGCGAGCTCAACGGACGGTCCGTGCGGATGGACCTGTGCGAGCGCTGCGGCGGAGGGTGCAGCGAACAGCAGGTGGCGCCCCAGGGGCAGGAGGTGATGGAGTAGAAGGCGTGATGGCGGTGTGCGGGCGGACGAGTTAAACGGATGGTCCGTGACGAAGGGCGTGTGCGAGCGCTGCGGCGGAGGGTCCGGTAGACGGCAGGTGGTGCCCGAGGGGCAGGAGGCGGGAGAGGAGAAGGACACGTGTGATGGCAGTTTGCGAGCGGTGCGCGTTGCCTCCCGTGGCCCGAGCAGCACAGTGGTGGCCTAGGCCTGCAGGCCTGCAGGTGTGGCAGCTGGCCGGAACGTGCAGCCACTGGCGCGCCACGAACATCACTGCACAAAGCCGGTGGTAGCAAGCACCACGCATTGCATCGCCTAGCGCTTGAATCACTGCCTCACAGCCTTCCTTATATTTGCTAGATATTTGATGCTGTTTGTTCATGTGCTTGAGTGACCAGCTGTGTGCTGATGTGCTCCGCGTGTTTGTCCTTGCCCCGCGTGTTTGTCTGTGGACTATCTGTGGACGCGCTCGCCCAGGCCCGATCTCTGCACTCCGCGATCTAACTCGCGAGCTCTAAACGCACATCGCTTGCTTTCCGTTCGGGGAGCCGCGAATGGCCCTCTGGAGCAACCGACCTCGGAAATTCCGACCATTTTGTGTGGCTGCCCACACCAAACTCTCTCCAACTAGGGCGCAGCGGTTCCGACTTGTTTGACGCGGGAAAGGCTGTAGATATGGACGCCGCGACAGGTGGCAGCGCTGGTGGTTGAGACGGCGCGCCCTGGAGCGCGTCCTTCACGGTGCGTGCGGTCGACGCATGGTGGCCGCTCAGGCGGATGCACGGCCTGTGCTGCCTGGGAAGCACAGACCGGACGTGCACGTAGCCGTGAAGTAATTCACACAGGCTGGCAGCATGCACGCAGCCTGGACACAGGACACAGCACGCATGGCATGCGGTCACGATCCCCATGCGGCACCATGCTCGTCACGTGCGTGCTGATCCCTGCGTTTGCTGCTCCTGCTGTGAATGCGGTGAGCCACAGTGGCGCATGGAGGACTTCAGCAAGTTGCCAAGCGAGCGTGTGCGGTCCGAAACCTTCGAGGCAGGCATCTGCACCTGGTGAGTGGGCTGATTGCAGGCATGACGCTGCAGCGCCGCGGCGCCTCTGCTGACTGCCATGCGTGGTGGCACACCTGCCTTGAGGCACAGGAAGCTGAGCGTGGACCCAGATGGCTACGGCGACGCCGAAGGCACCCACCTGTCGGTCTTCCTCGAGGCACAGGACGATATGTGGGCGCCGAGTGCAGAGTTCAAGTTCACTATGCTCAACCAGGCGGACGCCAGCAAGTCGCTCTCTATGGGTCAGTTACAGTGAGCTAGCCACTGAGCTAGCGCCACATGGCATCAGACAAATTGCAGGCAGTGTGTATGCTCTGACGCCCGTCCTTTGCTGCCTGGCAAACGTGCGGCAGGCTACGCGATGGCGTTCAACACTTGTGACGTCTGGGGAACTGCCGAGTTCATTGAGCTGTCTGAGCTGAAGACCGCAGGAGCCGGCTGGCTAGTCAACGACACGCTGGTGCTGACGGTTGACGTCACCGTGCAGCGCGAGGACAGGTTCCAGCTGGACACAGGTGTGTGTGCCAAGCATGCTCCATGCGTGCCATCCATGCTCACGTGTGCCTGTGATGCATGGCGCAGGTGGCATACCGTGTGATGTGGCCCTGAAGCTGCCGTGCGGGGCGGAGGTCTCGGTGCATGGGCTGTTCCTTCAGGTGTCCTCTCTCTTCTTCTGCGATGCCCTAGAGGACGTGAGCGCCAGCGCTCCGATCCCGGTGAGCTGAATGCGCACGATTGTGGTTGCAGTGAGCCTGGCAGTGCCTGGCAGTGCCTGTCAGTGCTGACAGCATCGTCTCTGCGACGCCTCCTCATCTCCCACAGGTGGACGGCAGCATCGGCACGTGGACCTACATCGTGAGCTGCCTGTACCTGCTGCACGACCAGCCGGACCTAACACTGCGCAGCGTCTACACACTGCTGCCGGTGGTGCACAAGTACGACTTTCCAAAGCCGCTCACGCGGCTGATGGCCTTTATCAAGGGCAAGAGCGAGATGCTGTCTCACAACGCGTGGGACTTCATCACCTACACCATCCGCTGGCTTGCGCTGGCGGAGCGCCTGCAGCTGGACGAGCTGCGCGAGCTGTGTCTTGACAGAATGCGGGGCATGACGCGGGAGCAGCTGCAGATGGCCATCACTGTGGAGGTGGAGGCTGGCAGCGGCACTGCCGCGCAGAAGAAGCACGCGTTCCGCAGCGAGGTCAAGAACCACAGGCAGGACCTGCGCGACAAGCTGCTCACACTCATTGCGGTTGCCTCGTAGGCACGGGCTTGACGAACAGTCTATTGTGAAGTGCGTGTCCTCCATCTCTCCCAGCTGCTTGTGGTGTCCTAGTTGCGGAGTGGCTGGGAAGCTGTGTGCCCTGCTGTGTACCGCGTTTGGCTTTCTGGTAGGCTGGCGCGCTGCGTGCCCTTGCGGGCTCTCCCAATAGAGCCCCCCTAGACCCGTAGTCTAGCCAGGCCTTCAGTCACGGCCCACAGGGTCCTCCGGGCACATACCATCTCGGCCACGCGCTTCTCGCGCGCTGTGGAATCATGCGCGCGCGCGCAGAGCTCCAGTCTTTCACTGCTCCGGCCACATCAGCACAAGGGTTTTTTCGCAGTCACAGCGAAGTCCACTTGAATGTTACGAGGCCGAATGGTAGTCACAAATTTTAAATTCCATTCGTCACATTATGCAATAACTTTGTTGGTACCAGTTGGCCTAACAGTTGCCTCATAGTTGCGGCATTCCAACCGTTGAACAGCCGAGCGGTTTAATGATCGCCCCGTTGAGGCCGCCGTCTAATCGCCAAGCTCGTGGCGCGGCGTAAACAAGGGAGAAATCGATTTTCGAAGGTTGTGCGCGCGACAACGGCAATATAGCGTGGATCAGCACATCTGATCATTTGATCAATCGTTTGCAAACGAAAGACTTACAACTTCGAACAACAGTCACAATTGGCGGGTCATTACATGATCTAAAACTCAAACTACCTACAAAACAACAACTTTGTTTGCTTGCTATCACAGTCCAAGGTCCGGGGTGGCAGCAAAGCTAGAGGGAGTTGTAGGAACCACAGTTGACTTGATTGGATACAGGCGGTGCATTTGATAGTACAGCACACGTCTCCCTCCTTGCGGCACACGTCTCTCTTCTTGCGGCACTCCTTGTGGCACACGTCGGGAGGGTGGACGGGCGATCGAGACGAGCGCCTTAGTTGCACAGCCTCAGTGCAACTGAGCTCCAGCTTGGTTGCGCAGCTGCCCAGCAGTTGCCCAGCTGGAAAAAGTTCTGGTTTCCAGAGCTCAGCTGTTCGGTGTTGAGCTGTGTTGCCCGGCCTCAGTCGGGAGGGTGGACGGGCGATTACGAGCGCCTCAGATGCATAGCCTCAGTGCAACTGAGCTATAGCTCAGTAGCGCAGTTGACCAGCCTCAGTGCACAGCTGCCCAGCTGGAAACACTTCTGGTTTCCAGTGCTGAGCTGTTTGGTGTTGAGCTGTGTGGTGCCCAGCCTTTGTGCGCAGTTGCCTCCGTGTAAACTGTAAACTGTAAACCGCAGTTGCCTCAGTGCGCAGTTGCCCAGCTCAGTTTCTCAGTTGCACAGCCTCAGCCGCGCAGCTGCGCCAGCAGCATGTCCTTGACGGCATCTGCAGGGGTGGTGGAGTGTGCGTGTGTGTGTGTGGGGGTGTGTGCGTGCGTGTGTGTGCGTGTGCATGTGCATGTGTGTGTGCGTGTGCATGTGCGTGTGCGTGTGCGTGTGCGTGTGCGTGTGCGTGTGCGTGTGCGTGTGCGTGTGCGTGTGCATGTGTGTGTGAGTGTGTGTGTATGTGTGCGTGTGTGTGCGTGTGTGTTTGTGTATATGCGTGTGTGCGTGTGCGCTCGTGTGTGTGTGTGTGTGTGTGTGTGTGTGTGTGTGCGTGTGTGTGTGTGTGCGTGTGAGTGTATGTGTGCGTGTGTTGCACGCGCGTGCGTGTCTCGCATGCTGTGCCATGCATTGCTGCACGGTTGGCCTCCTAGGGTTTAGGGTTTAGGATCCACAGGCACACTACAGTGCTGCTGGCACAGGACACGGGTTGACATCATCATGTGGCAGACGTTGCATGATCTCTTTGATCCTGGATAGGCAGAGGAAAAGAGAGACAGACAGAAAGGCAGAGGGACAGACAGACAGACAGGCAGGCAGGTAGAAGGGCAGGCAGGCAGGCAGGCAGGCAGGCAGGCAGGCAGGCAGGCAGGCAGGCAGGAAGGCAGGCAGGCAGGCAGGCAGGCAGGCAGGCAGGCAGGCAGGCGTGCATGCATGCAGGCAGGCCGGCAGGTCGGCAGGCCGACCGACCGACCGACCGACCGACCGACCGACCGACCGACCGACAGGCCAACTGACCGACCGTCCGACCGACCAACCGACCGACCGACTGATTGACCGACCGTCCGACCAACAGACGGAGAAAGAGCGAGACAGACAGAGAGAGAGAGGAAGGGAGTGAAAAATAGGCAGAGAGATGCCGCAGGCAGGCACCAGGGGAGCGCCCCGCACTGCCGGACGCACCCAGGTCCTGCGGACTTCAATGAGAGTCAAGAGAGAGAGAGACAGAGAGAGAAAGAGAGAGAGGAGAGGGGGAGGGGCCCCGGGAGAAAGGGAGAAAAGAGGCAGGGCGAGAGAGAGCGAAAGAGGTAGAGAGAGAAAGAGGGAGGGAGAAACAAGAGTGAGAGAGGGGGGAAAGCAAATGAGAAGGATGCAGAAAGAGAGCGACGCCGCACGCACCCAGGTCCTGTGGGCTCAGCAGGTTCTGCGACGCTAGCTGGAACGCCTCGGCCAGCTTGAGGGTGACGTCGTCGGCGGCGGCGAGCACAGCTGCGCGCGAGCTCGTGGCCTCGGCTGATGTGAGCACCTGCGTGCGTGCGTATGTGTGCGTGCGTGTGTGTGTGTGTGTGTGTGTGTGTGTGTGTGTGTGTGTGTGTGTATGTTGGGGGGGGGGGGGCGGCGAGCACGGCTGCGCGCGAGCTCGTGGCCTCGGAAGATGTGAGAACCTGTGGACGCGCATGCGTGTGTGTGTTTGTGTGTGTGTGTGTGTTGGTGTGGGGTGGGGTGAGCACGGCTGCGCGCGAGGTAGTGGCCGCGGAAGATGTGAGAACCTGCAGGGATGGGCGGGGTGGGTGCATTAGGAAGGGGGTGGAGGTGGCGTGTTAGTGTGTGTGTGTGTGTGTACATGTGTGTGTTTGAGGGGCAGGGGGAGGGGGGAAAGCACGACCGCGCACGAGCTCGTGGCCTCGGAAGATGTGAGAACCTGCATGCGTGCATGCGTGTGTGTGTCTGTGTGTGTGTGTGTGTGTGTGCGATGAGAGTGTGTGTGTGTGTGTGTGTGTTGATGGGGCAGGGGGTGGGTAGGTAGGGGGGCGGGTGAGCATGGCTGCGCGCGCGCTCGCGACCTCGGAGCAGGTTAGCACCTGTGTGCGCGCGTGTGTGTGTGTGTGTGTGTGTGTGTGTGTGTATGTGTGTGTGTGTTGCAAACGGGAAGAACCGCTCAGAAGCCCTCCAGCACCTCTAGAAAACCTAAGAGATTTCTAGCGAGCCCAACTGGAGCACACCCCACGAGTCTTTCTTTCCCACCCCGCGGGAGACAAGCTCATCGAGGCGCTGCAGACGTGCCTTCATGCCGCCTTCGCGGCTCATGCCGGGCGCCTGCAAGTGTGTTGAGGGACGGCGGTGCATTTGAGCAGGGAACAGGGGAGTTTTGAGGAGTGGGTTGGGGCAAGGGAGGATTGAGGTGGAGCAAAGGGGATGAAGCGCTGCAGTCGTCGGTCAACCACGCCCGATTGCCACAAATGCTGCACACGCACACACACACACACACACACACACCACCGCCCCCAACAAACCCATGCACACACCTGCCTGGGTGCAGACCTCGCGCCCTTGCGCCACAGCTGTAACACACACACACACACACACACACACACACACACACACAGACACACACACAGACGCACCTGTCCAGGTGCAGACCTCGCGCCCTTGCGCCACAGCTGCAACATGCGCATGCCGAGGATGCGGGGGGGAGGGGGGGCGGGCGAGTGTCAGTCGCAGGCCCAACATAAATTAATCCGCGGAGCCAGGCAGGCGCTGTGCACACGCACGCTAGGAGTCTCGAGTCACACTCTGAAGTCACGGTCCCAGGGGGGGGGGAGGGGCACGGTCCTAGTACAAGTCACGGTCCTACTTCAAGTCACTCAGTGGGGCGGGAGGCAGGGGGGGCGAGGGTGGGGGGCGAGTGTCAGTCGCATGCCCAACACTTTAGCTGAGGCACGCAGGCGCTGTGCACACGCGGGCTAGGAGTCTCGAGTCAAACTCAAGTCACGGCCCTACTGCAAGTCACTCTGTCGGGCGGGCAGCAGGGGAGCAGGAGGCCACCAATGACCTTGACCGCGTGGCAAACAAATATCTGAAGTCACACTTCTAGGAGTCACACACTTGAAGTCACTCCTAGGAAAACTTGCGGACTCCCGGAAGTCACAATAACCTTGACGGCGGCAGCCAGGTCCAGGTTGGCGACCAATATCAGAATTCACACTCGTTGAATTCACACTCTGATTCACACCCCCTCCTGGAATTCGCACTCTGAGCCACACTCCTGGAGCTCACACCAAACTTGACCCAGGTCCGAGTTGGCGACGAGCAATACCTAAAGTGACACCGCTAGAGGTCACACTCGTTTTTACACTCCTAGGAGTCGCACTCCTGAAATTCAAACTCTCAGCCCACACACTGAGGGTCACACTTGCCTTGACCGCGTGGCGGAGCGCCTCGGCAGCCAGGTCCGGGTTGGCGACGAACGTTGCGACGATCTCTGGCTCGCCGTTGGGGCCGTTCATGCCTGTAATAGTGTGGTTGTGTGTGTGCGTGTGTGTGTGCATGTGTGTGTGTGTGTGTGCATGTGTGCGTGTGCGTGTGCATGTGTGCGTGCGCATGTGTGTGTGTGTGTGTGTGCGTGTGTGTGCGTCCTCTGCAGCCAGGTCCGGGTTGTGACGATCTCTGGCTCGCCGTTGGGGCCGTTCATGCCTGTAGTAGAGTGTGTGTGTGGGGGGGCGGGGGTGAGTGTGTGTGTGTGTGTGTGTGTGTGCGCGCGTGTGTGTGCAAGCGCGCGTGTGTGTGTGTGTGTGTGTGTGTTTCCTTGGCAGCCGCGATCTCTGGATCACCGTTGGGCCGTTCATGCCTGTAGTAGTGTGTGTGGGGGGGGGGGGGGAGAGGCCAGGCAGAGTAGGGGGCGGCGGAGCGTGTGTATGTGTGTGTCTGTGTGGTAAGGCGCCTGTGAGTGGGCAGCGTGAGGCATCCGACCCAGGGCTTCGCCCCCTCCCTCCCTCCCTCCCAGGAGGCGGTCTTGGCGCGCCTGAGGCACTGCCTGATCCGCGCAACTAGAGGCGCCGCCTCAGGCGTTGGGAATGTGGTACCTACCGTAGTCACGCTTTGCCTTGCCGGCACTTTTATAAAAGCCCGAATTAATTTATAATTTTGTTCCTTGCCGCGTTTTTTTCCTTTTTCTCTCGAATTGACGTCACTTTTGTCGCATTGTTTTACTATTTCGGCAAGTTTCTTTGAAAAATCGACGTTGCCACGGCACGCCCTCAGAATGATTGAATCGACAAGGCAAAGTGTGACTACAGTATGGCTCCACTCTTTCTCAGCCCTCACCAGCCGTCTCCACCATGAGCCTCTTGAGGCCGAAGATCGTCTCGAGGCACCCCTCCTGCAGCTGCACGTCTTGCACCTTGCCGAGGGGCACCTGACATTGATGGATTCAGGTTGGTCAGATAGAAAAAACGGCAGAGCGGGAGACGCAGAGAGAGAAAGAGGTTGAGAGAGAGCCAAAGAGAGAGAGAGGCAGAGGGAGGGTGAAAGCTGCAGCACGTCTGGCCCCTTATCCAGCGGAACGTGACATCGATGGATTGGGCAGTCTGTTGGAGAGAGAATGATGGAAAGAGAGAGAAAGAGAGAGAGAGCGACAGAGAGAGAGAGATAAAGAGAGAGAGAGAGAGGCAGAGAGAGAGGCAGAGATTCAGGCAGAGAAAGAAAGAAAGAGAGAGCGACAGCGAGAAACAAAAGCGCACTCACTGTCTTTTTGGACATTACTACGTGGAAGCAGCAGAGAAGCAGACAGAGGGAGAGATGGCGAGAGGCAGAGAAAGAGAGAGAAACAGAGCGAGTGGCTGAGAAAGAGAGAGAGAGAGAGGCAGAGAAGAGAGGCAGAGAGAGAGAGGCAGAGATAGAGAGGCACAGAAAGAGGGACAGCGAGACATAAAAACAAAAAACAATCGTGCACTCACGGTCTTCTAGAACTTTGACACGTGGAAGCAGCAGAGAAGGACAGATGGCGAGAGGAAGAGAAAGCAAAAAGAGAGAGAGTACGAGAGAGCATGAGAAAGAGACAGATAGAGGTGCTTAGAAAGAGAGAGGCAGAGAAGAGAGGCAGAGAGACAGGCAGAGAATGAGAGGCAGAGAAAGAGATACAGACAGAGGCAGAGAGAGAGAGGCAGAGACAGAGAGACACACAAAGAGAAACAGAGAGACAGAGAAATAACCAAAATAGTGCACTCACGGTCTTCTTGGACTTCGCCACGTGGAAGCAGCAGTCGTTGACCGCACCTTCGAGGACAATAGAGTCATCCTTGAGCCTCAAGGCCATCTGGCTGGTGACCTGGATTGGCCGTAGCGTGGGTATGCATGTGTGCGTGGGCGTGGGTGACAGCGCTTTTTTGGTGTGCCTTTTTAGTTTTGGGGGGGGTTAAACCCTCAACTCTCTCTCTCTCTCTCTCTCACACACACACACACGATCCCACACACACACACTCACCTTGGATGGGAAAAACAGGGCGATGGGGCACATGCAGGACATGCCGCAGGACATGCCGCATGGATGCGCACGCGAATGGGCGCGCACACACGCAGGGCAAAACAGGGAGAGAGGGCAGAAGCAGGACATGCCGCGATTGCATGGATGCGCGAGCGCATGGACGCAGACCGACCCAACCACCCCCACCCATCCACACACAACCTACCAACCAAGCGTTACATGAGGCCGCCCGCATGCACCGGCACTGCCTGTGCTACTAACAGCAATACACCCCAGAAATTGTTACTAAGTCTGACCCGTGGACACACACCTTGGATGGGCAAAACAGGGAGATGGGGCAGAAGCCGGACATGCCGCAAGTGCTCACGACCATGCACCAAGAGCTCCACGTAAACGCGGTGTCGTAGCTGCGTATGCATGTGTGTGTGTGTGTGTGTGTGTGCATGAGTGTGTGTACACGCATGTGTGAATGGGCATACACCACTCGCATCGACTCATTAACAATTATAGGGGGCGCGCAAGGACACACACACACACACACACACACACGTGCACATACGCACGTGCACACACATACTTTGGCGTGTTTGCGAAGGCCAGAGGGAGTGGGAGGACACACACACACACACACACACACAGGCACAGGCACACATATACCTTGGCGTCTTTGCAAATGCCAGGGTGTGTGGGAGGACACACACACACACACACACACATGCACACACACACACATGCACACACACACATTCCCGCCTTAATCAGATCGCCGCATATGGACTCCCACAGCTGTGGAAATCTCGCTAGGGTGAGCCATCCGGGTGGTTCTCGGTTGTCGAGGATGCGCGTGAGCTCTGGGTACGCGGCGTACTTGGCTCGCTCTCGTTTGAACTGGTCAAAGCGATTCTTGACGGCGTCTCGAAACCGTTGGGATGTGAAAATGTCACCTGCATTTTGCCGGTACGACGTGATGGCCCCTCCCGCGTGGAGGCCATCCGCGTCCGGTCGACGGCACATGAAAAGTGCGGCGGTGGCTGGGAAGATGGGGTGTGGAGGGTGAAGGGGCTGGGGAGGGGGAGGGGAGGGGAAGATGGCGGGGCTGGGGTGGGGAGGGTGGAGGGGCTGAGGAGATGGAGAGGGGGGGAGGTGGCGGATGAGGGGACCGATGAACGCAGCTCGGTGTTTGTTGATGGTGTCGATGATGGGCGCTGTGGGTGGGTCCTTGGCGTGCATCTCGATGGTGGAGGTGTGAGGGGAGGAAGGGGAAAGGTTGTGGGGGATCCGCTTAAGGCGGCGTAGGAATCGGTTGTGAGTAACCTCGAGGCGGTGGATGTGGGCTTTGTTCAGTGTCCATGCTTGGCATCCATAAAGGAGTGCGGAAACAACATAGGCATTGTACAGACGGATCTTAGTAGAGTCAGAGATGACTTCAGGGGGGGCGTCCCAGAACCGTAGGGTAAGGCGTTTGTAGGCAAACCAGGCAGAGCCAATGCGGCGTGAGATCTCGGCATCGAGTATCCCGGCGTCTGAGTGGGAGACAGGGTGTGCATCGGAGGGGGAGGGGGCTGCGGGTGTGGAATAAATACTGCCGAGGTATTTGAACTTGTCTGTGGGGTGGACGAGGTGGGGGTTAGAGG
>VFSX01000511.1:30000-57500 GCA_016618255.1 Chlamydomonas sp. UWO 241 | reverse complement strand
TCCCGTCTGGGGCAGGTGAAGTACAGCGTACTACCGTACTAGCGTACTAGCGTACTGACGTAGTGTACCGTACTAG
The DNA here is from genome assembly GCA_016618255.1 of Chlamydomonas sp. UWO 241. Classification (NCBI taxonomy): domain Eukaryota; kingdom Viridiplantae; phylum Chlorophyta; class Chlorophyceae; order Chlamydomonadales; family Chlamydomonadaceae; genus Chlamydomonas; species Chlamydomonas priscui. The sequence continues at coordinate 57,424 of VFSX01000511.1, read as the reverse complement.
CGTAGTGTACCGTACTACCGTAGTGTAATACCGTGCTAGCTGGTGCTTGTGTGCGAGTCCCAACATCAGCGGGGGATTGTGGTAGGGGAGTTCCGCCTAAAGCAGGTGTAGCGTACTACCGTACTAGCATACTACTGTACTACCATAGTGTAATACCGTACTAGCTTGTGCTTGTGTGCGAGTCCCAACATCAGAGGGGCATTGTGGTAGGGGAGTCCCGCATGGGGCAGCGTACTACCGTACTAGCATACTAGCGTACTACCGCATTGTACCGTACTAGCGCAGTGTACCATACTACCACAGTATAATACCGTACTAGCTTGTGCTTGTGTGCCGAGTCCCAGCATCACGGGGGCATCAGCGATGCGGAGTTTGAGTCCCGTCTGGGGCAGGTGAGGCCGGGGGAGGCAGGCACCAGACTACAAGGGCACCCTTTCTCTCCAACCTGGGTGGATCTGGGGGCCCAGTGTCCTGTCTAGGTCCAGTGCGTGCGCGCGTATGGGGGTTAACCCTCACCCCTACCAGGTAGCCAGCCAGTTTCCCACTGAAACTGAGTTTAAGGTGTCGGGCGCTAGCGCCGACACCGGTCTTATACATCATTACTGGTGTCACACAGACTGTAATATGCATCATCATCTAACCTGGGGGGCAGGGGAGCGGCAGGGACATGCAGTATTTGTAGCGTACTACTGTACTGGCGTACTAGCCAGGGTACTAGCGTACTAGCGTACTAGCGTATTAGGGTAGTACGGTAGTGAAATACCGTACTAGCTTGTGCTTGTTTGCGAGCCCCAACATCAGCGGGGCATTGTGGTGGGGGAGTCCCGCCTGGGGCTGGTGAGGTGGTGCTGGAGCTGCTGCTGCACGCCCACTCCCACACACACATGGCTCACACACACGCACTTGGCTCACTCACACACACACACACACACACACACACATGCGCATGCGCACACACAACACACACACACACTCTCTCACACACACACACATACAGCACACAGAGAGAGAGAGATATCGTTACAGAGAACTATGCACGGCAGACCTAGATAGGCTGTTTCTAGTCATCAAATGAGGAGATTCCGTTTGAAGGCGGGAGACCAACCGTGCGCCAGCAAGAGGGTGAACAACCTCATTCGTAAAGCAGTGGGGGAAAGGGGCAGTGGCGGGTCATTGACGGCTGTGTTCGTCAATCCGCCTCGACTGAGTTTAAACTAGGTGTCGGTAGAAGGACTTCCACAGTTGTGGAAATCATGCTAAGATGATCCACTCGGTGGTGACTCGCTCGGCGAACTCGGGGCACTCAGGGATGTCGCGTGTGAAGTTGAAGAGATGGATGTTTGCGAAGGGCGTAGAACATGACGGAGTGGGCGCAAAAGTCACCGGCGTGAGCCGGGAGAAGGTGATGGCGCTGCCGGCATAGAGCGAAGTCGTGTCCAAACAGCGGTAGTCGTGCAAGTGGGAGGCAGTGGGAGGGAGGCAGTGGGAGGGTAGTCGGAGGGAGAGGGGGAGGGGCGGGGGGCACAAGATGGGGTGGGGTGCAGCGGGGATGCAGGGGTGGAAGACAGGAGAAGGGAGGGAGGAGAGGGGAGAGAGGAGGGAGCCACACTGTGGCCCGGCCACATGGCGCATACATAGGCGCTGGTAGCATGGGGGGCGTGCATGGGGTGCATGTGCGCGCATGGGGCGCATGGGGAGGGGCAACTCCATGTGACGAGCATGTGGGTGTATGGAGGTCGACGGGGCGGCAGTGGGATAAGCGGTGGGTCTCTTGAGGTGGGGTGTGGGTTCGAATGAACGACTGGGCAGTGGGCGGTGGGCGGGACGGTGGCGGCTGGAGGAACTCGGTAGCTCAAGTTGAGCGCTGGCTCGGGCCGCATGGCGGTCGAAGTGATGGCACTGAGATACCTGGGCTCCGTTGTCTGAACACACACGCACACACACACGCAGCTGCTGACGCTGCTGCCAGGCCTCTCCGACCGAATCCTCAGCCTCAAGCCAGACTTGCTAATGCACCTCACCAGGGGCGCACACCCACCCACCCACCCACACCCACCCACACACAGGCGCACACACACACGCACGCAGCTGCTGATGCTGCTGCCAGGCTCCCCCGACCGGCTCCTCAGCCTCAAGCCGGACCTGCTGCTGTAGCTCAGGAGGGGGGCACACACACACACACACACACACACACGCAGCTGCTGACGCTGCTGCCAGGCCTCTCCGACCGGCTCCTCAGCCTCAAGACGGACCTGCTGCTGCAGCTGTGCTCCGAACCAGACGCAGTCGCCTCTCGCCTCATTACCTTGAAGTCGCTCTATCCAGGTAAACGACCACCGACGGCCTGTCACATTGACCCCCACAACCCCTCACCCACACATGCACCTTTCCCAGCCCCCAACCTAGTGTGGGGCGCGTAACTGCAACTTCCCGGAACCCCTCCCATAACCACCCGGAACGTTACGGGGCTACCAGACACACCCTCGCAAAGTGCCCCGTAACCCCCGTAACTCCAAAATAAAAGGGAAACGGTGTGAATGTATGCGCACCACACCACACAGTTGACTGGCCCGGAGGGCCGTTGACACGGGGTTGCGGGCAGTGATTCCCCTGCGAGCCGTATACCGCTCCAGGTCGGATTTTCCATTTCCCAGAAAACCGTTCCACACTTAGTGGGAGAGGGCGTGGAGCGGTGCGTTGGAAAGCTGTTGCTGAGAGCAGCACAACGGCATGCGTTGCATGAATATTCGCTGTGTATTGTGCCTGGTGTGAGCGGTCAAAGTTACGGGAGGGGTTGCGGGAGTTAAGTGTTAAGGTTGCATAAGGGTTCCGAGGGTAACAGGTTATGGGACATGCGGTGTGGCGTTACGGGCCCCACCCTGCCGCCAACCTTAATCACACATCAGTGGTGTCCTTTGGAGGGCGAATTCAGGGGCCCCTGGGCGAAATTCCCGAGACCCTCCCCCACAGTTTCCCCCACAATTTCCCGTTTTGCCCACGCAGGGGCTGCGGGGGCGCTAGGGTCATCACTGTCACACATGCACACATCCACACGTCCGCACATCTACACATCCACACATCCACACGGGCGACGCGGTGTGAGGTTACGGGCCCCACCCTGCCCCAACCCGAACCACATATCCACACATCCACACATCCAGGCATCCACACACCCTCCCAGCCGCTATCCTGAAACAGAGGGTCTACCAGAGGCCGGGGCACCTAGGCATGTCGACAGCAGAGCCGCCAAGCTGACCCACACATCTGCACATCCACACATCCCCACATCCACATCCACTCATCCACACATCCACACATCCACACATCCACACACTCTTAGCCACCAACCTGAACCAGATGGTCTACAAGCGCCCAGAAATGCTGACAGCATAGGCGCCAACCTGAGCCACACATCTGCACATCCACACATCCACACTTTTCCAGCCCCAAACCACACATCCACACATCGCCACACCCTCCCAGCCGCCAGCCTGAAACTGAACGTCTACCAGAGGCCGGGGCGCTCAGGCATGCTGACAGCAGAGGCGCCAACCTGAACCACACATCCGCACATCCACACATCCACACCAGTGGTGTCATTAGCCTCCGCTGCGGGGTCACACTGGGAAATTTGGGGGGACACTGCGGGGGTGAATCGCGGAAACTTCGCTCCAAACAGTGTAAAATTCGACGATTTTCACACTTTTCGCGGGAAAAATCACCTTCGGGGCAAGTCAGCATGGTCACTCCAATGTTGTGGGGGCAAACAGCACATTCACGGTTTCCTTAATGACACCACTGATCCACACATCTACCTATCGGAACACCGTCAACACATACATGGTCTACAACCGCCCAGACATGCTGACAGCACAGGTGCCAACCACACATCCACACATCCATACATCCATACATCCACACATCCACACATTCACGCATCCACACATCCACACGTCCACGAATCCACACATCCACACATCCACACGTTCAAAGTCCACACATCCCCACACCCTCCCAGCCGCCAACCTGAATCAGATGATATACAAGCGCCCAGAAATGCTGACGGCAGCCGGGTGGGCGGGCGTGGAGGCGGGGAGCGCAAAACTGAGAGAGACGTTTGGCGAAGGCCCACACTTGGACGCGCTCGTGCAGGTGTATGTGTGTGGTGGTGGGGAGGATGTGTGTGTGTGTGTGTGTCTGTGTGTCTGTGTGTCTGTGTGTGTGTGTGTGAGTGTGTGAGAGTGTGTGTGAGAGTGAGAGTGTGTGAGAGTGTGTGAGAGTGTGTGAGAGTGAGGGTGTGTGAGAGTGTGTGAGAGTGTGAGAGTGAGAGTGTGTGAGAGTGTGTGAGTGAGAGTGTGTGAGTGAGAGTGTGTGTGTGTGTGTGTGTGTGTGTGTGTGTGTGTGTGTGTGTGTGTGTGTGTGTGTGTGTGTGTGTGCGTGTGTGTGTGTGCGTGTGTGTCCCGCACCCCTTCCCCTCACCCTCGACCAACAACTGGCCCACTTCATCGTATCCATTCATGCCGCGGCCAGCGAGGTCCTAGGCCCCCGCCCACCCGAGGTCCCCATCGACTTCACCCTCTCTGACCGTTCGCTCGAGATCGCCAGAAACCTGCAAGCTGCCCGCGCTGAGGGCGCCCCCCGGGAGCAGTCCAAGCACCTGGAGTCCGACCTCAAATCCTCCATCCGTGACGACTCCGACTCCCACTGGAGCGCCGCCGCCAAGCACGTGCAGAACGATTTCGACAACAACAAACCCCACACCGCCCACCGCACACTGTCCCGCCTCGTCGACCGCCCCCACGCCGCCTCCGCCCCCGCCGTCCGCTCTGGCGACCACTTGTGCTTCGGCGTTCAAGCCGTGGCCGACGCGTTTGGAGAACACTTCAAACAACTCCACGACCTCACTTCAACCGTATTCCTTGCCACGCTGGACTCACACCTGGCCCATGCCCCCTCCCCTTCTCCCCCGCCGTTGATGCCTCCACCCTCACGGGGCGAGGTGGAGACGCCGATCAAAACCCTCAAAAATTCCGCCCCCGGTTACGACAACATCACCGCCCCGCTCATCAAGCACGGCGGCGACATTGTCACCGGAGCCCTCCACCGTCTCATCATCTCGTGTTGGAACACCAGAACCATCCCTACCGCGTGGAAGCAGGCGGACATCTGCCCCCTCTACAAGGGCGCATCATCCGGCCCGACCACAGCCGTCAAATCCTACCGCGGCATCTCCCTCCTTCCCGTCACGGGAAAAGTCTACACCCACGTCCTCCTCACCCGCCTCGGACGACACCTGGATGACTACCTCTCCACCTACCAATTCGGCTTCCGGCCCGGCCGAGGCACCACCGCCCCATCTTTACCCTACGCCGCCTCCAAGAGGAGTCTCACCGCGCCCAAGCCCCTCTTCACGTGGCTGACGTCGACCTCTCCAAGGCTTTTGACCGAGTCAACCACACCGCCCTCTGGCACACCCTCCTCCGTCGAGGCGTACACCCCGACCTCCTCTCCCGCCTCGAGAGCCTCTACTCTGGTGCCACCGCCAGAGTCCGTCTAGGCGGCGCCTACTCTGCCTCCTTTCCCCTCGAAGCTGGAGTCAAGCAAGGCTGCCCCCTCTCCCCCCTCCTCTTTAACATCTTCATCGACACCGTTATCTGATCCCTGATAGCCCAGCTCCCCAACGCAGGCATCCAAATCGGCTACGTGGTGAACGGCACTCTCCACACACCCCTCCCACGCCACGGTTTCGACTCTACCCTACTCCCCCTCCTCCTCTACGCGGACGACATAGCTCTGATAGCACTCGACATCGATGCCCTCAAAGACATGCTCGCCCGCCTCGACCAGACCTGCTCCGACCTCGCACTCGAGATCAACTACGCCAAGACCGTGCACCAAACCCTGGGTCACCCGTCTGCCCACACCGACACCCCAGCACCGATCTCCATCCCTTCCACTTCCTCCTCTAACCCACACCTCGTCCACCCCACAGACAAGTTCAAATACCTCGGCAGTATTTATTCCACACCCGCAGCCCCCTCCCCCTCCGCTGCACACCCTGTCTCCCACTCAGACGCCGGGATACTCGATGCCGAGATCTCACGCCGCATTGGCTCTGCCTGGTTTGCCTACAAACGCCTTACCTTACGGTTCTGGGACGCCCCCCCTGAAGTCATCTCTGACTCTACTAAGATCCGTCTGTACAATGCCTGTGTTGTTTCCGCACTCCTTTATGGATGCCAAGCATGGACACTGAACAAAGCCCACATCCACCGCCTCGAGGTTACTCACAACCGATTCCTACGCCGCCTTAAGCGGATCCCCCACAACCTTTCCCCTTCCTCCCCTCACACCTCCACCATCGAGATGCACGCCAAGGACCCCATCATCGACACCATCAACAAACACCGAGCTGCGTTCATCGGTCCCCTCATCCGCCACCTCCCCCTCTCTCCATCTCCTCAGCCCCTCCACCCTCCCCACCCCAGCCCCGCCATCTTCCCCTCCCCTCCCCCTCCCCAGCCCCTTCACCCTCTACACCTCATCTTCCCAGCCACCGCCGCACTTTTCATGTGCCGTCGACCGGACGCGGATGGCCTTCACGCGGGAGGGGCCATCACGTCGTACCGGCAAAATGCAGGTGACATTTTCACATCCCAATGGTTTCGAGATGCCGTCAAGAATCGCTGTGACCAGTTCAAACGAGAGCGAGCCAAGTACGCCGCGTACTCAGAGCTCATGCGCATCCTCGACAACCGAGTCCCACCCGGATGGCTCACCCTAGCGAGATTTTCACAGCTGTGGGAGTCCATATGCGGCGATCTGATTAAGGCGGGATAGAGGTTGCGACCACCACACAGCCTCAGAGAGAGTGAGAGTGATCACAGTCAGTTTAGTCAGCGTACAACACAGCGTACAACACAGCGTACTTAGTCAGCGTACAACACAGCGTACTTAGATGCAGTGCCTCAGAGGCAGCCCCCCCGCAGCAGAGTGGCACTATATCCCCTCATAGCGACGAGTGGTCTCCCGCTATTGACAGACGCCCTTTCGCCGACCTCTGGAACGATATCGCCGTTATCTTTGCAACGATCTGGAATGGTATGTGTGTGTGTGTGTGTGTGTATGTGGTCGATTTTAAAGTCTTGTTGGACGCCTTTAATGGCGTATTAGACTTGTGCTTGCGCACTCAATCCCTGAGGCAGGCAGATACTTTCACCCGCACTAGTCCACTCAGTGGATACACATTGACTGTGTCCATCCCACTAGCTCTAGTTCATCTGGTCGCGCCATTCGTCTCAGTTCGGGCAGCCAGCCTGGCCACCCTCCTCCTCCTCCGTTCATCATGTGGCACACGCCTGACATGCCGCCAGCCTCCCTGCATGGCGCTTTCGCTGCGAGGGCGCTTGCTGCCAGTGGACCTCCGTCGTCATGTGTCTCATGCAAGTAAGATTCGCCCTGCATGGAGACCCTCCATGCAGGTCACTGAAGTGCCCCGCGATTCGTGCCGTAGCTGCAGTCTGTAGGCCGAAGCCGTCGCCGCAGCCGATGTAAGTGGCCGTGGCCGATGCAGATGCCCTGAGGGCGGACGTGTAGCCTATGCGATGTGAGTGCAGATGCAGGATGTCCCTAGCCGTAGCCGAAGCCTTAGCCGGTGTCAATCAATAGCCGATGCCCATAGCCGGTGCCCTGGCTGTAGCGTAGCTGCAGCCTCTGCCCGGTGCCGGTGCCCGTGGCTGCATGGGGGTGCCGACGATGGCGGCGCCGACTCCTGCCAGCAGCCCGCCCTCCGTCCCCGCATGCCTCGCAGTTGCCAGCCGTATGACGCCGTGCCTCAAACAGCCACTAGCACTCTGGATCAGGGCATATCGGCGACATAGCCGATTTTCCAAAACTCAGAGTCGCTCTCGCTGCTGCAGCACCCTGTCAGCCCAATTGGTCCGCCATTGGCGGCGTCGGGGCGGGAGCCCCCGACGATTTTGACACCACTTGAAGTTTTGCTGTGTGTGTGTGTGTGTGTGTGTGTGTGTGTGTGCGTGTGTGTGTGTGTGTGTGTGTGTGTGCGCGCGCGTGCGCGTGCGCGTGCGCGTGCGTGCGCGCGCGTGCGTGTGCGTGCGCGTGCGTGTGCGTGCGTGCGTGTGCGTGTGTGTGTGCGTGCGTGTGCGTGCGCGCGTGCACGCGTGTGGTTTTCTTTTCTGTCTGTGTATCGTGGTTGTGTATTGTACGAGGCGGGGGAGCACAAAACTGAGGGAGACGTTTGGCAAAGGCCCTCACTTGGGCGCGCTTCTGCAGGCGCGTGCATGCACAGGCTGCCTCGCTGCCTTGCTGGTTGTGTGATGGTTGTTTTGCATGGGGGATCACAAAGGATCTGCACGACTTAGTGCTGCTCTCTCAATCGCCAGGCCGACGCTGTCCGCCTCCCAAATTCCCTCAAGCACCCAAATCCCCACGACCACATGCTGCCCTCTCAATCGCAGGCGCAGCCGCTGCTGCTCGTTCCTCAAGTCGACACCCTCTTGTCAGAGATCACACGGTGCTGCCTGCCTCCGAACCCAGCGGCCACCCCGTGACACACCTTCTTATCGCCGTACAACTCACACGATGGCGCGCTGCTGCATGCTCGACCGCAGGCGCAGCCGCTGCTGCTCGTTCCACAAGTCGACACCCTCTTGTCAGAGATCACACGGTGCGGCTGGGTCCCGGGCTTGGCCGCTGACGAGGGCGTGCTCATGCAGTCTGTCGTTTCGCGACAGCTGTCTGATGACGCCCCCTCGCTGCGGCGCTACTTCCCCCCTCCCCCCTAGTCGCGTGGCGGGGGGTGGTCTCGGTGCCCTATTGTCTGTTGTTGCACCGACAGCTTCCTGATGACGCCCCTGCTGCGGCGCTACTTCCCCCCTTCCCCCTAGGCTGGTGGCGGGCTGGTCTCATGGCTCTGCAGTCGGTTGTTGCTCGAAAAACTGTCTGATGATGCCCCCTCGCTGCTGCGCTACCTACCCACCCACCCACCCACTCTTAGGCTGGTGCCCGGGTCATGCCCTAAGGCCGTGTTGCTGTCCAACCCCTCCATCGTGCCCTCGCTTATGTCGAACCGGGGGCTGTCGCTGTGGTGACGCGCGATCAAAGCCAGCCCACACGAATCCAAGACCGAGACCCCGACAACACCCCCGGATCCCTACCTAGCTGGCGCGTGTGAAGTGGCAGGGACCTCCTTATTTTGTCTTCCTGGCAGCCCGAGGCTGGCGCTCGAGCGCGAGCGATCTCGCGGGCTGTCCTGGTAGAAGCCCTCCTGTACCTCTAGTCCAGGTCTTTCTTTACTCACACCCCAAGGTCCTCTTGTAAAACCTGACGTTTGTGTGTGGCCGTTGGATGCAGCCGGAGCCTGAGATATCACACACAGACTGCGCGCCACACACGAGGGACGGTGCGGTAGGGGGACCAGGGCTGGCCGGCCTCCAGGGGGGCGGAGGGGAGAGGCCCTAGCCAGCCCCCCAACACGGTGAGCCCAAACCGCATGCAGACACCCCCACCACTTCAACCGCCACCGCCACTCACTCCACACAATATACACTGCCATGGAAGCAAGCGTGACATCCAGCCAAGGCTTGTCTTGCCTAGACAAAAACCGCTGTTGCTGCTGCTGCTGCTGTCGCTGCTGCTGCTGCTGCTGTAAAACCCGCTGCTGCTGCTGTTGCTGCAGGCTCATGCCCGGCGTTGACGCGCGGAAGACGCTCACGCTCAACCCAGGGCTGCTTTTGAGCGTGCAGCGGGGGCCGAGCATGTTGGGGCCAGGCGCGGAGTTTATGGATCCGTTTTAGCAAAGCGGCTGTGCGCCTGCGTTGGTGAAATTCGAGGAGCTGAATCCCGCTTGATTCAAGCGAAATGTCGCTTGAAAAAGGCCTCTTGATTCAACTAATAGATCAAGCGAAGGGGGCGCCTGAATCAAGCGGCCTTTAATCAAGCGGGATTTAAGCGACTCGCCTGAACGTTGCTTGATTCAAGCGGGATTCGCCCATAGTCGGCCTGCTTGATTCAGGGTTTTTTCAGGCGCCAAACATCCTCATTCCGGCTCGATTCAGCTGCAACTCAAGCTCTGATGTAGAACTGGGATTCAAACGCGCATTTTTACAGATGGGGCTAGCTTATCACTTGTTCTCACACGCTCTCGACTGCAAGGATCAATCAGCACTCAAGTAGACATGCACGCACCTGCAACTATCACCACTCAACAGTTCGGGGGAGGTTTGGGTGGGGTGGGACATCGCCTAGACTGTGTGCCAGCAGTTGGGCATGGTGATCAAGGGGCGGGCGGGCAGTCAACTCCGCGGAGATGATGTTGACGCCAGTGATAGCGCCTCACCCGCAGCCGCCCGTGTCACGCCCAAGGGGCCCTCGACCAGGCCCTTGAGCTCAATCATCTCAGCAAGGCTGCGCTCGGCGTGGGTCGCTCCCCTCTGCTCCTTCTTGCCCCTGGGAAGAGGGGGTGGTTCTCGATCTTGAAAGCGATGAACGCATACTGGTAGAGCGTCACCTTGGGCGGCGCCATCGCCATTTTGAAAGACGTGTCGATCTGGCCGTACTTGTCAAAAGCGTCCTTGAAGTGTGCCATGCTGCCTCGGTGCGGCGCATTGCCGACCCGTATGCTGCAAACTGCGAGCACGCACAGTGGACGGCAGTGTTAGTGTGTGTGCCCAGCCAGCTGTTTGTGTCGGGTGCATGCGTGCTTTGGTCAGGCGTGTGCGTGTGTGTCGGGCGTGTGAGTGTGTCGGGCGAGCGGGCGTGCGCATCGTGCGTGCAGTGGGGGAGGGGGGTAGCGCGCACGCGTACACAGAGGTGGTGGGAGAGGGAGGGGCTGCATACCGCGCGCACAGGTGGGGACTGAGTGGCAGCGGGTCCAGTGCGTGCGTGGGCATCCCTGAGGAATGCGAGCGCATGCACACGCCATGCAGTCGGCCCCCGCATGGAGTGCGGGCCAGGTCATGCGCGTGAACCTATCTGCGCACCTTTGCAGCGTCGGCAGCCGCTTGGGCGTGCAGCGTGACGTCCTGCATATAGCCTCATCCGGTCGCCTCCTGCCCAGCCCCCCGGATGACGATGGCCGTAGCGATGGTCGTTACAGCGACCACCGATCACGTGGCATGTTGGACCATGGTGCTAGGTCAGCTTGGACGGCAGCTTGACGCCCCGCCCCGTCACTTCACCACCTCACCACCTCGCCCCGTGGCGTCGACACCATGATTAAACGGTCATGCATGACCTCAAGCGGGCTAAAGAGCTCGCTTAAACAGTGATCAACAGAGCAAGAAAGTCGGGTGTTTTGGCACCCCACACCAGACACTCGCGCGGTCACCAACGACGCTGCCATGCGGTTCAAGGGGTGCCAATGTACCATAGATATGCTGTATGGGGCGGGGATGCACTGTGCGCGGATTCCAGGCGCTCAAACCGTAGTCTCACTGTGACAACGCAGTCACACTGAGACTGCGCGGAGACTACGCGTAGTCTCAGAATGAGTTGGGACTAGTCCCTACGCCCCCCCCCAACGCACCCCGCCCCATCTCAGCTGGACATAGTGATTGAACATGCCTTCCCAGGGCGCGGGGGGCGCAGGGGATGCAGGCTGGGCGTACAAAACGCATTATCACTGTGTGACCGCTTGAAACCGGCTTGATTCAGGCGTCCGCTTGAATCAAGAGCGGCGCGCTTGATTCCGGCTTGAATCAAGCGGCGCCTGATTCAAGCGGCGTTCAAATGGGAATCAAGACTCGTCAATTTCACCGACGTGCAGCTGGGTGTGCGTGTGGGCGCGCCTGGTCAACGCTTGGTCAACGCCTGGTCAACGTCGGCGCACGACCTGTGCTGGGTGCCACCGCCCAGTTGTGATCTGTGTGGCACACAGGGGGCAGGGATGTAAAGTACCGCTGTTTGGGGCCATTAGTACCGGTATTATACCGCAAACGGCCCAAAACGATTAGTACCGCTTAACTAGTACCGCTGATAAATACCGCAAAAAGTGTGGGGGCTCGTCTAGCGACAGCCAGGGACCTCAGTTCTGCATGGATTTAAAATCCGAGTGGTGCTGTGGATAGCCTCTGCTGTCGGCTTTCCAACACAAGTAGAATGATCCAAAACCATGCGGAGGGGCGTGAGTGAAGGCCAATTTTGTGTGGGAGGTGCCCACACCAATCCGAACTCAAAAGGCTTCGCACCCGTCTCGGTCTGCCCCACATCCCAACACCATGGAGACTCTCTGTGGTGCCAACGAGGGCCTGGCGCTCATGGCCGTCGACGACGGCGACGAGAGGGTGGATATCTCATGAGAGGCCACCTCCACTGACTCATGAGGGCCTCCTAGTCTAGAGGCTTCTACTGAGAGCCTAGAGCCCTAGGGACTGTGGTTAGAACCGCACACTGCTGGGGGAGTAAGAGCTGAGTGCGTGCGCACTTGGGGAAATGCTTAGAACAGCTGAAAACAAGGAGTTCTGCAGTCGCGGTATTTATCGCGTATTTATCAGCCCAGCCCATAAGTACCCCAATAATACTTCAAAAAGATTTCGGCGTATTAAACCCGTACTAGGTACTTTACATCCCTGACAGGGGGACACAGCGGGCGAGCATGGAGAGGTAGTGCAACACGGATTGCACACATGTGAAGCTGCTGATTATCGCAAGTTGCTGTTTCAACCCAACACCGACATAAAAAACACGAAAACACGAATTCACCAAATTTCACCCTTTCGAGGTCCGCATGCGGGCAGCCCCAGCACCTCAGTCCCCAAGGAATGAAGGGTTGTCGATTGAGAACCCTCCTCCATAGTCGGCGTCGCGCAGGAGGAGCGAGGGGCGACATCAGGCGCAAGTTGTCAACTACAACTGACACCAAAGCGCACCGCATGCACCGCATGCGCATGCGGTATACCGGGCTACCCTGCCTTTCATTCACTGCATCCACGATCAGTTGCAGGCCACTGTCCACACACAAACTTCGCTTTGAGAGGAAGGTGCAGCCAATGGGTAGAAGGACAACGCTGAAGCACCAGCAGCAACAGGTGGAGAGAGCAGAGAGAGCAGCAGCAGCAGCAGGCCTAGGTAGAGCAGTAGCAGCAGCAGGAAGAGAGAGGAGCAGTAGAGCAGCAGCAAGTAGAGACTTGCCAGATGGGCCAACCATGGTGTCACCAAGCCGTCAGGAAGGGTTGGAGGGTCAGGAACTCTGACTCTGGTGAAGTTAAGTCACAACCAATGAAAGCCCTTGCAACAGTCGGGAGAGACGGACTAGCCGGACCAACGGGGACGTCAACAGAGCTGACGATCGCGAGGCTCTTCTAAAAGAGAGTGCTCTTGTCGGCAGGTGTTCTTGGGAGGGTCCTCATGGTTTTAACCTTGGGCCCACCCTCCGGCCACTGGAGGGGTTGAGTATGGAGCCTGCACTGTGGCGCTGCTTGCTTGGCGCCCGCCACTACGTGGTTGGCGCCACCAGGGGCTACTTTTGTAGCTTGACCTTTTTGGTGGGCCTTGTGCCTGCTCTCTGAAGTCCCGCTGGAGCTTTGGAACCGAACGTGTGACCGCCGGCAGTGGATTGTAAAACTCTCATTATCATTGGGGGAGGGCTTGCTGTCGTGTGGTAGGCGCCAGCAGGAGAGCGCCACTTCATCAATTGATTTTGACCTATGTGATTCTTACAGCCTAGACATCGGGCGGCTCTGGTGATCCGGACTTGAACGCTGCATCTCTCCCTCCACACTCAACGCAACTATGAAAAAAGCTCTCTGGTAAAGGCGGTACAGGCGGCACGGTCTATTTGTGCTGCCGCCCGTTTGCTGCCCGTTGGCGGCACCACCTACTTGAATATTTGCAACACTCGGCTTTCATTGGAAACTGCAACAGCTGCTCGCCAGCCCCCGCACCCGTGCTGACAGCTGCTCGAGCCCAACATGCGCACGCGCCGCCGGCTGTTCGTGCCGCCCCGCCACAGCCCCAACGCCCGAGGCGCGCAGAACGAAGTGGTCACAACGCCCCCGGCGGTCTGGGTGCGCCTCAGGCGGTCTCGAGGCCCCCCACAGGCGGGCAAATCGAGGTGTCGCCTGAGGCGCCGCCTCGGGCGTTGGGGATGTGGTAGGGCCTCTGGCTGCTCGAGCCGAACACGCTCCCAACATGTGCCCGTACCGCCCGTTTCACATGCTGCCGGACCTGGTAGGCTGGCGCGCTGCGTGGCCTTGATGACTCTCGTAGTAGAGCTCCCCTAGACGTGTCGTCTAAGCCTGAACTCAAGCCCCGGGGTCCTCCGGACACGTACGTATAAAGCCTGTAAAACCACATGCTGTTGGCTGCACGAGCCCAACATGCGCTCGTGCGCCGACTGCTCGAGCCGTGCACGTGTACTGGCTGCATGGGCCACCGTGAACGCGCCACCGGCTGTTCAAGCGCCACGTGCTGCTGCCTGCCTGTGCCGCTGGCTGCTCGTGCCGCCAGCTGCCTGATCGGTGCACGTTCCGCCCGGCTGCTCGGGCCCATGCACTCATGACACGCGCTCCTGCCGCGGCATCGACCAACGGCCCCCGCAGCGTGCGTTTCCGGGCACACGTGCTGCCCGGCTGCTCGGGCCCATACACTCATCGACCAACGGCCCCCGCAGCTTGCGCGTATCAGGGCATGCATGCCGCCCGGCTGCTCGGGCCCATACACTCATCGAACACGCGCGCTGCATGCCGCGGTGTCGACCAACGGCCCTCGCAGCGTGCGTTTTGGGGACACGTGCCGCCCGGCTGCTCGGGCCCATACACTCTTCGCACGCGCGCGCCGCCTGCCGCGGCCTCGACCAACGACCCCCGCAGCGTGCGTTTCCGGGCACACGTGCCGCCCGGCTGCTCGGGCCCACACGCATCGCACGCGCGCGCACGTGCCGTGGTGTCGACGAACGGACCCCGCAGCGTGCGTTTCCGGGCGCGCGTGCTGCCCGGGTGCTCGGGCCCATACACGCATCGCACGCGCGTACGCCTGCCGCGGCATCCACCAAGACCCCCCCGCGGCGTGTGTTTCTGCACACACGCGTGCCGCCCGGCTGCTCGGGCCCATACACGCATCGCACGCACGCGCACGTGCCGTGGCGTCGACCGACTGCCCCGGAAGCGTGCGTGTCCGGGCGCACGCTGCCGGCTGCTCGTCGCACGTGCGCCTGGCGTGGCCACATATGGCAGCCAGCCCCCCGAGGCAGCTCCTCCTTCAACCGCCCCCCCGGCCGTGCGAGTGCTCGCCGCGGCCTGCTGTGACGGCGACATACACCCATCTCACGCGCGCCTGCCGCGGCCTTGTATGGTAGGCAGCCTCGCGAGGCAGCTCCTCCCTTGAATCCCCTTCGGCCGTGAGCGTGCTTCTTTCGGCCTGCTGCGGCGGCGACATACACCCATCTCACGCGCGCCTGCCGCGGCCTCGTATGGTAGTCAGCCCCCCCAAGGCAGCTCCTCCCTCAACCCAGCGCCCCGAGGGTGCGTACTGTAGACTGTAAACCACGGCGCGTGCCTGCTGTGGACTCGACCAGCAGCTCTTGCGCGATGCCCAAGGGATCATGCGCGCACTCCTGGTGGTGGTGGTGGTTTGTGTGTGTATGTGTGTATGTGTGTGTGTGTGTGTGTGCGTGGTGTGTGTGTGCGTGTTTGCGTGGGTGTGGTGCAGGGTGTGGTGTTCGTGTTTGTGCGTGGGTTTTGGTGTGGGTTTTTGTGTGGGTCCGGTGTGTGTGTGTGCCCGAGGGATCACACACGAGCGCGTGGCGGTGGTAGCGTTTGATGACGTATCAGTGATGGCTGTCCACCAGTGATGTCCTTAGCGCCCCCGCAGCCCCTGCAGCCCCCGTAGCCCCTGCAGCCCCCGCAGCCCCTGCAGCCCCCGCTGCGGGGGCAACCCGGGAATTTCGGGGGGGAACTGCGGGGGCGAATCGCGGGAATTTAGCTCCGAAAAGTGTGAAATTGACGACTTCACACTTTTCCGCAATTGCTCCTGCGGGGCAATTGGGCATGATCCCTCAAATGTTGTGGGAGCAAGCATGAAATTCTCGGTTTGAGGACACGATTGCTGTCCACCCCAGTGGTTCAGCCCAGGATCTTGGGAGAGTGATGGCTCGGCCCGGGCCCGGTGGTCCCTGGGAAGGATTTTCGTAATTAGTTTTTTTGCCGGCTCCAGCAAATTTGACCGCTCATACCTGGCACAATACACAGCGGGTATTCATGCAATGCATGCCGTTGTGCTGCTCTCGGCGAGAGCTCTCCAACGCATCGCGCCACGCCCTCACCCACTAAGTGTGGGGTGGTTTTCTGGGAAATGAGAATTCCGGCTTGGAGCGGTATACGGCGCGCAGGGGAATCACTGCCCGGGCCTCATGGCTGACTTCTTCAATCTCAACCCGCAGGAGGCGATGTTTTTGAGAAAGGGTGCGAAAATGTAAATTCCACACGTTCGGGTCGAATTTCGGATCCCGCAACTTCAGCCCGCAGCGCCAGCCCGAAGCGGCCAGTCTCGACCCGGTGTCGCAGGTTTTCAGGTCGCGGGTTGGCTAGCCAAAACACTGGTCCAACACACCACACACCTCCGCCATAACACACTGCATGCCACACACCCCATACACACCACACACACCTGGCTTTGCCTCGACCGACAGCCCTCGCAGCGTGCGCGCGATGAGCTCGAACGAAGTGAACGTGAGCGCTGCATGTGTTTGTGTGTGTGTGTGTGTGTGTCGGCCGGAAGCCGGCGGTTATCTAGAACACTGAAATGGGCTGGAGTATCGGCAGGTGATGTCTAGTAGAAGAGCAGCCTGCTTTGCTGGAAACCCCGTGTTACTTCGTGTGTGTGTGTGTGTGCGTACGTGTGCATGGGTATGTGTGTAAAGGCATCATTTTCAGCGATTTCCTTTTCGACCGTGCACAGCTGGATACAGCCCTCGCAGCATGCACGCGATGAGCTCAAACATGTGGACGGGAGCATTGCAACGATGTGAGTTCACATGTGTGTGTGTATGTGTGCGTGCGGTCGATTTTACAGTCTTGTTGGACGCCTGTAATTAGACTTGTGCTTGAGCACTCAATCCCTGAGGCAGGCAGACACTATCACCCGCACTTGTTCACTGAGTAGATACACATTGACTGTGTCCATCCCACTAGCTCTAGCCCATCTGGTCGCGTGTGTGTTTGTGCGTGCAAGAAGGAGCTGCGGCGATGTTTGGTCATGTGTGCGTGCGTGTGAATATGTGTGTGCGTGTGTATGTGTTTGTGTGTGGTCGATTTTACAGTCTTGTTGGACGCCTTTAATGGCGTATTAGACTTGTGCTTGCGCACTCAATCCCTGAGGCAGGCAGATACCATCACCCGCACAAGTCCACTCAGTGGATACACATTGACTGTGTCCATCCCACTAGCTCTAGTACATCTGGTCGCGCCATGCGTCTCAGTTCGGGCAGCCAGCCTGGCCACCCTCCTCCTCCTCCGTTCATGTGGCGCACGCCCGACATGCCGCCAGCCTCCATGCATGGCGCTTGCGCTGCGAGGGCGCTTGCTGCCAGTGCATCTCCGTCGTCATGTGTCTCATGCAAGTAAGATTCGCCCTGCATGGAGACCCTCCATGCAGGTCACTGAAGTGCCCCGCGATTCGTGCCGTAGCTGCAGTCCGTAGGCCGAAGCCGTCGCCGCAGCCGATGTCAGTAGCCGTGGCCGTAGCCGTGGCCGATGCAGATGCAGATGCCCAGAGGGCGGACGTGTAGCCGATGCGATGTGAGTGCAGATGCAGGGTGTCCCTGGCCGTAGCCGAAGCCTTGGCCGATGTCAATTAATAGCCGATGCCCATAGCCGGTGCCCTGGCTGTAGCGTAGCTGCAGCCTCTGCCCGGTGCCGGTGCCCGTGGCTGCATGGGGGTACCGACGATGGCGGCGCCGACTTCTGCCAGCAGCCTGCCCTCCGTCCCCGCATGCCTCGCAGTTGCCTGCCTTATGACGCCGTGTCTCAAACAGCCACTAGCACTCTGGATCAGGGCAAATCGGCGACATAGCCGATTCTCCAAAACCCAGAGTCGCTCACGCTGCAGCAGCACCCTGTCAGCCCAGTTGGTGCGCCATTGGCGGCGTCCGGCGTGTGTGTGTGTGTGTGTGCGCGTGTGCACGGGTATGTGTGTTGGTGCCTCGTCAGCGATTTCCCTTTTGGCCGTGCACAGGACGACAGTAGGCCCAAAAGCTCTGGTTGCGGTCTGCCCCCCTGCATTATATCCGATCCTTTTTATATCCATCCACACCACAAACCTGCCGCGGGCGTGGTCTGCAACAGGTTGGCGGCGCGCCCCGGAAGACGGGAGACATGCAGTGGTCCCTGGGAAGGATTTTAGTAATTCGTTTTTCCCCGGCTCCAGCAACTTTGACCGCTCACACCAGGCACAATACACAGCGGGTATTCATGCAACGCATGCCGCTGCGCTGCTCTCGGCAAGAGCTTTCCATCGCATCGCTCCACGCCCTCACCCACCAAGTGTGGACTGGTTTTCTGGGAAACGGGAAATCCGGCTCGGAGCGGTATACGGCTCGCAGGGGAATCACTGGAGACATGGCCCAGCAGCCCCAGTCGCTGGCGGTCTGCCCCCCCCCCCCACACAATTCCTATGATACCCTATCCTGTGCTAGTCCAATCCACAACACACCAGGTGAACCCCAGGCTCTGGCACGAGACGGCTGACTTCTGTGTCGCCTGCTTTGAGACACGCACCGCGTGCACAGCAATCATGATAGCACATGGCATGCTGGGGGTTATACTTCTGACAGCCGCCGGCCTCTTTCCTAGGGTCTAACGCGCCACCAAGGGCGTCCGACGGACTGTAAAATCGAGCACACCTGCCGCAGGAGTCGTCCGCAACAGGTTGGTGGCGCACCCGCGGCACACACTCACACCCACACCCACACACCCACCCCCACCTGCACACCCACACACCCACCCCCACCCAAACACCCACACCCGCACCTGCCGCAGTGGTCCGCAACAGGTTGGTGGCGCACCCGCACCAAGCCAGGAGACATAGCCCAGCATTCCTCATCTTATCTCATCTTATTTCATCCTGCCCCATGCTCATATCCGCACCACACCACACACCCTACCAAAATCCCAACGTCTGATCCGCGCCATGGAATGCGGTCTTAACGTCTGAGACGGTCCGGGGTGCGCCTCAGGCGGTGGTGGGCGCCTGAGGCAGTCGGGGTGGCACCTGAGGCGGTTTGAATAACGCCTGAGGTGACGCCTGAGGCGATCGTGGGTGCGCCTGAGGCGACGCCTCAGGCGGTCGGAGCGCCTGAGGCGCCACCTGATCCGCGCCATGGAATGGGACGCCTCAGGCGCCGCCTCAGGCGTTGTGAATGTGGAAGGGACACCTGCCGCACGCGTGTTCCGCCAAGCGGTCGGTGGCGCATCCGCGAGAAGACAGAGAGACATGGCCTAACAGTCCCCTAGTGGTTGGCTGTCTGCCCCCCTGTATTCCTATCCTACCCTATCCTGTCGTATCACATCCTATCCTATCCTGCCCCATCCCATCACATCCATCCACACCGCACACCTGCCGCACGCGTGGTCCGCCAAGCGGTTGGTGGCGCATCCGCCGCACACACTCACCCCCACACCCCCACCCCCACCCCCACCCACCCCCCCCACACCCACCCCCACACCCACACCACACACCTGCCGCAGGAGTGGTCCGCAACAGGTTGGTGGCGCACCCGTGGCACACACTCACCCCCCCACCCCACCCCCACCCCCACCACCCCCACCCCACCCCCACACACGCACCTGCCGCAGGAGTGGTCCGCAACAGGTTGGTGGCGCACCCGCACCAAGCCAGGAGACATAGCCCAGCATTCGTATCTCATCTTATCCCACCCTGCCCCATCCTATCATATCCGCACCACACCACACACCTGCCGCGGGCGTGGTCCGCAGCAGGTTGGTGGCGCACCCCCGGTAGAAGCCGCGCACGCCGTCTTCCCGCCAAACAGTCCTGCGCGTGCGCAACATGTTTTTTGTGCGTGATTACACGGCTGTGCAGATCTAACAGAGCAGAGCAGAGAAGGACATAGCAGAATATAACGGAACATGACAGAGCAGTTAAGGACTCGTATAGGGGACGTTGGCAGGCAGCCGGCTGGTGGCTACCGCCCCTCACAAGTAATTGTTTAGGGCCAGAACTGGACTTGGGTCTAGGCGGTGGTACTAGGACTAGAGGTAGTCTTTGCTGGAAAGCCGATGTAACTGCAACTGTTTAGGGGACGCGCACGCCGTCTTCCCGCCAAACAGTCCTGCGTATTCGCATGCACCGCGGTCAGCGTAAGTGGCGGCGGTCGGCATGTGGAGAGAGGCACAGCACAGACTCCTATTAGGTGTGGGGTGCCTGCTATTAGGGATGGCGTGCCTGAGTCGTCTTCCCGGGAAACAGTCCTGCGCATTCGCGTAGCGTGGTTGCCGTCAGTGATTCCCCTGTGAGCCGTATACCGCTCCAGGCCGGATTTCCCATTTCTCAGAAAACCACACTACGCTTTGTGGGAGAGGGCTTGGAGGGATGCGTTGGAAAGGTATCGCCTAGAGCAGCACAACGGCACGCGTTGCGTGAACGCCCGCTATGTATTGCGCCTGGTATGAGCAGTCAGTTGCTGGAGCCGGGAAATGAATAACTACTAAAATGATGGCTCAACTCAGCCTCACGGCTCTTCCTCTCACTCTTGGCCCGCCAGAGACAGTTTTGTTGTAGCGGAAAGTGTGCAAAGTGGAAATTTCACACATTTCGGTTCGGAATTCGCCGAAGCTCACCCTGGAGGTGCAGCACCAGGGTGGCCAACCAAAACACTGACCTGCATGCGTCGATGAGGCCCTGCAGCGGTCCGCTCCCCGGAGTGATGTGCATGTAGGAGCGCACGACCTCGTGGGGGTATCTGTGTGCGCGTGTGCGTGTGTGTGCGTGAGGGGCGGCGGTCTAACTAGCCGGATCCGAGAATGTGCTGAAACTGAAAGGTCAGGACCGAGGAGTGATGTGCATGTAGGAGCGCACGCCCTCCTGCAGATACCTGCATATGTGTGTGTGGTGTGTGTGTGTGTGTGTGGGTGGGTTGGTGAGGGGCGGCGGTCTATCTAGTAGCCATATCCGAGCATGTGCTGCAAACGCCTGGAACAATGAGTGATGTGCATGTAGGAGCGCACGACCTCGTGCAGGTACCTGCGCGCGTGCGTGTTTGTGTGTGTGCGCGTGTGTGTGTGTGTGCGTGTGTGTGTGTGTGTGTGTGTGTGATTGTGTGTGATTGTGCATGTGCATGTGTGCGGCTTCGATGGCTGCGACGGACGGACAGACAGACAGACGGACGGACAGACGGGCGGGCGGGCGGGTGGGCAGGCAGACAGGCGGGAAGGCAGACCGATCGACACGTAGAAGACGTCTTAGGTTTCCGCGAAGTCAGTGCCAAGGCAAACCCAGCTCATAAACCCGCCCGCAACCCCCCCCCCCCCCAAAAAAAAGGAAAACAAAAAACAGAAAGGGCATTTAGCAAACCAAAGCAAAAGCGAGACTACGGTACACGCACGGTGCTCTTGACCAATATGACCATCGCCAAAGTGACCACCAGCAACAGAAACAGGTGCACGACCGGTAAATAAAGGTTACTATGTATTAGATTATGTGTCAGGCAGTCTGTGCGACGCCACGAGTGGCAATATCTGTAAATACGTACCGTCACGGTGCTCGCCACTATCTTGCTCATCGTCGAGGTGACCACCGACTCTGCGGCCTTGCCCTGCGAATCTCATGCACATAGACAGACATACAGGCATACAGACAGGCAGCTACCCCCCGGTTCTTAAATTATGTGGATACGGTGCCCCTGACTGTAAGATCCATCATCACATATACTTACTTACGTCACGGTGCTTGCCACCATCTTGCTCATCGCCGAGGTGACCACCGACTCTGCAGCCTTGCCGTGCGAATCTCATGCACATAGACAGACAGACAGACAGACCGGCAGACAAACAGATACCCCACGCCACCCCACGTACGTCACGGCGTTCGCGACCATTTTGCTCATCGCCAAGGTGACCACCAGCAACAGAAACAGACACACAACCGGTAAATAAAGGTAACTATGTATCAGGTTATGTGTCAGGCAGTCTGTACGACTGCGGCAATATCTGTAAATATGAACGTCACGGTGCTCGCCACCATCTTGCTCATCACCGAGGTGACCACCAGCTCCGCAGCCGTGAGGTGCGGATTTTATGCGCACAGACGAGAAGACTGACGGACGGAAAGACACACAGACAGACGGACGGAAAGACAGACAGGCAGAGCGACAGAGCGACAGGCAGACAGACAGACAGGCAGGCAGGCAGGCAGACAGGCAGAAAGACAGGCAGACAGACGGACGGAGAGACATACGAAAACATTCCACACCCCACCACACGTACGTCACTGTGTTTGCCATCATCTTGCTCATCGCCAAGGTGACCACCAGCTCCGCAGCCTTGCCGTGCGAATCTCACGCACTCAGGCAGACTGACAGACCGGCAGACCGACAGACCGACAGACAGGCAGACAGACGGCGAGACAGACGAAAACATCCCATCCCACCCCATGTGCGTCACGGTGTGGTTACATCCATCATCACATATACTTACGTCACGGTGCTCGCCACCATCTTGCTCACCGCTGAGGTGACCACCAGCTTCGCTGCCGTGAGGTGCGAATCTCATGCACACAGACAGACAGACAGACAGATAGACACTCCGCAGCCTTGAGTCGCAAATGACATGCACAAAGACCGACCGACCGACCGACCGACAGGCAGGCAGGCCGGAAGGCCGACAAACAGAGACAGAAAGACGGGCATACAGGCAGGCAGATATCCCACCGAGTTCCTTGATTACGCAAATGTTCACGTCATGGTACTGTTAAATCCACCACCACAAAAACTTACGTCACGGTGCTTGCCACCATCTTGCTCATTGCCGAGGTGACCACCAGCTCAGCAGCTGTGAGCTCGTTAGAGCAGCGGTCAGTGTTCTCGGCAATCCTCGACTGCGTGTGCGTGTGTGGTTGTGCGAGGGTGTGTCAGTGTGTGTTCATATATGTGTGTGTGTGTGTGTGTGTTTACAACACAGCGTACTTAGATGCAGTGCCTCAGAGGCAGCCCCCCCGCAGCAGAGTCGCATTATATCCCCTCATAGCGACGAGTGGTCTCCCGCTATTGACAGACGCCCTTTCGCCGACCTCTGGAACGATATCGCCGTTATCTTTGTAACGATCTGGAATGGAATGGAATGGAATGTGTGTGTGTGTGCGTGTTCGTGTGTGAGGGTGTGTGTTTATGTGTGCGTATGTGTGTGTGTGTGTGTGTGTGCGTGTGTGTGTGTGTGTGTGTGTGTGTGTTTAGGGTTAGAGAGTGTAGGGTAAAGAGTTTAGGGTAATTGAGGGTTCAGGGTTTAGCGGGCGTCAAGACTAAAACCCACCTTGCTGTACTCATACAGAGGGAACTGGATCGCAACGTGGACGATGCCAAACATCGAAGCAACGAGGCCCGAGTAGAGGCCGTGCACGCCTGCGTGTTTTGGGGTTAAGAGGTTAAGATTATAAAAGACGCTGTCTTAAAACACCAAGATTTTAGGGGTCGGAATCTTTGGGGTATCTTCCGCAGAGGACGATGCCAAACATTGAGGCAACGAGGCCGGAGTAGAGGCCGTGCACGCCTGCGTGTTTTGGGGTTAAGAGGTTAAGATTATAAAAGACGCTGTCTTAAAACACCAAGATTTTAGGGGTCGGAATCTTTGGGTATCTTCCGCAGAGGATGATGCCAAACATCGAGGCAACGAGGCCAGAGTAGAGGCCGTGCACGCCTGCTGGGGGTGACGGGTTCAGGGTTTAGAGTCGGGGTTGCCGTTCAGAGTTTAGGGCTTAGCCTTTGGGGTTTGGGGTTTTAGGGGCCCAGATTTAAGGGTTTTAGGGGCCCAGATTTAAGGGGTCCAGATCTTGGCCCAGATCTGGCGTAGGGGACGGAATAAACCATTTAGGCGACGATGCCGGAGCAGAGGCCGTGCGTGCCTGCGGGGGTTACGGGTTCAGAGATTTATATTATAATCAAGGGTGCCTAAATATCCATATTTTAGGGGTCCGAATCGCATGCCCACTCACACACACACACGCCACCAAAAGCGCCAGCCGGGCTGGGCATTCAACCGCCGCACCTTACTCCCGTGCAATGTGCAAAAGCGCATTGAGTGTCAAGGTGTAGGGCACGCGCACAAACATGCGCACACACGCGCACTCACACGCCGTCTAACGCGCCACTAAAAGCGTCCGACGGACTGCACAATCAACCACCACGCAGCTTCCTCCCATGCAATGCGCACGCTTGTCAAATAACTACAGTTCCCTGCTGAAATTATGTAGTTAGCTGAGAGACCAGGGACCTGTGGGGGGAATCCTAAGAGAGTTTGAGAGAGTCATCTTCCGCCAAGAGGGATCTAAAAGGGACCAGGCAACGGGGCACGCACCTTCCTCCCGTGCGATGCGAACAAGCGCGTTGAGTGTCGAGGTGTAGGGCACACGCAAGAGCGCTCCGGCGCCTGCTGACCGCTTGATGTTGAGGTTCTGTGTGTGTGTGTGCGTGCGTGTGGAGGAGGGGGTGTGCGTGTGTGCGTGTGTTTGTGTGTGTGTGCGTGTGTGTGTGTGTGTGTGTGTACGTGCGTGTGGAGGGGGGGGGTGCGTGTGTGCGTGTGTGTGTGTTTGTGTATGTGTGTGTGTGTGCGTGTGGAGGGGGGGATGCGTGTGTGCGTGCGTGTGTGTGTGTGTGTGTGTGTGTCGGCGTGTGGAGGGGAGATGCGTGTGTGTGTGTGTGTGTGTGTGGTGTGTGTATGTGTGTGTGTGTGTTGTGTGTGTCTGCATGCGCGTCTTAGCGACTAACAGGGGGTTGGTTACCAGAAGTGTAGCAGCACACACACACACACACACACACACACACACACACACACACACACCTGCGGCTGCGTTCGTGTCTTGCCGACACACACGCACACGCACACACACATAGACACACACATCTGTGGCTGCAGGCGCGTCTTGACAACACACACGCACACACACACACAAAATGGCCCTGAACATGTGATTTGTGCTACTACAAGCATGGCCACAGCAGCGCCTCCCTGCCCTGCCGCCGCGTCCCCTTCAAAGGGTAGCCATAAGTTTTTGCTGAGCACAAACACACACACACACATACACATACGCACACACACACACATACACACGCACACACCTGCGTCTGCATGCGGGTCTTGACGACCCACAGAGGGTTGGTCACCAGAAGCGTTGCAGCGCCAGCGCTCGCAGCTGCGGCCATGTGGACACTGGGCGTTGCTGGCCGGCGCGTGCCGTCTGGCCGCTGAGTGAGCGTGTTCTTCATCTGTGTGCGTGTGTGTGTGTGCGTGTGTGTGTGTGTGTGCGTGTCAGCACTTGCAGCTGCGGCTATGTGGACGCTGAATGTGGCTGGCCGGCGCGTGCCGTCTGGCCGCTGAGTGAGCGTGTTCTTCATCTGTGTGTGTGTGTGTGTGTGTGTGTGTGTGCGTGTCAGCACTTGCAGCTGCGGCCATGTGGACGCTGCGCGTGGCTGGCCGGCGCGTGCCGTCTGGCCGCTGTGTCAGCATGTGCTTCATCTGTGTGTGTGTGTGTGTGTGTGTGTGCTCCAACTTAATCATAGATGGCGAAGTACACAGCATAGATGTGTGGGTGCGCGTGCGTGTGTGTGTGTGTGTGCATACATATGTGCTCGTACCTTGTCATAGATCGTGAAGTACACGGCCCAGTTGGGCGCGCATGTGTGTGTGTATGTGTGTGTCTGTGTGTGTGTCTGTCTCCCTGGGCGGCCCACTCCCTGGGCGCGGAGTCGCGGCGCTCGGCCCATGTGAGTCGCCGTCGCCCATCCCCCCCATCGCCCCGCCCCCCCGTCGACTGCCGCCTATGTATACGGTCCATTCTGGACTATCCACCATCGCCATCGCCTGAAGCCAGCCTCAACGAACCGAGCAACTCGACACCCAAATTCAAAATGTCATCGCAGAGACCGTCTCCATGCCCTCGCCAGCGCCGAACTCCTCGGTCGACTATAGACCGCATCCCAGACCGCCTCGCCTCCGCCGAGGATCCTCGGCCGCGCCCCACTGCGGCGCCACGCCACCATGCACCACAGAGAACCTCCCATCGCCATGGCCCCCCTTCAGCACCCTTCGCCCCCCTTGACACGCTCCAAACTACACAGTCCAACTCTCCCCCACCCTCACCCACCCACAGTCGACAACCCGCCCACGCTCCACCCCCACATGGAGCTCGCCGTCCCATGTGCGCGCCATGCAGGCCCATGCACCCCCGCCCCATGCGCCTCCCGCCCATGCGCCCCTACGCGCGCCCACCCCATGCTGGCCCTCCCCCCCCCCACCCCCCCCCTCCCCCCCCCCTCCCCCCAGCCTTTCCTCCCCCGCCCCTGCCTCCACCTCCTACCTACCTACATCATCGCCCCATGGACTTCACAGGCCCGTGGAGATGATCCGCCTCACCACCCGCCACGCCCCCAGCCCCATGGACTTCACAGGCCCGTGGAGATGATCCGCCTCACCACCCGCCACGCCCCCAGCCTTTCCTCCCTCGCCCCTGCCTCCGCCCCCTGCCTACCTACATCATCGCCCCTTGGAGTTCAGAGGCCAATGGAGATGATCCGCCTCCCCATCCCTGCGCCCCTGCCTACGTTCATCATCGCCCCATCGAGTTCGTGGGCTCATGAGATGATCCGCCGCTGCCCCCTATCCCAGGCCCGCCTACATTCGTCTGTCGCCCCATCGAGGAGCTGATCCGACGTCCTCTAGGCCTGCCTACACCCGAATATCGCCCCATGGATTTAATCGGCCCATGGGGAGATGATACGCCGCGATTGAAGTTGAAGTTGGTTGGCCAGAGTGGCAACCCCACCCGCCATGTGATGTACCCCTCTTAGCGCTGATTGGTCACCCGCTGTAGACCGTCACACATGTGCCATTTGACCTCTGGAACATTGCTTGTACTTTAGTACGGGTAGTGCTGTTGCAGTCATGTAACACTTTGGAATGGAATGTGTGTCTGTGTGTGTGTGTGTGTGTGTGTGCATGTGTGCTCGTCCCTTGCCATAGAAGGTTCACGGCCCAGTTGGGCGTGTGGGTGGGTGTGTGCGCGTGTGTGTGTGTGTGTGCGCGCATGTGTGCTCATACCTTGTCATAGATGGTGAAGTACACGGCCCAGGTGTGTGTGTGTGTGTGTGTGTGTGTCAGCCTATCTAGGTCTGCTGTGCAGAGTTCTCTGTAACGATATCTCTCTTTTGTGAGTGTGTGTGTGTGTCTGTGTTTGTGTGTCTGTC
>VFSX01000511.1:0-12500 GCA_016618255.1 Chlamydomonas sp. UWO 241 | reverse complement strand
GTCTCTAGTAGAAGAGTAGCCTGCTTAGCTGGAAACCCCGTGTTACTGTTACTGTTACTGAGTCTGGACGCAGAAACTTCTCGACCAGAACAAATCTTTTTGACCCCTCAACCCCAAACCATGAAAACAAAAACAAATGACCCAACACCCCTGAACCCCAAACTTGAAGCCCAAATTTGGACCCCAAACCCAGTGTTTTCCTTTTTGGCTGTCCACAGCCATTTGGCTGCATTCCGGCTGAACTTTGACTTTGCGCACAGCTCAACCCATCCAGTTGATTGTTAGTCGGACAAGCCCGCCAGACAGAGCACGTCGAAAGCTTTCAAGTTACCTATGTATGAGGACTCACGGTCAACAGGAGGTCAACGGTCAACGCGGTCAAAGCAAAATCCGGCTGTGGAATAATTAATTTCAAGTCACGAAAAGAAAATCACTGCCTTGAACCCTCGAGGGTGTGGAGGACACAGGAGCTTCTCGACCAGAAGACCTTGGCCCTAAAACCCTTGCCCAAACCACTAAAATCCTCAAACCCTGAGCCCTGAGCCCTAATCCCTGGCCTTTCGTAGGGTGTGGGGGACGCCTGTTTGTGCCCGGACGCGGAAGCATCTCGACCAGAAGACCTTGAGTCTAAAATCTGCCTTGAACCTGTACCCTAGGTTTACACTAAAATGTTTACACAAACAGCCCTAAACCCTCATCCCTAAACCCTACTCACGCGCAGGGCATAGAGGACGGCCTATTTTAGCCCGGTCGCATTTGCCACTCGACCAGAGGACCTATGCCCTAAGACTTTTACCCAAAAAGCTAAATACGCCCTGAATCCTAAATCCCAAACCCTCGCAGGGCGTGGAGGACGGCCTGTTTGCCCCCGGAAGCGGAAGCTTCTCGACCGACCGGTTTGGAGTATACCAAATGTCCAACCGCCAGCTGGGCACGGTGAGTGGTCGATTTTGCACGATCTGGATGCCTATGCTTTTGGATTTTACAGTATTTTGGACGCCCCTGTTGGCGTATTAGACCTAGGTGTCGGCAAGCTTGTGTTCTGCAGATGAGGCGCTAGGAAGGGGCAGGTGTGCCCAACATGCAAGCTCGCGCAGAGGGACAGCCCACAATGCTGTGCCGTCAACCTTGTCTGCCCCTCTCCCGCTTTCTGTCTCTCTCACTCTCTCTCCCTCTCTATATAGACATCTGTCTCTCTATCTGTCTCACTCTATCCGTCTCCTCTATCTTTCTCTCTCTTTCTGTCTCTATCTGTCTCTCTCTATCTGTCTCTCTCTATCTGCTCCTGTCTATCTATCTTTCTCTCTCTATCTGTCTCTCTCTGTCTGTCTCTCTATATATATCTCCCCACTGCTTGCTTGCTCTCCCGGTGCGGTGCTGGCCAATCACCCCCCGCCACCCCCTCCATCTCCCTATCTCCGCAGCTATACGTCGATGCCCAAGCAGGCTGCATGGACCTCCTCACCAACCTGCGTCTCCCATTCAGCCTCTCTTCCTTCTCCGTTTCTGCTGCCCAGGTGTGTGTGTGTGTGTGTGTGTTAGTAGTACAGGCATTGCCGGTGCATGCGGATGGCCTCATGTAACACTTGGTTGGTTAGTTGTGGGGGGGGGGGGGCGTTCGGCCTCATGTAGCGCTTGGTTGGTTGGTTGTGTGTGTGTGTGCATGCATGTGTGTTCAACAAGAAGGCTGTGTGGACCTCCTTACCAAACTTTCATTCTTCCTTCTCCGTCTTTGCTTCCCAGGGTGTGTATGTGTGTGAGTGTGTGTGTGTTTGTGTGTGTGTGTATGCATGCATGTTTGTTCAACAAGAAGGCTGCGTGGACCTCCTTACTTTACTTCCTTTGTTCCTTCTCCATCTCTGCTGTCCACAGGTGCATGTGTGTGTGTGTGTGTGTGTGCACACGTGTGTGAGTCGGGGGGGGGGGGGGCAAGGGCATGGGCATGGGGGGGGGGGAGGTTGTATTGCGCGTGTCGCTTGTAAACTCTCACACACACACACACACACACACACACACACACACACACGCAGCTGGCCGTCAACCCCATTGCAATGCTGGCAGAAGGTTTCTACCTCTACGCCGCATCCCTAAGCCCTGTAATGCCTGCAGCAAACCTACAGGAGCTGGCGTTTCAGAACATGGGAATAAATATGTCACAATACCTGGCGGTGAGTCTTTTTTGTGCATCGGAGAGAGAGAAATATAGCGTCTGTGGAGAGAGAGAGAGAGAGAGAAGGAGAGGGAGAGAAATCGGGTTTGTCGGAAAGAGGGAGAGAAATATAGTTTACTTGCAGAGATAGGGTGTTTGTGTGCACGTGCGGGTGTTTTTTGCGACCCAGAACATGGTAATTGACTTTCAGCATGTCTGGCGGTGAATGCGTATTGTGTGTGTGCAAATGAGTTGGTTGGTGTGCTGGAGAGAGAGAGAGAGAGAGAGAGAGAAAGAGAGAGAGAGAGAGAGAAAGAGCGAGGGATGACGAGAGAGATATCCAGCCACCCACATGCTGCGAGTGTGCGACCAGCCACCCCCATACAAACTCCTACCTCACTTCGCTGTGTGTATCCAGGTGTTGCCACCACCCGGGCAGGCATGCACCATGGCCATCCACCCCCATAGCACAATTATGCAGCCAGCCACCCCATAACCTCCCTGTGCTGTGTGTGTCGAGGTGCTGCCACCGCCCGGGCTGGCATGCACCATTGCCATCCACCCCCATAGCACAATTATGCAGCCAACCACATCATCCACACCCCATCCACACACACCCCTGTGGTGTATGTGTCCAGGTTATGCCACCGCCCGGGCAGGCCGGCACCGTCGTCATGTCCCCTTGCGGCTTGAGTTTTCTGCCAGTTTACACTTTACACTGTACACCTTACAGTACGCACCCTCGGGGCGTGGGAGTTTGCTGCCGACCACCGCACACAAACCCCAACCTCACTTTGCCGTGTGTCCAGGTGCTGCCACCGCCCGGGCAGGCAGGCACCGTCGTCTTGTACCCCAATAATACAGTTGTGCAGCCATCCAACGCGAGTTATGTCGCAACACCCATTTCTGTGGCGACGTCGGCCGCAGTCGCTCAGGTGGGAGGAACGAGGGGTGGAGGGGGGGGGTCTTGCCTGATAGGAGGGCGGGAGAGAGGCAGTGGAGGGAGCAGAGGGAGGCGCGAAATCGGACACCGAATCTTAAGTTTGAAAATCTGAGTTTCGCAAATTTCAGGCCACTTTGGCCCATGTTCGCATGGGGGGGTGGGGCGATAGAGTGGATGGCAAACACGAGCTCTGTCGCGACACCGATCGCTGTTGCAATGTTGGCTGGAGCGGGAGGAAGGAGCGGGGAGAAGGCGAGGGGGGGGGGGGGCTCGCCTGAGATGAGGGAGGGAGGGAGAGAGGCAGGGGAGGAGGCAGGCGGGAGCGCAATTGTGCAACCAGCCAGCGCGAGCTATGTCGTGATGCCAATTTTTGTGGCAACAGGTTGGAGGGGGAGGGGGTGGGGGGGGTTGCCTGAGAAGAGGTAGGAAGGGAGAGAGGCAGGGGGGGAGGCAGACGGGGGCGCGATTGCGCAACCAGCCACCGGGAGCTCCATATCTTAGGCGCGATGCCGGTTTCTGTGGCAGCGTCGGCTGCCGTGGCGCAGTGGTACATGTTAGAGGAGGGAGCGGGCGGGGGAGGGGGGGGGGCTTTGCTTAAAAAGCATGAGAAGAGGTATGAAGGAAGATAGGCAGGGGGGGAGGCAGAGCGAGGCGTAATCGCGCCGACGGCAGGTGCAAGTTATGTTGTGACACCGATTGAGGGAGTGGGGTCACACACTGCTGAACGTATGCACGCGCACGCACGCAGACATGTACAAAGCTCACACACACGAGCACGCACACGTGCACGCACACACACGCAGATCTCGTCACTCTTCTTGTCGTCCATTGCACTCTTCATGCCGTCTGCGCTCATACTGGCCGACAACAATCATCTCGCAGCAGAGTATCTGGTGGTAAGTGGGTGGACATGGTGTGGGTGGGGGTGGGTGGGTGGCTGGTGGGAGGGGGGCCCTGCTAGGCAGCCATGGGTGATCAAGGGTGTCGAGGAGTAGAGGAGTAGGGCCTTTATGGTGTGATGTTGGTGGGGAGAGAATGCGCTTGCTATCTGCGCTCGTGCTGGCTGACAACAGCCACCTGGCAGCAGAGCATCTGGTAGTAAGTGACGCACGCACTGGCACTGGCTCGGCGTTGGCATGCGCTACTTTCCCACGACTGACATCATGGTGTCTGTCGTGTCCCATCTCTGCCCCGCAGCTCCGTGCCACCGTCTACTCCTTTGCGCGAGAGGTCGCCGTGAGCGGTAGCGTCCAGCTCACAAGCGCCGCGGCGGTGGAGCGAATCCTCGACACTGCAAATGTGAGTGCCCCGACCCGAAGGCCCGTTTCTTTTACGCCTCCCAATCGGGCCTTTCGGCCGGACACTGTGACACCCGCATGCCCTCACCCACATGCAGACCGTGCTCTATATCGACAGCTCTGGCCTGCCGCCAGAGCCCAAGTGGTATCAGCAGCCACCTCCGACGCCGCCGCCGCGTCCACCGGCACCGTCGCCTGCGCCGCCGGGGGCTGGCAGCGGGCGGCGGCACGCGCTGTCGTCGGAATCGGACGGAGACGATGCTGGCGCTGCTGCTGGCGCTGCTTCCGCTGCTGCTGTTTCAGCTGCTGCGTCCATGCCTGCTGCCGCTGTGCTGCCAAGCGAGGCGGTCACGGACCAGTCCGGCTCTCCTGGCAGACGGCGGGGGCGTGCCCTGTCATATGCCGATGTTGCTGCGTCTGCTGCTGCTGTTGCTATGCCGAGGCCAGCGGTCGCGCCCCACGACCACGGGGCGGCCCTCCTCATCACGCGGAGGACCATCCTCGACGCGGCGGCCCGCATCTTTTTCGAGGGGGATGGAGCGGGCGGTGATGCGCGTGCGGTGGCGATAGCAGCCCGACGGAGCGGGGGCCGCAGCCTCAGTCTCTTTACCGACAACCTGGATATGGTGGACGCGATTCGGGTGGGTGCTTGGGTGTGCTTGGTGCGCGTGTTCAATGTGTGGCCACTGTCACTGCCTGTTTGGGTGTGCTTGCAGTGTGCTTGTCTTATTTTGACATTGCAGCTGATGCGCACACTCCTGCCCCCCCCCCCAGGTATTTTCGTCCGTTGTGGCTTCAGCATCGTATGAGCTCCAATTCATCAAGTCCGCTTTCCTGCTTCTCCCCTCCGGCTACAACTCCTCCACGGCAACCGGCCCCATCCCGGTGTACCAGAACCAGACTGCGTGCAACGTCAACGGGTGCAACACGAGCGTCGCGCTTGCGCAGCTCACGGCGGTCATGTGGAACCTGCAGGTGGGGCGTGCAGAGGGGGGGGGTGGACACAGACACACAGGCACACGGACACACGCACTCATGCTGCAACACGGACACATGCAGGCAGGTGCACATGCGCACGCACGCACACACGGGCAGGCTCACGCACGCAAACACACGCACACGCACACGCACACACACACACACACACATGCAAACACGTGCATGCCTGCCTCCCATCCCGTCCCATCCCGTCTCCAGGCGAACTTCTTCCCAGCCGCGGTGCGCGCGTTGGAGGCTGGCACCTTCAACTCCAACACGATCGCCGCGCTCTTTGCTGCATACGGGCAGCAAGAAGATTGGACACCGGTAGCGTTGCAAGACAAGGGCCTGGAGGCGAAAACCAACTGGTTCTTCATCTGCAGGTGTGTCCGTGGAGGGGCGGGGTATGGGGTGTGTGTGTGTGTGTGTGTGGTGGGGGGGAGGGGCTTGTAAGGATGGGACAGGGGGGAGAATTTGACGCCGGTCGCGATGCAGGACAAGGTGGCTGCACAACAGTGGGCTGCAGCGCATAACAACCTGGCACTTTATCTGCAAATGAGTACAAGGTTGCACGGTATGCTCGTCCTGAGGGGGGGGTCAGCGTCCTGACTGTAAGTAGGACGTAGGACGGTACTCCAGGACGCACTACACGGACGCGGGGGGCGAGAGTGTGGCGCGAGCGACTAAGTGCCCACACCCCGTCACACACAACTCCGTCGCTCCTCAATGGATTGACAACCCAAGCAATCCCTTGGAAAGCCCATGTTATACGCTCTCCAGCATATGTCGAATCGTCCAAAACGGTGAAGCAGCCAGGAAGTTATGGCCGTGGCCGTTTCTGTGTGGCAAGTAAAAGCGTCTGGTGCTGCCGCTGATCGCGTCCTGCCGTACGAACCCCAGCGTACTGTCACGACGCAGGACGTGGTGCCGCACCCCAGAACAAATAACGTCCCGTGCAACCCTGAATGAGTAGACACGTAGGCAGCGCCACTGACCAGCACTAACCCACTATGCCACCCCCTCATCCCCCCGTGCATGCCACTATCGCAGCATCACGTACGACTGTCCGACCATCTACCCCGCACCAGTCTCCGCGGGCGGGAGCAGCACGTTGGTGCTCGCGTTGGGGGTCGGACTCGGTGCGTGCGCGCGTGTGCACGTGCGTGCGTTTGTTTGACGTGTGTGGCGTATGGCATGTGTTTGTGTGCGCACGTGTGCGTGTGTTTGCGTGTGTGCATGCTTGCCTGGGTGGGTGTGCATGCTTGTCCAACAAACAACTCACACGCACATGCAGGCGTCGGCATCCCCCTGGTGATCCTGCTCGGGTGGCTGCTGTACCACTTTTGCAGCGAGCGGCGCGTTGTGCAGACGGTGTCTAGCAAGAACCAGGCGGCGTACATGGGCGGGGGCATGGGCGTGGGCAAGGGGGGCGGGGGCTACCCTGCAGCTGGCGGATACGGCAGCCCGGGCGCGTATGCGGGCGGCGCACCCGCGACGCCCCTGATGGTCAGCAACCCCATGGGGCTCACCCGTGACCCAGCAGGCCTGATGGTGCCCAGCCTGCAGGGTGGGGGCCAAGGCGGCGTCGGCGGCGGCTACGGCTACTACCCGCAGCAGCAGCAGCAGCCACTGGGGTCTGTTGGGTACAACGGTCAGTTTGCGGGGACAGGGGGGCAGTCGTACGGTCAACATCAGGGCGGGGCGGGTGCAGGCATGCTGGCCCCGCTGCCGCAGCAGGCCTACTACCAGGGGCACCCCTCGGGCATCGGGCAAGGCGGCGGCGCCTACTCGATGTCGACGCCCACGCGGCCAGGAACGCTCATTGTGTCGTCGCCGAGCACGCCCGCCTACAGCAACTACCCCACGACGCCCAGCCGCATGGGGCCGTCTGCTGGCGTGGCGGGCGCAGACGCACACGCGTACGCACACATGGCACTCATGGGGAATGGGAACGGCTCGCAGGGCGTAGTCGGGTCGCGGTACCTTGGTATGGCGAGCCCCACGAACGAGCCTCAACAGTACGCAGCGGCAGCGGGCGCTGGCGATGTGTCCCAGGGCAGCCCGCGATACGCTGGCCAGGTCATGCCAGGCGGGCCCGGGGGGGGCTTCTATGGCGATGAGCCCAGCACGCCGACACGGGCGCCAGGGCACGTAGAGGCAGCGGGGCTAGGGTCACCGCGCGCGCCCTCAAGTCCCAGATACCCACGGTGGTAGAGGTCGACCTCCTCTCCGCGCGTGCGCGGTTGAACTTACCTCGTTCATTCATTCACGTCACCCACGACACACATTCTTGGACTCATGACTCACAACTCGCACATTGTAACCGTCTGCGTCCCGATCCAAATTTCTTATCTTCTTCAGGGATTTTTTCAGGGGGTGGTTTGACAGCAGGTCTCTCACTGCACGAAGACAGTAGACATGGCCCAACAGCCCCGGCAGTTAACTGTCAACGTTAATGGTCTGCCCCTGTAATTCTAGCATACTCTTGAACGCACGTCCCAGCTCGCTGTCACGGCAGCTTACGCGCGACCCGCGTGCGCGTGCGATGAGTGTATGGGCCCCAGTTGCAGTTACAGTTACATCGGCTTTCCAGCAAAGACTACCTCTAGTCCTAGTACCACCGCCTAGACCCAAGTCCAGTTCTGGCCCTAACAATTACTTGTGAGGGCGGTAGCCACCAGCTGGCTGCCTGCCAACGTGTAGTCCCAGAGCAAAAAGGAGAGCTATTGTGCGACGCCTCAAAATAGGTCCTAACTGCTTCTAGGGGATAGGGGGTCAAGTGGCGCTTGCCAATTTACTTGACCGCCGTGGTGGAGGGGCCGGCGCCTGAGGGGCAGCCGGACCACCACCACGGCTCTCCACCCGACCCTATCCTGAGCACGCTCAAACGCCGTGTCCGAAAAAGTCTTCCAATCAGAACGAGGTCCACTAGTTTCGCCTAGCTGCTGAATCAGTAGCTTAAGAAAATAGTGTCGGGAGGAGGCTGGAGGCCGGCCTTGCTGCCGAGCCACATTCATTGTGCAGTCAAAAGTCTTACGAGGAAGACGAGAAGCCGGCATGCGCATCACATGGCCTAGCCACTGCATTGATCGCTTTGCCACAAGGCTCTCAATTGGCTCAGTGTCGCACGCCTGCCGAATATAAGTTAATCTGTGCCGGTCGACCAGGCGCACACCAGAATGCGACGAAGGCAGTTAGAGTGGGCAACCTCCAATCGAGTCAGTTGTGTTTTAGTAGGGGCCCATGTTTCGCAGCCGTACAGAAAGTGGGGCAGCACGAAAGTGTTGTGAACCAGCATCTCAGACTGCACTTGCATCTTCTTGCTGGCCCAAATCTTATCAAAAGACGCAAACACGCCCAGCGCGCGACCGACACGCACACCGATCTCCTTTTCCACACCACCACTCTGTGTTATCCAACTCCCTAGATACTTAAATGCAGAGACGGTCTTCACTTCACCACCAGTCAGCGCAAACGTGAGCAGATCCGCGTCAAAATCTGCTGGCAAAATCATCACTTCTGTCTTGGCGGCGTTGATTTGCATGCAAAAGCTAGAGGACACTTTGTCAAGGATTTTCAGCATAAGCGCCAACTGAGCTGGGTCATGCGAGAACAAACATAAATCGTCGGCATACATCAGCATTACTATGCGCTCAACCGACGACGACAACACGGAGCCGCCGGCTCGGGTCACAACTGACACGCCAGCCCCCTCTGGCATCATGTCTAGCGCCTTTTCACTATGTGGTCAATAAAAATATTGAACAACACAGGAGCAATGACGCACCCCTGTCGCACACCAGACGACACGGGGGATTCGTGCCCGATTTTCCCAGCCAGCCGCACGGCAGCTGCGGTGTTGGTGTGAAGATCCTCCAACAGATCAATAATGTGCGGATGAACACTATATAATCTAAGGACTCTCCACAGTGCCGCACGGTTTATGCAATCGTAAGCTTTAGAATAGTCGACAAATGCCACAGCCATGCATTGTTTGTACTCGGCATGTGCCGCGCTCAGCGAGCGCAGAGTAAAAATTGCATCAACAGTGCCTCTGCTTTTTCTGAAACCACACTGAGCCTCATGCAACTGACCATCAACCTGCGTGGAGACGCGGTGCAGAAGTATGGCAGCGTACACTTTTCCGGCAATAGAGAGAAGGCTTATACCGCGGTAGTTACCAGGGGAGTCACGCGGACCCTTCCCCTTATATAACGGTGTGATAATAGCAGTTTTCCATTCCCTCGGGGCTCTCCCCGACCGCCATACGGCGATGATGACCCGGTGGAGCCATGCGATGGCAGGTGGGCACAGCAACAGCATGGCGTCCAGCTGGTCACCGCCCGGAGCGGCGGCCGAGCGCAACGCTCGCACACACGCCTCCGTCTCAGCCAGGTCAGGGGGGCGCCCGTGCGCCTCGTCCACCTCTGTGGCGCGTGTGAGCTCAAACGCCGCTACATCGTTCACCAGCTGGTTCAGGGTCTCGTCGCTGAGCTTGGTCTCCCCGCCATATAGCTTGTCGAATGACTCTGTCATGGCCTTCAGCACCCCGTCTGGACCGCTGTGCAGCGCGCCCGAGACGTCCCGCATGGCAGGTGGGATCTGATGGCTGCGGCTGCGGCCCGCCAGCCTGTCGCACGCGCGCGCAAACTGGCGCAGATTCTTCTTGCGTAGCATGTCTTGCGCCTCCGCCACCTGCTGGCCGATCCACCTCTCCCTGTCTCTCTGCACAGCTGCGTCGGCCGCGCGGTTGGCGCGGTTGCGCTCTCGTTTGGCAGCAGCAGACTTGCTCCTGAGCCATGCCGTGTGCGCGCGCTGCCGGGCGTCCATGAGCCGGAGGGTGCGCTGCGACAGAGTGAACTGCCAGCCGCGCCGCCGGCGGCTGCCGCGTGGAGCGAGGTGGTTGGTGGCCACCTCGCGAATGGCAGCAGCCATCGCGTCGTACTCCGCCTGGGCATCAGCGCCCTCGGGCGGCACGGCCTCCAGCAGCCCAAAGCGATCGGACAGCTGGAGGTTGAACTCACGACGGACAGCCGGGCGCCGCAGTTGTGAAGAGTCCCATGCGCGCCGCTGAGAGCCGCCTGCATGGCGGGAGGCTCGCATGCGGAGGCGCATGGACAGTACCACCATGCGGTGATCGCTGTCCCAGGTTGGGCTCCTACGCACCCTACAGTCTGTCACAGCATGCATGCGGCGGCGCGCGACCAGGATGTAGTCCTTGACGCTGTGCAGGCGGCGCACAGAGCATGCATGCCGTCTGCTCTGTGCAACAGCCATGGGGCTGATGTGGGTGTACTGGTGCTCAGGCCTGTGGGGGTAGAGAGTGTTGGCAGCGCGCAGGCTGCAAGCAGTGGCAGTGTCAAGGAGCAGGCGACCGTTCCTGCTGGCCACCGCTGGCTCCGTGAGGGGCAGGTGCTTGCCAACGCATTCGTGGTCGGACACCGAGTCCCTCCCCACTGCTGCATTGAAATCACCTGCCACGATGAGCAGATCGCGCTTGTCGTTGGCCTTGTCCGCGAGCGCCGCTACTCGAAGGTAGAAGTCGCCAGCCTCCTCGTCGCTCGCTGCCTCCGTTGGACTGTAGGCGCTGACGGTGATCATCTGCCCACGGTCCGCTGCAAAGCGGGCCTGGATGAGGCGGTCGGACATCGCCTCCCAGGAGACGAGTGCCGATGCCCATGCAGGGGACAACAGCAAGCCCACCCCACGCTGCCGGTGCTCCCCACCCGACCATAGCAGCGTCCACGAAGTTTCGCCCGTAGCCAATTGCGCCTCCCCGGAGCCGGTCCTGCGCAGCTCCTGAAGCGCTGCAACACCGACGCTAAGCTTGGCGCAATCTTGCACCAGACTCGCCAGTTTGACCAGTCCCTCGTCCTCTGCAGGACATGTCCGCACGTTGAACGTAGCCACTCTGGTGTTCTGATTGACGACTTGGACGCGTCGCCAGGCGTGCCCCGCTACACGCGGGGACTGGGCAGGAAAAGGCTGCATGCATGGGGTGCCTTGTTTCCCCTTTGCTCGCATCCGCGGCCAGCCAGCTCAAGTCTGCGAGGCGTCCTTGGCCGTCTGTGATGCCGGGCCGGTATGCCCTCCTTGGGTTGGCTCTACGCTACAGGGTCATCGGACTCGCGTCGTCGACACCTGGATCGCAGCGCGCCCGGGGGGTTGCCACCCCCCCGAGCGCACTAGTAGAACGTAGAAGCGGTGTGTTGGACTGTGTTGGACTGTGTTGGACTCCGGCTGTGGAATAATTCATGGGCCCCAGCAGCCGGAAACGGAATAATTCATCGGCCCCAGCAGCCGGAAACGGAAAGGGCCGTCGGTCGACGCCACGGCCGGCGTGCTCGTGTGCGATGAGTGCATTAGCCCGAGCAGCCGGGCTAAACGTGTGCCCGGACATGCACGCTGCGGGGGCCGAAAGTCGACGCCCCGGCAGCCGGAAACACGTGCACCCAGAAAGGCACGCTGTGGGGCCGTCGAGCAGCTGTTGGCAGTTTCAAATGCAAGCAAGGAGTGTTGCAAGGCTCTTGAGTGCTTATTCAACTAGGCGGTATGCTGCCAACGACGGCAGCACAAATAGATTGCGCTGCCTGTACCACCTGTTCCAGAGAGCTTTTTCATACTTCCGTTGAGTGTAGAGGGAGATGCAGCGTTTTTAGTTCGGATCACCAGAGCCGCCGATGTAAGAATCAAATAGGTCAGGATCAACCCTACCCAAATCCCAACGTCTGATCCACGCCATGAAATGCGGTCATAACGTCTGAGACCGTCCGGGGTGCGCCTCAGGCGGTGGTGGGCGCCTCAGGCGGTCGGGGTGGCACCTGAGGCGGTTTGGATAACGCTCGAGGCTATGCCTGGGGCGATCGGGTGTGCGCCTCAGGCGGCGCCTCAGGCGGTTGGAGCACCTAAAGCGCCGCCTGATCCGCGCCATGGAATGCTGTTGCTGTTGCTGTTGCTGTTGCTGTTGCTGTTGCTGTTGCTGTTGCTGTTGCTGTTGCTGTTGCTGTTGCTGTTGCTGTTGCTGTTGCTGGTGCTGTTGCTGTTGCTGTCGCTGGTGCTGGTGCTGGTGCTGGTGCTGGTGCTGGTGCTGGTGCTGGTGCCGGTGCTGGTGCTGGTGGTGGTGCTGGTGCTG
>VFSX01000583.1:90000-91674 GCA_016618255.1 Chlamydomonas sp. UWO 241 | reverse complement strand
GTGCACGAATACCTGGACCTGCTGCAAGAGTGCTACGAGGCGTTTGTGATGTACATGTGCGTGTGGGATTTAGTGTGGGATCCATTGTGGGTGTGGGAGCGTTCTGTGTGTATTAGGGGGAGGTGTGTGTGTGGGGGGGGGGGGGGGGGGCTGGCGCTGCGGTTTCAGGACGTGCACGAATACCTGGACCTGCTGCAAGAGTGCTACGAGGCGTTTGTGATGTACATGTGCGTGTGGGATTTAGTGTGGGATCCATTGTGGGTGTGGGAGCGTTCTGTGTGTATTAGGGGGAGGTGTGTGTGTGTGTGTGGGGGGGGGGCTGGTGCTGCGGTTCCGCTACGCGCGCAAATACCTGGACCCGCTGCGAGAGTGCTACGAGGCGTTTGTGATGTACAAGTGCGTGTGGGATTTAGTGTGGGATCCATTGTGGGTGTGGGAGCATTCTGTGTGTGGGGGGGGGAGGTGTGTGTTTGTGTGTGTGTGGGGGGGGCTGGCGCTGCGGTTCCGCGACGCGCGCAAATACCTGGACCCGCTGCAAGAGTGCTACGAGGCGTTTGTGATCTACAGGTGTGTGTGTTTTGTGTGCGTGTGTGTGTGTGGTGGGAGGGGACGTGTGTGTGTGTGTGTGTCCATGTGTGTGTGTGTGTGTGTGTGTGGGTGTTTGTCCATGTTTGGGTGGGTGGGTGGCGGGTGGGGGGGGGCAAAAGCCGCGCAAAGCCCCAAAGCCGCCAAAACACGCAAAACTTGTTGCAACCCCCAACCGCAATCTACGCCTACCTTGTGGCTTACCTGGAGGACGCGGGGATGTGTGTGTGTGCACGATGCACCCCCCCCCAACCCTCAAAGATGAAGATAGAGAGAGAGAGAGACGCAAACCGCAAGAACAACGCCTCGAAGCCCTGCAAATGCCTATA
Source organism: Chlamydomonas sp. UWO 241 (assembly GCA_016618255.1). Classification (NCBI taxonomy): domain Eukaryota; kingdom Viridiplantae; phylum Chlorophyta; class Chlorophyceae; order Chlamydomonadales; family Chlamydomonadaceae; genus Chlamydomonas; species Chlamydomonas priscui. Next base: position 90,760 of record VFSX01000583.1, on the reverse strand, counting down.
TTACCCTTACCCAAACCGTAGCTTCTATGCCTGCCTGATGGCTTGGCTGGAGGGCCCGGGGATGCGTGCGTGTGTGCACGATGCAACCCTCCCCTCCAAACCCGCAAGAGAGAGAGAGAGAGAGAAAGAGAGAGAGACCCAAACCGCCAGAACAACGCCCCGAAGCCCTGCGAAGGCCATGGATGCAAAGGCCGATAATCCCCCCAAACAAAACAAAACGCAGCTTCTACGCCTACCTGATGGCGTACCTTGAGGACACAGTCGGCGACCTGGATGAGCACATGTCCAAAAAGGTGTGGAAAGTGTGGAAGTGTGGCGTGTGGGGTTTTGTGTGGGACTGTATGGAAGTGTGGAAGCATGGGGCTCGATTAACGGAGGCGCGTTCTCGTCGCCGAGCCCTGGACCCAGCAATGCGGCGCTGCTGGGACGAGGATCTCCGTGCCGCTGACGAGCGGGGTAAAATACGACTGGCCCGGCTCCTGCTAGACTGCCCCTCGGTGGAAACTTCAGGAGCGGCTTGCCCGGCGCTGCCATGGCTTGGCGAGTAGCCGCGGCAGCGCTGGGAGACGGCCCTTATCTCCCCCCCATGCAGGATGCCATGCGGCACCGATCTCGACGAGTTGATCGACGAGCGGAGGAGCTGGCGCCCGTCAATGTATGCTGGACATTGGTCAAGATGGCTGCCCGTGGAGGCGGGTTACCATCACGGCTTCAGCGGTGGCGACCGCCGAGGCAACACAGAGTAAATCCGTTTTCACCA
>VFSX01000583.1:60000-87500 GCA_016618255.1 Chlamydomonas sp. UWO 241 | reverse complement strand
CTGTTAACCAGCCGAGGCTCGAGGGCCTGCTGGCGGCACACACTGAAAAGGTGTGTGCGCGTGTGTGCATGAGTGTGTGTGTGTGTGTAAGAGTGTGTGTTTTGTGTGGTGCCTCGTGCTGAACTCTGTGAAGCGAAGGTATCTGTGTGTGTGCGTCTGCGTGTGTGTGAGGGTGGGGGTGGGGGCGGGGGGGGGGGAGGGGGGACGCCTAAACACCCCATGTGGTCATGTGGTCACATGTGTGCGCAGGGCGTGATGCTGACCCCGCGACATGACTGTCTCGTCCCTAAACCACAGCTCTGAACCCTGTACCCTAAAGCCCTGAAAGCCCTGATCTGAACTGACTGACCCCGCAAATGTGTCCTCGTGTGCAGAGCATGGTGCTGACCCCGCGCAACATGACTGTCTCATCCCTGAACCACAGCTCTGAACCCTGTGCCCTAAAGCCCTACAAGCCCTGATGTGAACTGAACGGCCCTGCAAATGTGTTTGAGTGTGCAGGGCGTGGTGCCGACCCCGCAACATGGCTCGTCTAAACCCTGAACCACAGCTCTGACCCTGTACCCTAAAACCCTAAAAGCCCTGATCTGAACTGAACCCGTCCCCGCAAATGTGTCCGCGTGCGCAGGGCGTGGTGCCGACCCCGCGCGACATGGCTGTCTTGCCCCTGAACCACAGCTCTGAACCCTGTACCCTGAACCCTAAAGCCCTAAGCCCTGACCCCGGCCCCGCAGATGTGTCCGCGTGCGCAGGGCGCTGGCTACCGCCCCCCCCCATAAGTAATCGTTAGGGCCAGAACTGGACTTGGGTCTGGGCGGTGGTACTAGGACTTGGAAGGTGGTCTTCGCTGGAACGCCAATGCTACTGCTCCTGCGCAGGGCGTGGTGCTGACCCCGCGCGAGATGGCTGTCTCGCCCCTGAACCATAGCCCTGAACTCTGCACCCTGAGCTAGCTCTGAACCCTGTACCCTGCAGCCCTTGACCCTGGACCCGGCACCCGTGCTTGCTCGCCAGCAACGGGCACGCGCCGGTCAAACTTTCGGTGACAACGTTGACCGTTTAACCGTCGAACTATGGTCGATAAAACCGCGTGCGCGTTTGGGGATGCGCGCGAAAACGCGAGAAAACGCGAGAAAACGCGACAAGGCGCGAGGCAACGCGAGACGCCGGCAACTTGGAAAAACGCTACACTGCTGTCGGCGGCATGGAGGTGGTAACTAATCCAAGGCTGATGGGCGGCCTGTCGCCGGGGTTTCGCACGAAACATATCGATTTTTGCCTCAAAAAGTGTGAATTCGACGATTTCACACTTTCCCCGCAAAACAACCGCTGCCTCCGACGGCAAGAAATCAATTCACCAGAATCTATCCAGGAAGCACTGCCTGGCACCACACATGTGTCCGCGTGCGCAGGGCGTGGTGCTGACCCCGCGCGAGATGGCGGTGCGTGAGGACCTCACGCCGCCCCCGTTCGCGCGCGCGCGCGCCGCGCTGCTCGGCGACCCGAGGCCCATCCGCCTGGGCGTGCGCCTGGGTGCCGCTGCAACTGAGTGCGCTGGTGGGCTGGCGGGGCTGCTGGCGGAGCAGGGGCACCGGCGGTACCTGGTGAGACGTTTTGTGTGTTTGGGTGTTTGTTTGAAATTTGTTTATTTATTTATTTATTTATTTGAACCCTGAACCCTGACAACACACAACACCTAGACCCTTAACCCTGGCGGCTTAGCGGGGCTGCTGGCGGAGCAGGGGCACCGGCGGTACCTGGTGAGGCATTTTGTGTGCTGGGGGGGGGATTCATGTGTTTGAACTCTGAACCGTAAGATTTATGCGTTTGAACCATAAACCCGGGAGACACACAAAACCCAGACGCTAGACCCTGGCGGCCTCGCGGGGCTGCTGGCGGAGCAGGGGCACCGGCGGTACCTTGTGCGTTTTTTGTGTTGGGGGGGGGCAAGGACTTATGTGTTTGAACCCTGAACCCTAAACCCTGACCGCACACAAAACTTACACAAGCTGAACCCTGATGGGGCCCCTGGGCTGCAGTGATTCCCCTGCAAGCTGTATACCGCTCCGAGCCGGATTTCCCATTTCCCAGACAACCACCCCACACTTGGTGGGAGAGGGCGTGGAGCGGTGCGTTGGAAAGCTCTTGCCGAGAGCAGCCCAACGGCATGCGTTGCATGAATACCCGCTGTGTATTGTGCCTGGTATGAGCGGTCAAAGTTGCTGGAGCCGGCAAAAAGTAATTACTTAAATCCTTCCCAGGGACCACTGCTGGGCTGCTGTCGGAGCAACCACCGGTTCCTGTGTGTGTGCAGGGGGGGGGGGGGCTGGGGGGGGGCGTCGTGCACATGTGCGCGCACAGACACAGATGCACACACGCACACACACACACACACACACACGCACGCACGCACGCACACACACACACACACACACACACGCACACACACACGCACGCACGCAGGTGGTGCACACACACACACACACGCATGTCGCACGCACGCACACACACGCACGCTCTCACGCACGCAGGTTGTGCCCACACCCCGCGCTGTTCTGGTCGTCCTTCACCGTCACGCCGACAGTGCAGAAACGCTGCGGGCATACACGCACGCGTGGCGCGTGCGGCACAGCCTCGAGGGGAGTGCGAAGGTCGGGGACGCGATCGATGGGGCGCTGGTGGAGCAAACACCAGACGAGTGGATGCAGGTTTGTGTGTGTGTGCGTGCTGGTAGGCTGGGCGTATTGCATGAGCGAGATCTGGTGATTATGCTGAATGTGGCAGTCAGAGACGCCTCTAAAGGTGTACAAGGTGGTCGGCTGGCGCACTGGTAGGCTGGCGCACTGCGTGGCCTTGCTGGATCTCCTAGTAGAGCTCCCCTAGACGTGTAGTCCAGTGGTGTCATAAAGGAAACCGAGAATTTCCTGCTTGGCCCCGCATCATAGGAGGCAACTTGCCAAATTGTCCTCGCAGGAGGCGATTTTCGTGGAAAAGTATGAAAATGATATAACTTCACACTTTTCGGAGCGAAATTCCCGAAGTCCCCCCCCCCAATTTCCGGTTTGCCCCCGCAGCGGGGTCTGCGGGGTCTGCAGGGGCGAAATGACATCACTGGTGTAGTCCAGGCCTGAACTCACGCCCCGGGTCCTCCGCGCGTGTACGTGAAACAACCGCAAAACCTGCGTGTGCGTATGTATCAGTCGGGGGGGGGTCCTCCGACTAAGTTAGCCAGCCCAAGGAGCAGCTGGTGCAGAAACACGTCACGCCACGGCCGCCGTGCTCTGGGGATACTCCCATTAGCCAGTAGCTCACCACTAAAGCACACACCACGCACACTGCTGTGCCCCCCCCCCCCCCACACAGCGGCACGTGCGCAGTATGCGCGCACATGGCCCGTGGATCGCGCGCTAGATCGCTTGCTATATCGCTCGCTAGATCGTTCGCTAGATCGCTAGACCGCTCACACATCACGTACTAATGCTCACGCGCCCCACCACGCCACTTGTGCGGCACACGCACGCAGGCCACGTTCCCGTCGGTCACTGCCGAGCTCGAGGCAGCTGGGTGGCAGCTGGGCCATGTGCGGCTTCCGCGCGCGCGGTGGACCGCAGAGTGGAAGGTCACGCCCAGGCGTGCTAAGAAGGAGGACTAGGAGGACTAGCAGTGCTCGTGCTGGTGCTGTGTGACACAGGGACAGGGGCTGTGGCCTGGGCCGCGGAGTCGCGTCGGCTCTGCGCCCTTGTAAGTGGGTGATGATGGGTGTCACAATCGGGGACTTCAGCGCATCCAGTACCCGCGCATCCAGGTTTTACAGGTTTTACACGTATGCGCCCAGAGGGGCGCCCACGCATCCAATTGCAACTGGGATTGCTGGCTACTGTCGGTAGGGGACCTCCACCTTGTGTGGGCGTGGCATACCGCCCCCCGCCCACCGACGTGCAAATCCGAACAGAGGGCGTGGGCAAATGCCTATGTCCCCTATGGCGGCAGCAAATGCTGGTTGAAATATGTGTGCGCATATGAAGAGGACGGCAAGTGAGGCATCGCCAAGACGCGCACGATCCGCGAGCACGTTGTGGCGCGCGTGTGAGTGTGTGTGCTGTGTGTGTGTGTTTTGCATGCGTGTGTGTGCATACGTGTATCAAGCTGCTGCCTTTTGATGACACGAACCGCTGCCTAGGGCATGACGGGCCGGTTTAAGAGTCGCAGCTGGGGAACAGGTGCGTTGAAGTGTCTTGGCTGCCAGGCAACCGACATCGGCCGTGGCCCTCCTCAGGGATGGGTCTCGCGGCAACAGTAACAAACCAAATACGCGGTATGCGCATACCGCATGCGGTAGGGGACCTGGGGGTGCGCCCACGCTCTTTACAGAGTTGGGTTTCCCTACCACCAACAGCCAGCCATCTCAGTAAGGTGCTTGGGCCATAGGCGCCGAGCACGGTCTTTTACCTTCAGAGGTGTCCCTGACTGTAACATCCATCATCATTATCATCATCATCAATACTTCATGGTGACCTGGTAGGCTGGCGCGCTCCGTGGCCTTGCGGGCTCTCCTTGTAGAGCCCCCCTAGACCTCAACTCTAGGCTTGACTCATGCCCCGGGGACGTCCGGGCGCGTACGTGTAAAACCAGGGTTAAAAAGGGGCTTCGGAGTTTCTTCAGGGTTTCTGGCTGGGTTTGGGGTATATGGGGAGAATGGCCTGGCCTGGATGAATATTCGGGTTGCAACCTCCAACTGATGGATTTCCAGGCGGCATTTCAACTACCTTGCATAGATTGACGGATCTTTTGTTGTTGCACCGAGCACGATATCGCGCGTGTCGCAGGCCCACCCTCTTGTTGTGGGGTGAGGCATAGGAGGCATAGGAGGAGGCATAGGAGGCTCAGTGCGGGGCACATGTAAAAAAACGAAGTTGGGGTTTGAGGAGGAGAGGACAGGCCAGAATGACTCAAAATACTTGAGAAATGTGTGGGACGATGCGTGCGGAATGTAGGATGAGGACAGAGGGCAAGCAAAGCTTGTTCCCCGGTTGTTAAGCGGATTACCATGTACCTGCCGCACACAGGATCGTTTTGAGCTCGGCAGCTCTTGAGACAGTTCCCTAATTTGAGACTCAGTAAGAGAGTCACATCAGCTTTCCAGCACATTTGAGGCTTTCTTGAACACTTGTAAGGTGGCAGCTGCAGAGCACTGCAGCTCCTCGGGGAGGTAATGGGCAAGAGCCACCCATTTCAGGGCGGCACAATACTGTATTTGTTTTTTTTCTCCGTATTCCGTACCTAGAATACGGAATACGGAACACGGAGTGCGTAAAAAGTACGAAACACCCACACTCCCCAACTTTCGGTGGAATCGCAGTGGAATTAATTAATTTCGAGTGGAATCGACATCAGCTTCACGAGAGGCGTTCAGAACTGCTCTAACATGGAAAAAAAATTGGTTTACGTGTAGAAATCCGAGGGTAAAGTTTTGACTTTTGGGGGGGGGGGGGAGATGCATTCCTGTTGTGAATTTGTTGGGGTTGCGGGTGGCGATGATGAAAAATGGGTGCGTTCCGTAAGGTTTCGCACCACGGGACTAGACGACGACGGTGAAGGAATAAGATGAGGTGGCCGTTCAAATCCGACCGCGCGCACGGCGACCTAGACCTTGGCCCTTGGCCAGTTCTCAGGTATATAGGGTGGAGCTACTAGTGCAAGACAAGTGGTGGTGGTGTGGTGCACCCGTGTTGACACCACGATGATGATGTGCGTGCTCACTCACGTGTGTGGCGCCTCAACTGCAGCACCGTATTCTCCACCATATTCCCCCATTTGAAACCCATTTTCCGTATTGTATTGTACTATGTATTCCTTTTCGTATTCCGTATCGTGCCACCCTGACCCATATGGAGGGGTAGCGAGCCAACTCTTGATTCACGCCACTTTGAGCTTGGTGGCACGGCTGGCGCGCGTCCCATCAGGGGGCGTAGAGGTTGCCCACCACACGGCGATGTGGACAGCGATGAGGATAGATGTGCGCAAACAGACTTGAGCCAGGGCCTGGCCGGCGCTCGTCGCCTGGCCGCAGCACGCGAGCGCATGCCAACAGGTCAGGCAAAGGCTTGGCACCTAGACGAGCTGCGCAAACGCGGCGCCAAAAGCTGGTGACCGTGGCCGCTCAAACCAAGACCAGGCGATCAGCAGGCCAATTTCGCCTTTGGTCTTGAAGTGATCGGGTGCCTGGGGACGAGGTTGATACCACTCACGAACGCTGCAATGAAGAACATCACCCTGAAGATGCGGCCGGCTGCGCAGGCGTCGAGGCCGCGCAGCACACGTGGCAGGCGCGAAAAGACTCGAGTGTTGTCCGCCAGGATGTTGAGGCCGTACGCCAAGCTAAGGAGCGCCGTGGTGAGCGCAGCAACTCCCTCACCCTCGATGAGAAACCCTGCCACCTTGACGGCAGAAATCATGAAGACGACCCGGCACCACAGCGGCGGCGGGCGGTTGTAGGGCGGGCAGTCCGCGGCCGCATCGGCATGGGGCGGGCTGAGGCCAGGGCACGGACGGATTGAGCTCAGGGTGGCGGCGCGTGCGCCTACGGTGTGTGCATATGTCGGAGGGGCGGGGGGTGGGGGGGCGTGTGTGTGTTTGTGTGTGTGCGTGTGTGCGCAAGTGCTTGCTTCCATGCCCGGGAAACACACACACACACACACACTCAGACACACAACGGCGGGGCTGCGTAGTCGTGGCTATGGTGGGATGACACACCATGTATGCGTGCACGCATGCGTTTGCACTCGGAGGTGTGGTAGCGCAACGTGTGTGCATGTGCACATGCATTTGCGTTGGTGCGCTTGTGTTTGTGCGTGCATGCGCGAATGTTTGCATACACGCGTGTACGCACGCGCGCTCGGGCTCTCACCCAGTTCGGGTGCCTCACACCGTCGGTGGCGCGCGCCATCACAGAGCAGCGGCGCGTTTGCGTGCCGGGGCGAGCGCAGCGGCAGCGTGCCCTGCGCGTCAAGGTCGCTGCTCCTGCGCGGTCCGGGCTGGCGCGACACGTGCAGCAGCCCCGCGGACTGCTGCGGCGGTGTGAAGAGGGAGGCGAAATGGGCGCAGTCGGCGGCGCTGCCGGTTGCAGCGGTGGCGGCGGCGACAACGGTGGCGGTTGCAGCGCCGGCGCCGTCGGGTCGGCCGCCTCTCTCCTTCGACTCTGCGTCGGACGCAACCAGAGAGCGCGCGTCCTCGGGGTTGGCCGGGGACTCGAGGGAGGCCTCGGTGCGCACGTGGGCATGGAGCATGTCGGGGGTCACTTTGTTGCCGCCGTGCGTGGACAGCCACACGGTAGCGGCACTGCGGGTGAAGGGGAGTGGGGCGGGGGTGAATTCATAGTTTACAGCAGTTAACAGTACGCGACGAGTGTATTATCTCATGGGCTCTAGCGCCCATGACAGCACCTGCACCCTTTACGCCTCGACAATTGTGTACTCATGTGGGAGAAGCGTACGTGTTCAGTACGTAACAGTAACAGTAACAGTAACACGGGGTTTCCAGCTAAGCAGGCTACTCTTCGACTAGAGACACCCGCCGATACTCCAGCACACTTAAGTACTAGAGTACAGCCGGCTCCCGGCCGATAGACTACCGCTCCCGCCGGCTAGAATACCCCAAACAGCGGTCTCTGAGAGACATGTCTGGCAAGGAGCATATAGGAGAGGACCTTCCTCAGGGTCACAGTAGTGGCCTTGTGGCCAGTCAAGCCGGCAGAGCCGACTGGCGCTGACTGGAACGGTCCCCGCCTGGCAGTGCATGGCTGTCCAGCTCTCGTTTGCATGGGGCTCAGCCGGCGCCCCATGCCTCATGCATGGCCAGGTCCCACCCTCCAGGGGTGCATGGACGACAGAGTTGTCATGGAGGCTGCCTGAAGACCTTCCAACGCCAGTCACCGGCAGACGAGCGACCCCGAGGATGAGCGCGGTGACGAACGCTGCGATTGGTGAAGCGGATTTACTCTGTGTTGCCTCGGCGGTCGCCACCGCTGAAGCCGTGATGGTAGCCCGCCTCCACGGGCAGCCATCTTAACCAATGTCCAGCATGCATTGACGGGCGCCAGCTCCTCCGCTCGTCGATCAACTCGTCGAGATCGGTGCCGCATGGCGTCCTGCATGGGGGGAGGATAAGGGCCGTCTCCCAGCACGGGCCGCGGCAGCGCCGCGGCTACTCGCCAAGCCATGGCAGCGCCGGGCAAGCCGCTCCTGAAGTGTTCCACCAAGGGGCAGTCTAGCAGGAGCCGGGCCAGTCGTATTTTACCCCGCTCGTCAGCGGCACGGTGATCCTTGTCACCAGCAGCGCCGCATTGCTGGGTCCAGGGCTCGGCGACAGTACGTATTCAAGTGCAACAAATAAAACATAATCACTCGTAACACTCACCGCGCACACGCATCCGCGCCCCCCGTGAGCAGAGCGCAGCCGCCGGGTAGCATGGCCGCAAGGTGCAACGGCGTCACGCCGCCGTCCCCAGGCACCGCCCAATCGAGCGTCGCGCCGTGTGCATGCGCGGCAGCTGCGAGTGCTGTGACCACGGCAGGGCAGCCGGACGCCACCGCGAGGTGCAGGTGAGTCATGGCGGCGCTGGCATCATCGTCGGTGTCTCCCACAGTGGTGGGGGGAAGCGCGTGGGGCAGGGCCGAGAGGAGGGCGCCAGCATGGCAGCTGGACAGCAGCTGGGCGGCGTCTGGGAGGCAGCCGGGCGTCAGCTGGGTGGCGGGGGCCAGCGTGGCAGCGAGGCGGTCGAGGAGGAGGGTCGCGACCACGGGGAGCCCACAGTGGAGGGCGTAGCGAAGAAGGGCGTCACCAGAGGCGACCACTGTGGAGTATGGGTGCAAGAGGGGGAGAGGGGTGAGCATGCCAGATCCGAACGCTGGAGCATTGCAGGGTTCTCGTTCGCCATGGCTGTGCTAGGGGTGGCGGGGATGAGCATGTTGCGAGGCCGCCAGGTCGTAGGGACTTCTACGGTACCACTTAAGCTGGGTGCCACCACAGGTGTTGCAAGCGTCTCGAGAAGGATGACCCAGCAGCCCTTCTCGGTTGATGACCCATCCAATCAAATCAAATCGATTCCAATCCGACCCAATCCGATCCGATCCGACACAATCCAACCCGATGTCATACAATCCGATCCCCTCTTCCCTCTGCTCCCCGTGCGTTCCTCTGCACGTGTGCAGCGCACCTGAGTGTGAGGGAGACATCGCCTCGGCGCCGTTTGGCGCGCCCAGCCACCTGGCCAGCTCCGCCGCAAATTCAGCCATCATCTGTGCATCACTTGGGTCAGCTGAGGCCAGGGCAGATGAGAGCTCCGAGGCAGTCGCAGCACAGGGGAGGAGGGCGAGGGACAGGGGCGGTCCGAGTGCACCACTGCGTGCATGCGCGGGGGGGAAGGGGGACGGGTGCGGGGAGTTGGCACTGGTGAGAGCAACAATGGATTTGACATCTTCGAGGCGGAAGCAGGGCAAGGGAGAGGGGCGGGACCAGTGCGCCACTGCGTGCAGAGCAACACAAGGAGGGGGGGGGGGGCGGGGGGGTTAGCTGGTAAGCTGTGGTGTCAAGGGTAGGGGGCATAGAGCTGTGCGGCAGCAGCAGGGCAGGGAGGAGGGAGAGATTTGCAGAGTGCACCGATGCATGGCAGAGGTACACGAGGGAGGGGAAGGGGAGTGAGTCGTGGTGTTAAAGGGAAGGGGGGCGTAGAGCTCCGGTGCAACAACAGAGCAAAGGAGCAAGACGTCTGCCCCAGTGATTCCCCTGCGAGCCGTATACCGCTCCGAGCCGGATTTCCCATTTCCCAGACAACCACCCCACACTTGATGGGTGAGGTCGTGGAGCAATGCGTTGGAAAGCTCTTGCCGAGAGCAGCACAACGGCACGCATTGCATGAATACCCGCTGTGTTTTGTGCCAAATATGAGCGGTTTAAGTTGCTGGAGCCGGCAAAAAACTAATTACTTAAATCCTTCCCAGGGACCACTGGTCTGCCCACCAGCACCCCCGCTCCGAACCCCCCCAGGTCCCTTTGACCGGTCTTCCCTCCCCCCCCCCACAGACCCCAACCCCTGAGCCCCCGAACCAACCCGCCTTCAACCCAACCCAAAAAAGTGGCACGGTTTTCGCAGGGGATCCCGCGCGCCCCGCGCCCCCTCTGACCCCCCCCGCCCCCCTTGATCAGCCTCCCCCCCCCCCCCAGAGACTCCAACCCCTGAACCCCCGACCCCACCCGCCTCCAACCCAACCAAAAAGTGGCCCGATTATTTGCGGGGGCTGCGCTCTCGCACCACCGCTCCGAATCCCCCCGACCCCGCCCGAACCCCCCTCCCTCAAACCCCAACCAAACCCCTCCCCACCCACGGACACCCAGCGCCGAACCCCACCTGCCCGCGTGCACGGCTTCTAGCATGAACACGCCACACACGATCCCATGAGACACATACAACAAAGCCCATGGCGCCACTAGTGGCCGAGTGCCCTGTCTAGGTCCAGCCCCGACCCAATAGCCCCCCACCACTAGTGGCCAGCCACATGTCTGTAGCGCTCGGGCGCTATACGCCGAGCAAGGTCGAATACGCTGCCGGTAGGTTACGTCACACACGACTGTAAAATCCATCATCAGTGGCATCACACCGGCTGTCATATCCAGCACGGCACGACACTGAAAGCAAGAAAAACCCACCTGCCCGCGTGCACGGCCTCCACCTCGAGCACGCCGCACGCCAGCCCGCCGCTTGGGAGCGCCAGCTCCACAATGACGTCCACACTTCCCACACCCTCTCTCACGAGTCCAGACCACGCAGCGGGCGTGGAAGCGAGCACAGACACGGGCTCGTCATTGTTGCATGCTGGCTGGTGCGTGGTGGCACCGAACGAGATTCCGTGGCCGTGGTCGTGGCATGGGCCGGGGTCGGTGGGCAGGGCAAGCGCGGCCCTGGCCTTCGCGAGAGGAACTGACACTTGCGCGGAAGCGGAGACGGCAGTGGCGGCAGAGGCAGCGGCAAACGCGGTGGCGTGTGTGTCAGCGGCGGCACCCTGGGTGTTGTCGTGTGCGTGGTCCAAGTCCATGAGGCCACCTAGGGCAAGCGGCTCCAGCATGTGCTGGCTGCTGCTGCCGCCGCTGAAGCTTCCCTCGCACGCACACTCGTCCGCCGACTGTGGAGGGGTGAGGTGGGAGGGCGATTTGAAGAGGCTGGGGTGCGGGGCTGTGTGAGAGGCACTGTGGGGTGCTTGCCTGTGCAGCATGCAGCACACAGCAGGCCCAAGATGAGCGCGAAAGCGCCGTAAGCTTTTACGAAGGGCTCGCCTCACGTCATGCCGCACACAGCAAACGCACGACGGGCACGAAAGCACCGGAGAGGCGCGTGTGCAGGCCAGTACCCGGCGGCAGGCGCCCCGAGAGGCGGAGCGGCAGGAATAGCAGCTGCGGCAGTGCCTCGTTCGCAGCCGCACTGCCACCCTCCTCACGAATCCGAGACACCCGCTGCATCTTTGCGGCGGGCGGTAGGTGCACAACGTTCGATGTGCCTGGCGCGAGAGCCACCCCTGGCATGCACACCGCGTGCAGCGAGCCCGGGCGCGGCTCCACGCACTCGCCGCACCAGCCCGGGAGAAGGCCGCCGCGCAGCTGCACGGTGCCGACGAGCGGGCCCTGCATCACGTCCGCATCGAACAGGCACTCGCCGAGCCACGCCTGCTGCACCTGCGAGGCACGGAGCAAGCATGAGATACAGTGTGTACGATTGCGCACGGCAAAACACGGAACCAATGCGGAAAAACAAGGTACGCGCGCAACAACGAGCATGCACACGCGTGCGTGCGTTGTCGGGTGGGTGGCACGCGCCGCCATCACACACAAGCATGCACACACACACAAACGACCCCCTACACACAATTCTCCTCCCCCATCCCCAGTGAAACACACATGAATACAGATGCACCTGAGAGGGTGCGTACATGCGCGTCGCGGCGGAGGAGGCTCCGCCGATGAAGGCCACTCGCCCGAGAACGTCGGGCCCACCGCCCCCCCCCCCCCTCAAACAAACAAAATAACAGACGAGGCGCACCTGAGAGAGTGCGTTCATGTGTGTCGCGGCAGAGGAGGCCCCGCCGATGAACTCAATGGAGGACGCTTGGCCGAGAACGTCGGGCCCACCACCGCCGCCCCCGCCGCCCCCCCCGCCGGCACGACGAGAGCCGAGCGCGGCGGCGACAGCTGCTGCCGCATCGACGCTGATGTCAAGGATGAGCTGCGTGCAGCCACGCATGACGTACGCAGCGACCAGGCGCGCGCCGCCAACGTCGCCGCCGCCACCGCCACCGCAGACCACGTTGGCGCCGCCACCGCTGGTTAGGTTGCTGTTCACGCCGCCACCGCCGTGTGCGTGTGCCACATGGCCAGCGAGAATCTGCTTCCAGCCAGGGACCAGGTTCTCTGGCTCGGCATCGGGGATCTGCAATAATTTTATTGCAGGGGAATGCAGGGGAATGGACCTCTCAGCGATTGCGGCATGATCATCATGTGGCGTGTGGCGTACGCGTCGCCAAAAAAGTTGCGCGTGCAACCCGACACAAAGAAACGAATGCACTTGCATAAACACACGCACGCAGCCCCCCCCCCCGACCCCAGACACGCCCACGCCCACACACACTACGCACCTTGATGGACACACACACGCGCGTGCGTGACGGCGCAAAGACGGCGCGTGCTGACATGAGCCGCTTGGCGTGCGCGCGTAGGGCGTCAGCCGCCATGCGTGCGCCTTCTGCGCCGTCCACCCCCGCGCCCGCACCCGCGCCCGACTGCAGCGGCACCAACGCGGTGGTTGACTGGGCAGCTGGCGGCACGAGGGGCGTGCGGGCCTGCCTCGGGGCTGCGACATCGGCCGCAGGCGTCAGCGCGGGACCACCGGCCTTGGCGAGGGAGGTTTGAGCAGCAAGGGACGCGGTGGCGACGTTGTCAGCGGCGGCCGTCATCAGCACGGAGCACTCGCTGGCGCGCTCTGTGCCAAACGAGTGCGGCAGGCTGTCGTTAATGACAGAAGCGCCCCCGCTGCTCATGTCAAGGCTGGCGCTGCTGATGACACCGAGACGAGCGGCGTTGGTGGCGTCATCGCAGCTGCCCAGCACCCCAAAGGGACTGATCGCGGTCGCGCTGCTGCACGCTCCGCTGCTTGTGCAGCCATGGGTGAGGCTCGCGTCCGCGGCGGCGTCACTGGTATCGGTCGTGGCTGCGGTGCCATGCCGCAGTGGTGCGGTGGGCACCGTCAGGAGGGTGCGCGTGCCGCCAAGGTCGTCACAGAGCAGGCCCCCGTTGGTGGAAGACCTGTCGCAGAGCACGCCTGCGTCGAGGGCAGCATCACCCCCGCTGCCGTCCTGGTGATCCGTGGCGTACTTCCCGCCCCCGTCCTGGCGATCCGGTGCCTCGGCGGGGGGGTCCAGTGGTAACATGCGCATGGCGGGGGCGGCGGACGAGGCGACGCGCACGCTCACGATGCTGCCTGCATCTGTGTGCGTGTAGGGGGGGGAGGGTGTGTGTGTGTGCGTGTGTCATCGAGAGAGCGTGCGTGTGTGTGTGCATGTTTTTTCTTGTAGAGACACGCAAAACGTGCAACGCATGGAGCGTGTGTGTGCGACTGCGTGTGCGCGCCCCACCGCTGCTGCCGCGCACGCGTGTCCACCACAGCTCAGCAGAAATACGGCCGCTCCGATGAGAATGCGCTCAATCGCACGTGGGAGGGGGCTGAGCCCAAGGTTGGCGTAAGCCTGGAAGGGAGGAGGGGGTAGGAAGGGGGGGGGGGTAGCCATGGCCGCTCAGATGAGAACGCGCTTGATCGCACGTGGGAGGGGGATGAGCCGGAGTGCCAGCCTAGCGGTGGAGGATGTGTGTGCGATGGTGGTCGTGGTGGTGCCTGCATTGCCTGCATCGCCAGTAACGCCCGCATCGCGCCAACATGAGGCATATGCGGCGCCTTCAGTGCTGTGCACCCCATGAGAACACACACAGCCACCAACACCAGGCCCACAGCTGACACACCAAGGAAGGGAGAAGTGCGCTTGCGCCAGCATCGCGCCACGCAGACACGATCTGCAGGGCCTCTCAACCCACACGGACGCCAAATATCTACCAGGGTGAGTCACAACCTAGCAAGAACGCACCTGCGCGTGAATCGCCAACTGAGACACCATCTACAACGCCTCCATTGGTATGCGCACCACCAGGTACTCGCGCAGAGTCGTGAACGGGGCACCCACGAGCTCTGGCCCCGCACACAACCATACGTAGACGGCTGCGTGCAGCAGGTTGTGGTAGATGGCGACGTCTGCAGGGCAGGATAGGGAGGGGAGAGGGGATGCGCGAGCGCGGGGAAGGTGAGGGGGCGCACACGAGCATGGAGATGGCGGGGGGGGGGGGGGCTATGCATGGCGCGGGAGCCATGTTCAAAACACCCCCACGCATGCACACCCGGCCTGTGTGCTGGAGATTTTGCTAATTGCTAGCGGCGGCGGCGGGCTAGCACCAAGCAGGCACATGCAAGAAACACTCACTGCTTTTGGGTAGCAGCGCCGCGCCCAACGTCGGTCCCGCCCGCCAAGTCACCACCCAATACCAAGTGTCCTCGGTGCGCATCCACGGCAGATGCCAGCAGCAATGGCCGGGAAATGCACTTGATACGGGAGCAGCACAACTACGTACACCACCGAGCTTGGAAGCTTGCACAGCCAGCGTGCCATCGTCGTCGAAATCATCATTGCTGTCAGCGGCAGCGACGCCACGGCGTAGAATATGATGGCGCGGGTGTTGTGCTCCACTCGATCGTCAGCACAGATGAAGGCATGGACCCCAGCTGCAACCAAAAACCTGCAGGCCGTTGTGAGCGTCAGGAATTCACGGCAGCGGCGCTCCCTTGCGCTGCCGAGGCCATCGTCCCCCATGGCGCCGTCGGCGCGTTTGCGCGGCCTCATGATGCCGACTGACGGCACGAGAGAGAGGAGGTACAGGGGGGTGAAGTGAGAGTGTCCACGGCAAGTGCACTGTCACTGTGTATTGCTGCAGCTGTTGCCTCTTGGTACGAGTTGGTACGGGCCCTGTGCTGCGTTTGGGGTCAGACGCCGCCCACGAGGCACCTTACGCCGCCATTATGAGAGTGCCGCGTAGCCACGGCCCACACAGAGGCGTGTGCATGCGGGATGGTGGTGATGGGGGCGCATGGCGGAGGGAAAGGGTGGATTCGGTCGAGATGTTGCAAGCAACATCTCGACATCGCCAAATTATCCGATTCCCGCTGATTCGGTTCGGACGCCCACGGTAGCGCCCACGGTAGCGCATGGGATTGGCTCATGCGATTGCATGGATGCGTTTGCAAAAAAAAATGTGATGGGGCCACCTGTCTGTCCTGGCTTGGAAGCTACTAGCTAGTATGAAGAAATGGGGGGGGGCGTGCTCCTGCGCAGCACCCTCTGTTGACGTAAGGCATTTCAGTTCTGTAAGGGGGCCTGGCGGGCTCCGTGTGCCTTGGTTCATCCGCGCCCTTTGAACGTGGGTGCGCACCAAAACTACCCGGGTTGCGGCCTAACAGAACAGTCGTGCACGCACTCGTGAGTCGCTTACCGCGGCCGTTTCCATGAACTTCACGTTACTATTCACGTCACTCTGGAGCAATCCCAGCGACGCTGCGGTGAAAAGTGTGGACGTTGACTTGACGTAAGCGCGCTTAAAATAAGCGTTGCTTGCCAGCATTTTCAGCTCACCTGGATTACACCGCAATGAACAGCCAGAGCATGTTCTAGTGCGGCATTGGTGAGTGCCATCGCCACGTTGGCTCTGCCAAGTCACACGCTATGCTGCTTGGATAGTCGCAAGCTAAAGTGCAACGGGGTGTGTGCTAAATCTCTCTTCTGGGCATGACCAGGGTTGCATGATACGACCGTATTCTGTTGCCTAGAATACGGAATTGGAAAGAACCTAGAAAACGGAATGTGGAATACGACATGGAATACGGAATACGCGTTCAAGACGAAGCTGCGGCTGCAGACTGGGGCAAAACTTGCAGCGCCGCGGTGAGCCTCGTGGGTGCATACGTGCCATTTACGCGCAGCCACTCATGCGCTGCCACGGACCTACCAAGCTGGAACCTCTGTGTGTACGCAGTGGCCCGAGTTCTGCGACAAGCACGTGCACCAGGCCCCCGTCGTCCCCAAGATTGGGAAGGCGTGGGAGAAGAACGCTCAAGAGCTCGTGCGACGTGTGGGCACCGCGGCAACTGGGCACCCCGGGCCCCAACGGCGAGCCCAACGCGTCCCCGCCGTGGCGCACTTAGAGCACCTTAATCTCATTGGGGCCAAAGGGCCTCGTTGCGGCGCTAGGCACAGCGTGGCCGGCGCGCGACACCGACGGCAGCCAGGCAGTTGGCGTGTTGCAGCTGGCGTTTGTGTGCCTGTGCATTTGGCGCTGCCTAGAGCACCCGGTTCCCAACCTCGACAAGGGCTGCTGCCCGCGCGCACAGCTTGCGGCAGAGGTGGTGACATTGCAGATTGTGCTCGCCACACTCGACAGCGGCCTAGTGGGCTCCTCCATTGTGGGCGAGTCGATACGTCAATACGCCTTCCAATACCCGCAGAATGGCCCAAGTGTCAAGTGCATTTTACTTCTGTGCATGATCTTTGGGTTTTTTTCTAGGCATACGTATAATGTGGCTACTAGTTCTACTAGTAGCGTCGGTGCGCATCACCTTTGAGCGACATTTGAGTGCCTCCTCCAGCCCAGCATTCAGCTGTTATGCGTCATCCATGGCCAGTCGCTTGTTAGTTCTTGACACTATTTTCCTCAGTCGTTTAGAATGGTGGTGTTGAAGAGGCGCCACCTCTGGCTGCGTAGTGTGGCTGGCGTGCACACCTGTAGGTCTTCCCACACAGGCACTGACCTCTTCTGTTATATGCCCCCATGCCAGCTCGCACTACAACAGTACCTGCCAGCTAATGCTACTGAAGCCAGTCAGAAT
Organism: Chlamydomonas sp. UWO 241; assembly: GCA_016618255.1. NCBI lineage: Eukaryota > Viridiplantae > Chlorophyta > Chlorophyceae > Chlamydomonadales > Chlamydomonadaceae > Chlamydomonas > Chlamydomonas priscui. Next base: position 70,477 of record VFSX01000583.1, on the reverse strand, counting down.
CCATGTGTTGAGGGCCTATCGAACGCTTGAAATGCTGTTGAAACAACACCGCCCAGGGTTTTGAAATCCTGTGTTGAAATGCTATTGATTCAACTTGCCTCAAGTGCTGAAATGCTTTTGAATCAACCAGCTTTGAAAGGCTGTTGAAACCCTATTGAAAACCCAGTTGAAACAACACACCTGTTTCAACAGGGATTCAGTGCTGACACAACACCACTTTCAACACCCCCTAAAGTTACTGACAATGTGTGGGAAGATGCGTGCGGAATGTAGGATGAGGACAAAGGGCAAGCAAAGCTTGTTCCCCGGTTATTTAATGGATTACCGTGTACCTATCGCATAAAAGACAGTTTTGAGCTCGGCAGCTCTGAGCCAGTTGCCTCATTTGAGAATCAGTGAGAGTCACATCAGCTTTCCAGCACGTTTGGGGCTCAACGTGGGCACTTGTAAGGTGCCAGCTGCAGCGCACTGCAGCTCCTCGAGGGGGTTATGGGCAAGAGCCACCCATTTGGAGGTGGCGAGTCAACTCTGGATTCACGCCACTTTGAGCTTGGTGGCACGGCTGGCGGGCGTCCCAGCAGGGGGCGTAGGGATTGCCCACCACACGGCGACGTGGAGAGCGATGATGAGAGGTGTGCGCAGACATAATTCGGCCAGCGCCTGGCTAGCGCTTGTCGGCTGGCCGCAGCACGCGAGCGCATGCCAAAAGAACAGGCTTGAGATTGGCAGCTCCACGAGCAGTGCAAACGCGGCGCCCATGGCTGACGACCGCGGCCGCTCAAACCAAGACCAGGCGAGCAGCATGCTAGTGACGCCTCCGAGCTTGAGGTGATCTGGTGCCCTGGGGATTGGGTTGATGCCACTCGCGAGCACTGCAATGCAGAGCAGCGCCCTGTAAATGCGGCCGGCGGCGCAGGCGTCGAGGCCGCGCAGCACACGTGGCAGCCGCGAAAAGACTCGAGTGTTGTCCGCCAAGATGCAGAGGCCATACGGCATGCCAAAGACCGCCATGATGAGCGCAGCGACTCCCTCACCCTCATTGAGAAACCCTGCCACCTTGACGGTTGCAATAGTGAAGCCGGCCCGGCACCACAGCGGCGGTGGGCGGTTGTAGGGCGGGCAGTCCGCGGCCGCATCCGCATCCGCCGCGGTGGTGACTGGGCTGCTGCTGCTCGGCGAGGCCTCCAGCTTTGCATCACCAGCGTCGAGATCGCGCAGCAAGCCGCCCAACAGCGCTCGCAGCGCCGGCAGGGCAGGGTGGCTCGCGCTCTCTGCCGCCATCAGGGCGAGCACGACACGGCGCGACACCGTAGCATAATCAGCTGAACGTACGCGCGGGCCGCAAAGGAGCACGCCCAGGTCGTGTGCCACGGCATGCAGTGCGTTCGCTGGCAGACGCGCGCATAGCAGCTCCTTTACCACCGCATTTGCTGATGCAGGAAGCACGGCCACGGAGTGCACGGCGAGCAGGGCATTGCCGTCGACGAGCTGCGCAATGAGCACGCCGTGGGATGGGCGCGGCCCGAGGTCGACGTCGATGTTGATCAGGCCTGGGGGATTGCCGCGTGAACGTGCAGCTGACTGAAGCGTGGCCACGCGCGCTTGGAAGAGCGGGGTCTGCGCTGCGGCTGCGCCCGACGGCGCCCAGCTCAGCACGAGCTCTGGGTCGTTTCCGAGATCACGCGCGAGAACCGCAAGGCCGAACTGCGGATGGATGGGGAAGACGCGTGTGTGTGCGCGTGTGTGTGTGTGTGTGTGTGTTTGTGCGCAAGGAATCGCATTGCCGAGGGCGCACGATGCAAGCATGCATATGCGCGCGGGGCGGCTGTGCGTGTACTTTACCTGCATGTGCACGAGGCCACCACCCTCGTGCGGCAGCACCAGCAGCGGCCACGTGGCAGACAGCAGCGGCACGCCCGGCAGGGGCAGGGGCTGCGCCAAACGTGCGGGGCCGAGCTGCATCATTGCTGTGTCGCCATCGGGCACCAGCTCGCCCTCCGGCGTGAGCTCCAACAGCAGCTCGGACGCGAGCTCCGACCGAATCATCTCAACCTCCGCCTCGTCAACCATGCAGCCTTCCACGCGCACTCGGCCGTGCACCACGATGCAGCCCGCGGCCACAGTGAGCTCCAAGAATCGCAGCGTCACTAGTGCTCCAAACCGCAGCGAGGCACGTGCGCTGAGCCTGCTCTCCAGCCGTTCACGTAGAGCCGCGAGGCCGTGCGGCGTGGCGAGGTGCGGGTGGTCGGCCAGGTGCAATGCAGGGAACTTGGAGGGCACCGAGTGAATCAGGAGGACGGAGCTGTACTGCAGCTGGGCGCCATCGGATGTGGTGGCGGTGGGCGGCGTCACCGGCATGGCTGCGCGTGCCAGGGCGGTATCGGCACGGGAGTGGGCAGCGGCGGAAGTTCCGGAGGGGTGGTTGCCGGGAACGTTGGCGGAGGCGGGAACGTGCGTGTTGATGTGGGCGGCGGCGGGTGAGGTTGGTAGATCGTCGGAAGCGCTCGCTGCCTTGCTGGCCCTCGCGCCAGCAGGGCCAATCTTGGGCGTGAGCAGCACCAGCAGCAGCGGCGCGCCGCACTCCATCGTGGCAATGACCGCCATTCTGTTCCGCAGCGTCGCGTCGATGGGGAAGGCGCGCTGGGCCTCGAGCATGACGGTGAGGAGCAGGCAGGCGATGACACCAACCCACGCCTGACACACCGACAGCGCACGCCTCGATGCCGACCCGCGCTCGGTGCAGAGCAGAATGGCCGTGATCTGCGCACACATTATTGGTGCAATGAGTGACTACGAGCTGCTGTGTGCGTGCGTGTGTGTGTGCGTGTGTGTGTGCATCTGTGCATGTGTGTGTGTGTGTGCGTGTGTGTGTGTGTGTGAGGGGCACCCCCCATACCATTCCTAGCGGCCCGTGCATGGCCTGCGCCACGGGCATGGCAGGCGAGCCACCCCCCTCCCCTCCCCCCTCGCATGGCGCCGCACCCTGTATGCTGTTTGAAAGAGCGATACCACAACCGCCTTGCTGCCACTTTGGGCAAAGAACTCAGTCAAGACGGGCTTGGGGGAGAGATGCCATGGCGCGCCCGCGCTGATGGACCACGCGAGCTCGGCACAGAAGACCAGAAACAGCGCGCCCACACCCCACGCTGCCGGGAGCAGGCAGCGCGCCTCGCGCGGGAACCGCGCGGAGAGAGACATGGTGAGCAAGGCGCCGCTGACGAGGCACAGCGTGAGGGCTTCAACAGTGCCCTCACGCAGGCAACACGTGAGCGCCCAGAGACAAATAGCTGCCAACAAAGCACTGTCCACGAGCCTCAGCAAGCCTGTAACCCGAGCGCGCGCCATTGCATCCACCGACGGCTGCATCTTGGGCGGCCTAGGCCTGCAACGTGGGGGTGGGGAGTCGTAGGGGAGAGTGGGAGTTGCACAGGCTGGTGGGCGAGGGCTGCGGCATCAGTGCGGCGCAGCGCCAACTGGGGGGGGTGCCTCAGCAGCAGCACCAGTGCAGGGATGGCGCAGCACAGGTGCTGGGCTTCACGCCCTCGTTGCGTAGGGAGGTTGGGAGTGGGGATCCACTCGCAACGGTGCATGCAGCGCCAACCACCCTCCCCGGCATGCATGCAGCGCACACGCTACAACTTGACTTGACTTACCCAAGTCGTGGTACTCAAGTCTTGATTTCGATGGATGGGCCTCAACGTAAGGAAGCCATAGCCTTGCTACGCCTTGCTATGCATGGCGTATTTATATTAAAAAAAACGTGCGGGTTTGGAACAGGGGACATTCCTCCACGCAGGCGTTTGTTGCAGACGCAACAAAATCACGCGTGTGTTGCAGTACGCAACGCTGAGCGGCGCACGGTGGCTGGCGCACGTGGGTGCAGTGCTGAGAGGGGGGGCCCCTCGGCTGCGTGCGCAAGGCGCGGCTGCAGCACTCGTTCAAGCTCTCAAGTCTGCAGCACTTGTGCGAGCTCTCAGGCCTTTGTTGTCGTGCGCATAGCGCGTCCTTCCATGTGCAGATCGCTACTCACCATGCCGTGGTAGCTTTGGTTTCGAACGTTTGTTCGTTGTTTCCTGGGAATGAAATCCAGTGCCGCCTGGTCGAAGAGCCAGGATCCGGACATGAACTAGTAAATGGACGCTTGCTCGCACACTTGGCTCGCACACTCGAGTTCACACATGGATTTGTGGCCATGGATCGCGGGACCACACAACTTGTGCTCGGGACCATTTTGTGTGTGTGTGTGTGTGTGTGTGTGTGTGTGTGTGTGTGAGCGTGCGTGCGTGCGTGCGTGCGTGTGTGCGTGCGTGTGTGTGTGTGTGTCACACCCTGCTATGTGTGTGTGTATGTATGCGCACCGTCTGAGGGGGGAGCCACACAATTACGACAATGCTTAACTGTACACAGCAGTTTCCAAATATGTGCTCACTCACATCACTAAAGATTCTACATGTGCAGCATTGGGGGGCGTTGGTTTCACCCTCAGAAGTCTCTTCATCATCATTCATCATAACGTATACCGTATACAGGCCCTTCCCAGGACCACAGTTGGAGCTCCTATGACTCATGACGCGCTCTAAGGCGCGCAAACACAGTGCGGCCGCCGGCGCGCTCATCGCCCGCGCGGCCACCACCACAGAATCACCGGTGAGCAGCGGCTCCCCCAGCTCAGACTCCCCGCCACGCCACCGCGCGTGCGTGGATGCGACACAGACACAGCTTTCGGCGCTCCATGGGGCGCGGGGGGCAGCCACATACGCGGAGGCTGCGCAACACCTGCATGGCGACGCCAGCAACCACATCTCGGCCTCGGCCGACACCACAGACGCCCTCCGCGCCCTCAGCGCGGGGCAGGCAGACATCAGACGCCTGGTAGGGGGGCTGCTGGACAGGGAGGCGAGGGCGCGCGCCCAGCCACAGAATGCGCCGACGCAGGTGGGCGCGCCACAGGTTGCCGACGCCGGCCACAGCGGTGCCCTTGCGGGGGTGCTCGCTGTGGTGCAGGCGCAGGCGCAACAGATTGCGTCCCTGGTGGATGTGGTGAGCCTCCTGGTGAGCCGCGTCCCTGGGGCGCCCATGCAGATGCCGCATGCAGAGCCCGCCCGCGCGCGGGCCGGCCATGCGGCCCACAGTGCGGCGCCCCGCGCTGCGCCTGCTGCCGAGGCTGCTCAGCCTGCCCGGCCCGCTGCTGCTGCCGCCCCTGTGGCGTCGGCAGCGGGCGCGCCGGCGGCGGAGCGGCCTGCCGCGGCGGGCGCCGCGCGTGCCGCATCTGCGCGCGGCCCCTCCCGCCGGGGGGGGCTGCCCGCGCGTGTGGGCGAAACGTCGCTGTGCCGCAGCCACGTGCTGTCCATCCCTGTGGCAGCCGCCACCAGGCTCATAGCGGGCCGTGGCTCTGAAGGCCATATGGCGCGCGACGGGATCGTGCGCGGCGCACTGCGCGACGCCTCCTACTTGGGGTCCACGCGGCATGTGAGGCGGCTGTTCAGTGACTGCTATGGTTCAGAGGAGACGGCGGTGGCGGCGGCGGCTGTGCGGGTTGCTGCAGCCGCCGTGGACGGCGTCAGCCTGCCCGTCTGCCTGGCTATGAATCTCGTGCGCTTTGTGCACGACGTCTCTGGCCGGGATAGGCCGGCTGGTGGCGGGGTCGTGTCCGCGTCGTTCCTCAACGCCAAGCCTGCTGTCGGGGGCATTGGTGTGGAGCCGCGCCGGGGCGGCGTGCTACGTGTGCTCTTTACCGTGGCGTCTGACGCTGTGGCCGACACCGTCGTGCGCTCCCGCCGCAACCTGCGCGACGTGGACCCGTCGGCTGCTGTCTTCGACGTCCTCAGTGACCGCGAGGAGGCGCAGCACCGGGCGCTGTGGCCCGCTTTCCTCGCCGCCAAGGCTGCGGGGAAGCGGGCGCAGTTCCACCGCGCGCGCCTCGTCGTTGACGGCGAGCGGGTGCCTGCACCTGCTTGCTAGATGGCATTCCCTCTGGGGGTGTTTTTGAAGGGGAGGTGGCGCCACACGCGTGCGGTGGCGGGTGCGGTGTGGTCGCTGAGTAGAGTGCTGCGGCGGGTGTGCTACTAGCCCCGCTTCCGGTGGTCTGGGGGAGGGCTTTTTGGTCCCTTCATGGTTTTATACCTTGGGTCCGCCCTCTGGCCATTTGAGGGGCTGGGTGTGCAGCCTGCACAGTGGTGCTGCTTGCTTGGCGCCCGCCACCAAGTGTGGATGGCGTTACCGTGGGCTACTTGTAGCTTGACCTTTTGTGGGCCTTGAGCCTTGTTTCTCTAAGTCCCACTGGAGCTTTGGAACCGTACGTGTGACCGCCAGAAGTGGATTGTAAAACTCTCATCATCATCATTGATAGTCCCAAATCACTGCGCTGCGGCCACACACATCGGGCATGGCGTGTGCTCGCACTTGCACCACGTACCTAACTGGTGACCACGGGCACCACCCATGTGATCATAGCTTACAGTTTACAATTTACAGTACGCACCCTCGGGGCGTGGGATTGAGGGAGCTGTCTAACGAGGCTAGCTACCATTAAAACGGGTTGTAGGGGGGTTAGCCAGGGGCGGCTCTGTGTTCCAAGTATCGCCGGGCGGTGACTACAGAGTGGAGCTGCTGCACCATGAGGGTGTGCAGCTTCCGGGTGCAACTGAGGGCGGCATCCCGCTGCACCCCCAGCTGCTCTAGTGTGCCCATCGTGTGCGCCGCGTAGATGGTGCCGCTGACGCCGAGTACGATGGGGTAGATCTTGATGTTGTCGCGCTGGTAGCCTCTCTCCACCAGCCGCTCCACTAGCTCCTTGTGTTGTTGCCGCGCCGCTGTCATCTGGTCGGTCGGTCGCGTGTCTTGGCAGGTCTTGAGCTCAACGATGAGCATCTCGTGTCATTCTTTTTCCGCCTGCGAGTGCCCTTGCATGTTGCAGAGCATGATGTCTGGTCTCTTGGTGCGCAGCCACCGAGCGTGCTCCTCGGTCCCTTGGTCAGCCTGTGGGGGGAGCATGTAAATCCACCTCACGCCCACCTCACGCCCACAGGTGACCATCGCGTTTGCCAACATGGTTGGGCTGGCGACGCTGCAGGTGCGTGGGTGCGCGTGGGTGCCAAGTATGGTAACGTGCCTGGCGCAAGGATGCTATATCTGTCTCTCTGTCTCTCTCTCTCTCTCTGTCCTCTCTTTGTCTCTCTCTCCCTGTTGTTGTATGTTGTGCCGTGCATGGCTCTGTGTCCGTGCCTGTGTCGTGTCTGTGTGGGCACCACAATGCATCATTGCTCTGCCTGCTGCAGGCATGGGACACGGACCAGGCAGGTCATTTGATGCATGTGCAGCCGTGTCCAAGCAGCTGCTCCATGACTCGGGCGGCTTACCTCGTCGAGTTGATCTCCTTTGGGCCGTGCCTGGCGGCGTTCTGCCACCCGCTGGATGCCGTCGCGCAAGGGGCGGGCAGTGCTTCTTCAATTGGGCGGTAAATATATATACGGTACCGTACACGCGGTTAGTCTTCGCGGGGGGGGGGGGGTACACAAAACAATTGTTCAACTGTCCGCAGGGGTCGTTTTCGTCGTTTTCAGTCGATTTGACGTCCAAAGTCGCGAAAATCATTTATTAATCGTTTTCAGCCTCGGGTGAGGGTGAAAAACACTACATGCTTGCGAAGGCTACCCGTGTGTACGAAATACGCATTTTAATGCATAAACCGATCGGGGATTGCCTCCATCACCGCGCTCGCTGCCACCAAGCCGCGTGGCTCCGATGGGGATGACGCCTCAGCCAAATGATTCCGTCCCAGCCTCCCTGCACGAGCTTCCGCGCTCACGGCCGGAACACAGGGAACACAGCATGCCTGGTGCTGGTGCTGGTGGGTGGGTGTCTGTTGACTGGCAGCACAACAGCTGCTGTACCGCTGCAGCGGATCACCGGGGCTGGTCAACCAGCGATCTGCGGGCGACGGCCCGGTGCCACCCACGCCCACCACCCCACCACCCCCGTTCCCGCCATTGGATTCCGCTCCCGAGCTTGTGCCAGCAGTGGACCCCAAACGGGTCCTGCGCAAGCACAACTTGGTGCACTTCCGGGTGGCTACTTTCGGCACGACCCGGAAGACACGACCCGGAAGGCACGACCCGGACCCACGACTTGGACCCACGACTGCACGACCCGGAAGGCACAAAGGCACGACCCGACCCGGAAGGCACGAAGCCACGACCCGACCCACACCCCGGAAGGCACGACCCGGACCCACGACCCGGAAGGCACGACCCGGACCCAGCACGACCCGGAAGGCACGACACGGACCCAGGTGGTGCAGGGGAGGGCGACGCGCGCCGTCGACGTGGGAGCACGCAGCCGAGCCAAACCCCCACGCCAGCGCCACTCTGATGAGGTTGCCACCACATGCTCTGATGAAGCAGACACACGTAGTCAATTTGAGACTCTGGTGTTTTTCCTGCTGCTGAATCTCTCTGCTCATCTCCCAATCCCCTCTGATCTCCCACGCTGTGCCTCCACGAAGAAAATAACTGCGATGAGGCGCCTAGGCACCCTATGAACAAACACTCTGATCGGGCCTGTGAATGCTGGTCACGATTTTGAAAAACTGCGCGGCGCCCCTACCCGCATCACCTACTGTTACAGTTACATCGGTTTTCCAGCAAAGACAACCTCACCTACTCGGCATGCATTTTGTACGTTCACGGCGTAGACATTGTATGAATTGGGGCGTTAGTGTGCACGGTACCAGGAATTGAGGCAGCTACTTCCTTTCACACGAAGGTATTAAGCGACAAGCGGCAGGAGGCCGGAGCACCCTGCTGCGACGGGCGCCGGAGCATCCTGCTGCAGCAGGCGCCGCATCTGCCGCATCTGCGCGCAGCCCCTTCCGCCAGGGAGGGCTGCCCGCCGGTCCCGCGCTTGTAGGCACACCGCATTACTTAACACCACGGCCACGTGCTGGCCGTCCCTGTGGCAGCCGCCACCGCGTCCTCGCGGGCGATAGGAGTTTCGAACACGCTCAGCGGCCGTCATGATGACCAGGGTGCAGCGGCGGTGCTGTGCGCTGTCTCCGCCGACAACAACATCAAGCTGCCTGGCAATGGCTGTCGCGTTCGTTATGGAGCAACTGCCCTGGCCGGAATAGAAGGTGGTGGCGGCGTGGTGTCCACGTCGTTAGCGGCATCGGTGTGTTGAGCTGAGCTGCGCCCGTGCTAGCGCTGCGTTTGCTCTTCAGCAAGGCCAACACGATCGTCCGCCGCGCGGTGTGTAACGTAGACCCGTTCGCCATCTTCGACGTCCTCAGTGATCGCGAGGAGGCGCAGCACCGGGCGCTGTGGCCCGATTTCCTCGCCGCCACGGCTGTGGGTGCAGTTTCACTGAACGCCTTGTGATTGATGGCGAGCTGGTGAATGCACCTGCTTGCTAGTTCCTCCCCCTCTCCGCCCCAGGCCTTGGGTGCTTGTCCCCAGGGGGATAAGCACCCAAAAGGGCGTTGCGTTTTGAAAAGTGTGGGCAGGGAAGATGTAAGGGCTCGCCGGGCGTCGGGCGTGGTGGATTCCAGGGAGGTTCGCGCCCATGTTGTTTATTTATTCTGATGATGTCTCGTCCGTGATGATCACGTCGGGTCGTCAGGTTCCTCTTGACAGCTGTGTGGGATTGCAAAAGTGGGGACAAGTCGCCCGTCGTCGGGCCAGACGCAACTGCGACGAAACAGCGGCATAGGTTGTAACTTAGGCGCACCGTCGATTTGAAGGAGGCACGTGAGGGATTGGCAGCTGGTGGGGGACGCTTTCAAGCTGATCTGTGAGTACGAGGGGTGCACTTGGCCTGGCCCCTTGAAGGGCGTGATGCAGCAAGACACCGCTCACATGCGGGCCATGCTAGGGGACGTGCCAACCTCTGGCGCACGTCCGGCGGTGCTTGCATGCGTGCATGCGTGCGTGCATGCGTGCGTGCATGCATGCTACTGCCATGCACTGCCAGCGCTGCCCGGCGGTGCATGCTTGCGTCGTTCTGCCATGTACTATCAGCACCCCCTGCGTGCGTGCTACTGCCATGCATGCGTGCATGCGGGCGCGTCTCGCACGGCACGGCACGATTGCTGCCGCGGTGTGTTGATATTCAGCAGGTGGGCTTACTCAACGCAAAAGTCACCTCGATCGACAGCCGTCGCCCGTCTACAGACCTCTGAACTCACTGCCGCATGCACGTGGCATGCCGCACGCCCACTGTTTGCATGGATCACCAACGCTGCCCCACACGACACACCAAAAGCCACACATGCACCTCCTGCGGCGCACTACTCCACTGATCCACTCCTTGACCTACTCCACACTGCAAACACAACCCCTGCATGCCAGGAGACAATGCCGCTCGCTGCGCTCATTGTCGACACGCGCGCGCACACGCACCCCCCCCCACACACCCACTCTCACACACACGCACGCACACACACGCGCACACACACGCGCACACACACACACACACACTCACA
>VFSX01000583.1:52500-55000 GCA_016618255.1 Chlamydomonas sp. UWO 241 | reverse complement strand
GTGCAGTTCATGCATGCACACACACACAAACGCACACCGCGTGCATGCCCAATGCGACCCCCACCCTGCACAGGCACGTGGGCCGTCCATGCACGTGCATGCACACAAAGACACACCCGCGACCCCCCCCCCCACACACACACCACACACACAACAGGCGTGCGGGCCGTCTATGCAGCTGTCGCCAATGCACCCCACACACACTCACACACGCACACACACACACACGCACACACACACACACACACACACACGCACGCACGCACACACACACACACACCACAGGCGTGCGGGCCGTCCATGCAGCTGTCGCCAATGCACCCCACACACACTCTCACACGCACACACACACACACACACCACAGGCGTGCGGGCCGTCTATGCAGCTGTCCCTAATGCACTCCACACACACACACACACACACCACAGGCGAGCGGGCCGTTTATGCAGCTGTCGCCAATGCACCCCACACACACTCACACGCACACACACACACACACACACGCGCGCACACACACACACCACAGGCGTGCGGGCCGTCTATGCAGCTGTCCCCAATGCCAGACGCCAAGACCAGCGGGGGTGGGGATGACCTCCCGTCCGAGGAGGACCCGCCCCGCATCCGCGTCGTCGTTCGCAAGCGCCCGATGAACAAGAAGGTGCGTGTGTGGGTGGGTGTGGGTGTGCGTGCGTGCGTGCGTGCGTGCGTGGGTGTGCTGGGGCCATGCATGCATGCCGTGACCGCATGGGCACATGGCGCGCATGTGCGGGGGGGCGCATGTGAGCGCGCGAGCCGTGCCCATGCCCATGCCCACGAACGGTGCTAGTTCTGAAACACACACGCACACACGCAGACCTCACACACACACACACACACGCACACACGCGCGCGTGTGCACACGTGCACACATACACACACACACACACACACACACACACAACTTTTACACACACACGCGCTCGTGCACAGGAGCTCGCGCAACACGAGGACGACGTGGTGGACGCCAACATCGCGCGCTCGTACACACACGCACGCACACACACGCACACACACACACACACGCGCGCGCACAGGAGCTCGCGCAACACGAGGACGACGTGGTGGACGCCAACATGGCTCGCTCGTACGTCGTCGTGAATGAGACCAAGACTAAGTTCGACCTCACAAAGTTCGTCGACCGCCACCAGTTCACGTTTGACGAGGCGCTGGATGAGAGCGTCAGGTGTGGGGGGCACACACGCACGCACACACACACACACTCACACACGCACGCACGTGCGCGCACACACACACACGCCAGGGCCGTTCAAACGGGTCTGGATCAGATGTCAACGCCCCGAAGGGCCGACCATCCGGATCCGCGCGGCAGGCTCCGTCCGGTTTTCCGGACGTCAACGCTGGGGCCCGCAGGGCCCCGTCCGGCAAGCCGGGCGCCATTTTTAGCCTCCGTCTGTTTTTTCTCCCCCGGCTCCTCTTCTCTCCTCTGGCCTCTGGCGCCTCTCGCGACCAGCATTAAATTGGTTCGCATCGCGCGCTAAGAACCGTGATGCGGAAGAGGCGCGGTGGTTGGTCACACTGTTGCTTGATTAAGTGTGACCGCCGCCAAGATCCCTCCCCTGCCTGGCTCTGCTGCAGCAGATCATGTTACTATCTAGACTAACACACAATGTATCACTGGTTCTTACACGACCTCCAGACAGGCTGCGCCCCGGCCCCCACTGCATGCATGCATGCATGCGTGCGTTCGCCATGCGCAACAACTCGTCTGGGCGAGCGTGGACTCAAGCCAGCTTTTGCCCCCCAGGCTGCTGTCATATACTGCACACGATGCCATTCCGTATGAGGACAACGACTGGGAAGGGCTACGCACGCGTGCGCAGAGGGCGCAGGCACACGTGTCCATACATACGAATACAGAACAACACTGAGAATCAACACGCTTTGTACATATAAATTGGCATCATGAATAAGCAGGCTTTGTGATGGTCAAAGGGCTGATGTAGACAGGAAGAGAGAGAGGCACTACAAAAAAACGAAAAAAAACGGAAAGTGTGAAAGTCCACACTTTTCACACGTCAGGCCAGCCAGACCCGTTCGGGGCCCCGGACGCAGACGCCACCCCACGTCTGGTTTCCCGGACGTCAACCACCACCACCCTGTACGGCCCTGACACACGCACATGCACACGCGCGCACACACGCACATGCACACGCGCGCACACACTCACACACGCGCACACACATGCACGCACGCACACACACGTGCATGCCCCCCCCCCACACACACACGCACACACACGTGTGCATGCCCCCCCCCCACACACACACTCACACGCACACGCGGGCGCACACACACACGCACACACGCGTGCATGCCCCCCCACACACACACACCCGCACGCACGTACGCACACACGTGTGCATGCCCCCCACACACACACACGCACGCACACACACGTGTGCATACCCCCCCCCCCCCATACACACACGCAGCAACGAG
>VFSX01000583.1:27500-47500 GCA_016618255.1 Chlamydomonas sp. UWO 241 | reverse complement strand
TTCTGTTGACGCTTCAACTCTTCGACTCTATTGACCCTTCAACTCTGACCCTTGCCCGGCAGACGCGGCTGGAGGGCGCTGAGATCAACAAGTCGCTGCTTGCGCTCAAGGAGTGCATCAGGGCACTCGACTCTGAGGTGCGTGTGCGTGTGGTGGTCGAGTATACAGCCAGTCGCTGCTTGCAATCACACACACATGCACACACACACAGTGTCTCTCTCACGTGCACCCCCCCCCCCCCACACACACACGTGCGCGCACGCACACACGCACGCACACACACACACACACACAGGCGCGCCACGTTCCATTCCAGCAGTGTCTCTCTCTCATGCGCAACATCCACACACACAGACACGAATGCACGCACACACACACACACACGCACGCACACGCATACACACACACACACACACACACACACACACAGGCGCGCCACGTGCCGTTCCGCGGCTCCAAGCTCACGGCCGTGCTGCGCGACTCGTTCGTCGGCCCGACCGCGCGCACCGTCATGATTGCCAATATCTCGCCAAACTCCCAGTCGGTGGAGCACACGCTCAACACGCTGCGCTACGCCGACCGAGTCAAGGTGCGGTGTGTGTAGAGGGGGGAGAGAGGTGTGTGTGTGTGTGGGGGGGGGGCACACACATGCACGCACATGCGCACGCCGACGCGGTGGCGTCACGCGCTTCGCGCACACTCACGCGCGCGCCCCGCGCCCCGCGCCTCGCACGCACACACACGCACACACACACACACACACACACACACGCATACACACACGAGCGCGCCTGTTGTCTGTGTTATCTGTTGTGTGCCCGTTGAAGGGCGCGCGCCGGGCGGCGTCCCGCACACACACACGCACACACAAACAGACACAACGCACGCCGTCGGTCTGTTGCCCGTTGCCTGTTGTCAGGAGCTCCGCAAGGACAAGGCCGAGCGCGCGCCCGGCGGCGTCACGCCCGGCGACGACCCCAACTACTTTGCCGCAATCGCGCGCGCGGACGCGCCGCCCGCCAACGCGCCCAAGGCGTTTGTCAAGGCCGGCGGCGGGCAGCGCGCGAGCAACGCGCACGGCGCCCCGCCGGCCGGCGGCGGCGGCGGCGGCGCGCGCGGCAGCCCCGGCGCGGCGCAGACGCCTGACTATGACGACGACGACGACGAGATGTCGGAGCACAACAAAATGCTGGACACGATCCTCGAGGAGGAGGAGCTGCTCATCACGGCGCACCGCATGCACATCGAGGAGACGATGGAGGCGGTGCGCTCCGAGATGACGCTGCTGACAGAGGTCGACCAGCCGGGCAGCGCAATCGACCAGTACGTCGACAGGCTCGACGCGATCCTGAAGCAGAAGCTGGAGGGGGTCGCGATGCTGCAGGTGGGCGTGTGCATGTGTGTGCGAGCATGGATGCTGCTGGATTTTACAGTATTTGTTTGTGCACACGCAAGTAGGCACTGAGGAGGTGGTGGATCCACACACACATGCACACACACACACACACACACACACACACACACAGGCCAAGCTCGAGCGCTTCAAGGGGCACCTCCAGAAGGAGGAGCAGATCACGCAGACGCACACGCGCGCACCCAACAAGCAACGGCGCTAGGGCCTTCCCGGGAGACGGCTGCATCCAGCAGGGGAGCGTCTACTGCCTCCGTCACTTGCCTCCCACCACTCATAGCCAGCCATGCGGTCGTCGAAGTGCTGGGGCGCTTAACGCTTGTTAGATGAAGAGAGCGTCGTCTACAAACAATAATCCTGTGAAATCTGAGTGTGAAATCGAGTTCCCTCCTCGCCCGGTTTGCCCCCGAGTCCTGCGTTAGCTGCAGGGAGCTTCGTGCATCCACTTCAATCATTGGGCATCTAGGGGAGGACCAGGGGAGGATTAAAAAAAAACGGATTCACACATCACAAGTCCCTTGACAATTAGAGGGAGTATCCTGTCGTGCGCGGATATTTTCTGACTTCCTGGTGTCTGTTGGCGGTCGGTGGCTCAGATCGCCTCCACTCCAGCAAAATCCACACCAAAAATTCGTCTCTTTCCAGCAGCCTCGGACACTTCCTGCACCGACTGCGTCGTGCCGGAGTTAGCACTGCAGCGAGGATGAGCAGCCAGGCTCCCGTCCGCGTCGCCTCTGGGCTGGCGTCACGCTGGCTGGGTGGCGCCAGTGGGAGGCAGGCCGCAGCGATACCGCTGGGCCTCCACGGTTTCGCCACCAGCACGAACGGTGAGGGCGGGTGTCCGTGGCGCGATGATCGGGGTAGCATCGGACCGCCTGCGATGGCGCAGGCCAAGATGGTGCTGTCAGGGGCGGCCATCTGCGACGCCATGTGACCAGGAGGGGGGCCATGCGCCATAGGGGTAGACTACGCGTGAGTTGCCAGGGAGAGGGCCTCATGCCAGCGACGCACGCGGCGGGCAAGTCTTACCATCACAACACAAAACGCGCCCAGAAACGCACCCAGCCCCCATCCCAGGCCCCAGCAACACCCTCGGCAGTCTTCGGGGATTGTACACAGGCCATCGGGTCGGAGGGGAGCCTCGGGAGGGGGAACCAGCCCCATGCACAGGGAACGCGCCTCATGCGTCAAAACTGTGCATGCTCCTGTCAGGCCGCCCCGTGGGTCAAAAGGGGTGGTGGATCGGAGGAGGTGGCTGTAAGGGAGGGAGCCACCAGGTCCACCACCTGCATCCATCACCGGCATGCAGCGCGCTCCATGCGCCCATGCTAGGCATGCGTCTCGCCATACGGCGGCGGTTTTCGCACAACCCTCCACCCGCTGCTTCCCACCCTGCCCGCCCGCATCCTGTCTGCAGATGACAAGGTCGCCCAGGGAGCCGGATCTTACGATGCCGTCCGCTCAGCCAAGGTGAGCGTTGCTTGCGGGGGGGGGGGGGCATAGCGTGCCCACCTCGCGCCCACCTGGCGGCTCCCTCGCCTAACCCGCCCAGCCCAGCCACCTGTTTTCACACACGGGACGCGATCATGGCAGGATGCACAGTTTGCTCCTTACTCAGGGGTCCACCTGAAAACGCTCTGTACGTGCGTGTGCGTGTCGCAGATGCCCCTGGGCCTTGGTGGCGGCGCCACCGGCAACCTGTTCTCGAGGAAGGCACCCGCCATGTCCACGGGCATGCCGTGGGCCGCCCAGCAGGCCATGTCCATGTCCAGTGAGTTGCGCCTGTTAGCTGCACCTCGCGATGCATGGGGGGCAGTGGTGAGAGTGGCAGAACGAGACACCAGTAACAGTAACACGGGGTTTCCAGCTAAGCAGGCTACTCTTCTACTAGAGACACCCGCCGATACTCTAGCACACTTAAGAACTAGAATACCGCCGGCTCCCGGCCGATAGACTACCGCTCCCACCGGCTAGACTAACCCAAACAGCGGTCTCTGAGAGACATGTCTGGCAAGGAGCACACACACACACACACAAACCCCGGCGCGCAGGCGTCCCCCAGGTCCGCTCTGGCGCGCTGTCGACCTCGGTGCTGACTGGCATCTGGCGCTTCTGGCGCTCCCAGGCTCCGTTTGACAAGCCGGCCGCGCCGCTCAACTCGCGCATGCTGCCCGCGATCGTGGACGCGCACGAGAACAAGGCGTCGATCGGCACGTGGTGCTCCACGCTCTTCCTCACCATTATCTCGTGCAACCTGCTTGGCCTGATTCCGTTCAACGAGGCGCCGACGTCCGGCCTCGGCTTCGCGACCGGGCTCGGCGTGACTGTGTGGGCGACTGCAACCGTGCTCGGCTTCTCCAAGCTCGGCTTCACGTTCCCCGGGCACTTCATCCCCGGCGGCACGCCGTGGCCCATGGCCTTCATCTTCGTGCCGCTCGAGACGATCTCGTACTCGTTCCGCGCGGTCTCGCTCGGCGTTCGACTCTGGGTCAACATGCTTGCGGGCCACACGCTGCTGCACATCCTCACGGGCATGTCGCTCGCGCTGCCCTTCTCCCTGCCCTTCTACACCGCCATGCCCGCCACGTTTGCCGTGTGCTGCCTGCTGAGCGCGCTCATCGGGCTCGAGTACCTCGTTGCCGTGCTGCAGTCGGGTGTGTTCGCCATCCTGTCGTCGGTATACGTGAACGAGTTCAACTCCGCGCAGCTGGTCGCGCCGATGGCCAAGGTCGTCAAGCGCGCCGCGCACTAAGTTTAGGACACGACAGGCACGCATGCGCCTTACACGCACGTGTCTAGGAGTGTGTCGCTCAGGACGCCAGCCTTTGCCCCCTGCGCCTATGAAGTGTGTCGATCAGGGCAAATAGGCACAGGCGGTGTGAGGCCGAGAGTGCGAGGCTGAGAGTGCCTCGACGCCATGCCTGATGCCCCTGGGGACAGACAGCATCGTGACGGTGTGTGTAGCGTGGAGGAGCTCTTGGCGGAGAGGTCACGCTGCCCAGCTTTTTTTAGTTTGTGTAAACTCAGTCCATCTGCTTCAGTCCCACCTGTCGCTTCCCTTCAGCCTGGCGCCCCGGCTGTCTACCTTTCTGTGGCGATGAACTTCCGATCCTCAACGGTGGGGCGGTCACGCTGCGGCTGTGCAGTCGCCGAACTCAAGCTAGGTGTGAGTCACACAGTTCACACTTGGTGGGCACACTAGCTTTTGCCCTCACACAAACAGCACACGATCCCACTCTCACTCGCGTCCTCCACCCACGCATTTTCCCGTGCCGCTGGCCATGCCCACCCCGCACGCGTGCCCAGAGGCGGTCGAACTGTCACACACATGCACACGCACACGCACACACACACACCACACACACGTACGTGCACACGCACACACACACAAACGCACACGCACACGTGCACACGCGCACACACGCACACACGCACACGCTGTGTGGACTCGTGAGGGTGATGATGAGAGTTTTACAATCCACTGCCGGCGGAGGGTGGAGTTGGGTGCGGCCATTCCTTTGCAGTCAGTCACTTAACCACCTTCACATTCAGTCACTTAAGAAGATCACACAGGATCCAGTTCCCTGCGGGGGGGGGGGGCGCGGGTTGAGCGCATTTTGGTGTGGACCATGCTCGTGGCCCTCCCTCTGGGGGGAAGGGCCCTTGAACCACACTTCAATTCATCACTTGCGCCACGTGTTTTTTTATCCGGGTGACGACTAGATTTCAGGAGGTCATGCTTGTGGGACGTGCTTTTTGCCCCCCCCCTCCCTCTTAGGTGAGTGGCGACGCACGCCACACGCACACGTCAACATAGAGCATAGCCTGAGAGCATGCAAGTTGCACTGGGCTGCCTGCAGCGCCTGGTACTGCAGTCCTCGCACAGCGCCCGGGGTTGCCAGCCCTTACGCAGCTCAGCCATGCGGTGTTTGGCGTATTGATGCGTCTAAGCATCAGCGCGCGCGCGCGTGCATGTGGTAGGATGCAGAGAGAGAGAGAGATGTCATAATTTCTGCAAATCCATACAGATCCAACTCATGCAATCGTCTAGATCTAGAAGATTTGACTTGCCTTCAGACCACGGCGTGGGCTGTCCGTACGACGGGTGCCGGGGCCTCTGCAACTCCCACTCACCCCCCCCCCCACATACACACGCTGCACGCAGGCCGCAGCAAGATGTGGCCGTCGGTGGATGGTTTGGCGCGTGCTCGGGTTCCAGGCTCGTTGAGGCTCGTGGACACTGCTTTAATGGCCGCTATCTGCTGCTGGGCGGGTTGGGCGTCTATCCAGAATCACACTGTTGACGCCCTCGCTCTGTGCCTTGCCAGCGGCGCCGCGATCGCCCTCGCGCTCTCCCCGTGGTTCCCGCTTGAGGCGCGCTGCCTGATCCCGGGAGCGTGGTGTTTGGGTGCGCTATTTCTGGTCTTCTGTGCCGAGCTCGCGTGGTCCATCAGCACGGGCGCAAACCCGATGCTCTCCCCCAAGCCCATCTTGACTGAGTTGTTTGCCGAAAGTGGTAGCAAAGCGGTTATGCTATCGCTCTATCAAACAGCATACAAGGTGCGGCGCAATGCCATGCGAGGGTGGGAGGGGGGGGCTCGCCGGCCAGGCATGCCTGTGGCGCAAGGCCATGCACGGGCCGCTAGAAACTGTATGGGGGATGCCTGTCCCCCGCGCGCACACACACACACACACACACACAGCAGCTTGCACTGATTCATCGCACCAACTTATGTGTGCGCAGATTGCGGCCATTTTGATCTGCACCGAGCGCGGGTCGGTGTCGAGGCATGCGCTGTTGGTCCGCCAGGCATGGGTCGGCGTCGCCGCCTGCCTGCTCATCAACATCATGCTCGAGGCCCAGCACGCCTATGGCGCCGTCGGCTTCCTCCCCATTGACGCGGCGCTGCGGACCAGAGTGGCGGTCATTGCTGCGATGGAGTGCGGCGCACCGCTGCTGCTGCTGCTGCTCACGCCCAAGGTCGCCCCCGCTGGTGCGGGGTCCGGCAAAGCAGAGAGTGCGTTCGACGAACAGCCGCCCGCCGCCGCCCAGACCAGTGCCGACACGCGTGCGTCTGCCTTCTCATCCAGCACCTCCGCTGCTGCCCACTCCCATGCCGACACTGCCGTTGTGCGCGCAGCCGTGCCGGTGGGGCCTCCCACCGCCGCCGCATCGGATGGCGGCCAGCTGCAGTACACCTCCATCCTCATGACTCACTCGGTGCCCTTCGCTGTCAAGTTCCCTGCACTGCACCTGGCCGACCACCCGCACCTCGCCACGCCCCACGGCCTCGCGGCTCTCCGCGAACGGCTGGAGAGCAAGCTCAGCGCACGTGCCTCGCTGCGGTTCGGAGTGCCGGCGACGCTGCGCTTCGTGGAGCTCACAGTGGCCGCGGGCTGCATCGTGGTGCACGGCCGAGTGCGCGTTGAAGGCGGCGTGGTTGATGAGGCGGAGGTTGAGATGATTCGCGCGGCGCTCGCGTCCGAGCTGCTGTTGGAGCTCACGCCAGAAGGCGAGCAGCTGAGTGACACAGCGATGATGCAGCTAGGCGGCGACACGCGCATCGCAGCAGGCGGCCCCGCGCGTTTGGCGCAGCCCCTGCTCCCGCCAGGCGTGCCGCTGCTGTCTGCCACGTGGCCGCTGCTGGCGCTGCCACAAGGGGGTGGTGCACTCGTGCACATGCAGGTAGAGTGCGCGCCTAGCCGCCCCACGATCACACGCACCCTCGGCAATGCGGTTCCTTGCACACACACACGCACACACACACACACACGCGCGTCTCCTTCCTCTACCCGCAGTTTGGCCTTGCGCTTCTCGCGCATGATCTCGGAAACAACCCAGAGCTCGTGCTCAGCTGGGCGCCGTTGGGCGCAGCCGCAGCGCAAGCGCCACTTGTGCGCGAGAGCGCGGCGGTGTTGCAGGCAGCTGCACGCTCACGCGGCAACCCCCCAGGCCTGATCAACATCGACGTCGACCTCGGGCCGCGCCCATCCCACGGCGTGATTGTCGCCCAACTTTTCGACGGCAATGCCCTGCTCGACGTGCACTCCGTGGCCATACTTCCTGCATCAGCAAATGCGGCGGTGAAGGAGCTGCTAGGCGCGAGCCTGCCAGCGGACGCACTGCATGCCGTGGCACACGACCTGGGCGTGCTCCTGTGCGGTCCGCCCGCGCGCACGCCTGAGGAAGCTCTGGAGCTGCGCAGTGTCGTGCTCGCCCTGACGGCGGCAGAGAGCGCGTGCCGCCCTGCCATGCCAGCGCTGCGAGCGCTGTTGGGCGGCTTGCTGCGTGAGCTGGACGCTGGTGCTGCAAAGGGAGGCTCGCCGCAGTGCGGGTGTGTGTTGTTGCGGGCTCGTAGTTGGCGCGTATATACGTTCGGCAAACTTGCCTTTCAGTGTCGATGGTGGTGATGCTCCTGCCTGTCTTTCGCACCTAGGGAAGGGACCCCCCCCCTCTCCACACACACTCGCTCACGCTCACCCACGCACCTACTCCCTCCCATGCAGACGTAGCAGCAGCAGCCACGTCACCACCGCGACCGCGACCGGTGCGGCCACGAGCCGCCCACATTTGCTGTGGTGCTGGGTCATCATCATCATCGTCTGCGTGACGAAGGTGGTGCAATTTTCCACGGATGGCTCCGGAGCCGGCGCGATGGCCATGTGCCTCCACGGGCTGCCGTACGCCCTCGCCTTGCCCGCCGCTGCTACGGCCCGCGCTTGGCTGACCGCTTTCCTCCCGCGTGCACTGCGCACCGTCGACCGCTACGCCGCTCTCCTCGTGTACACCGCGACCGTGGTGCTGTTGACGATGGGGGTGACGGGCGACTGCGCAATGTGGGCCATGTTCTTCAAGTACGGCGGTGATTTCCTGGTCCTTCTCGGCTGGGCGGTGGTCGAGCGTCCACGGTCGCCTGCGCTGGGCGCCGCGATCTCACTGCTCGCCGAGCTTCCGACCATGTGCGCGTACTGCTGGTACTCACTTGCCACATGCGGCCAAATTATGAGCGTGGGCCAGGTGCTGGCTGCGAACAGCATGCGCGCGGCCGCCCTCGTCGCTGTCCACGCCGCAATGTGGTGGGTAGGGGCGCGTGCCGGCCGCGCCACCACGCTCAAAGTGGCGTGAAGAATGGCGAGCCACTCCGGGCACGACCCCTGGTCCAGAGCTGGTCCAGAGCTGGTCCAGAGCTGGTCCAGCTGGTCCACAAGAACCGGTCCAACCAGTCCAACCATCTCCTCATTTTATTGCACACGTGCCGCTCTCCAAGCCTCCTGTGCCTACATCAGTATTAATCCATTACAATCGGGGGGGGGGGGCAGGCTTGCTCTCTAACCTCCAACAAAATCCCACACTCCAGGAAAGTATATTAGGCGACAGTGTCCCAGTCGGTTTGCCCCGACTACATGAACGGGATAGGCTTGGCACAATGTAAAATATCCCCTTTAAATGCTGGGTAGAACGCGCCGTGCATGGTCCTAACGCCTGATTTCAACTTCTCCACCGATCCGTCCAACACAACAACCGCTGCTCTGGGGATCGGAACGGTGGTTGTCCAAATCGGTCCGCCACTGGATTCGTCAGGTGTCCCTTTGGTCCCTGACTGCAACATCCACCATCATCAATTCAGCATCATAGCAGCAGCAACACGAGTGACGACGTGGCGGCGTTAGCAGCAGCAGCAGCGTCAGCAGCAGCAGAAGTAGCACCAGCAGAAGCGTCAGCAGCAGAAGCGACCACCAGCCACATCATCACGCGCAGCCAAGCGAGAGCAGCTTCACAAACGCCTCGGCGAAGTCGGCGTAGAGCATATCAAAAGCGGCAGGGCCGCGCCCCGGGTCGGACTGTCCAGTCCAGTGGGCGTCGCCGGCTTGGCACGACGCGTAATGCATCATGCGTTCAGGAGTCGCCGCCTGTCGATATTCACTCGCAGCCGAGCGCGAGGAGCTTCCCAAACGCCTCGGCGAAGTCGGCGTAGAAGGCGTTGCAGTCCTTTGCGTAGAACTCGACCCACTGCTTGAGCTCGGCGTCCTATAATGGCACGTGTGTGTGTGTGTGTGTGCGTGTACGTGTGTGCGTGACTGAGTGGTGGGTGAAGGGGGGTGGGTGCGAGAATCGGAGAAGTCGTTGCGGTCCTTTGCGCACAGCTCGGCCCACTACTGAGCTCGGCAGGCTGGCTCGGCAGATTGGCATGTGGCGTGTGTGTGTGGGGGGGGAAGGTCAGCAAGAGTGTGAGGGCGCGTGGACACAGCACACAAAAAACAACACGCAGCACCACACGAAAAATGACGTGTGCGCGTGTGGCGAGGGTGGTGGTGGGGTTCATGTTTGTCGAAAGCATCACACGATGGGCGAGCTGAAACCCTTGAGAATAACACAAGGCCCAAACAAAAGCCAGCAACGCACAGCACGCAACCTCACATAACAACACGCACACACAACACCGCACAAGAGGTATGACACGCAAACGCAGTCGTCCAGCAGACTGTACAATCGACCCCAATGCACACACATAGGTCTATAACCATGCGCAAATACAGGTGTCCGACAGAGTGTGACATTGACCACCACGCACGCACCTGGATGAGCACCATGTCAGATGGCAACATCATCTGCAGAAGAACGGGGGGTGGGGTGGGGTGCGTGCGTGCGTGTGTGTGTGTGTGTGTGTGTGTCATCACCAACTGCAGGTGGAGTGAGGGGTGGTGTGTGTGTGTGTGTGTGTGTGTGTCGTCACAATCTGCAGGTGGAGTGAGGGGTGATGTGCGTGTGTGTGTGTCATCACCATCTGCAGGTGAAGTGAGGGGTGAGTGCGTGTGGGGGTGTGGGCAGGGTGTGTGTTTAGGGATAACGGAGTGTGTGTGGGGTTGGGGGATTGGGGGGGCATCATCATCGGCAGAGAGTGGCTGGATGGTGTGTGTGAGAGAGAGTGTGTGTGTGTGTGTGAGGGGGTAAACGTGTAGGGAGAGGGGGTGGGGGGTGCGGGGAGGCAAGGGGGTGGGGGGTCATCTGCATCTGGGTTGATAGCGGCAAGCGTCACGCGGCATGCGGCGCACACGGCATGCGGCACGTGGCACGCTAGGGGGTGGGTGTTTTCGGCGCTTGGAGCCGGCATTGGGAGCCACGGAGCCGGGCTTTCAAACAAATGGCTGCAGAAAAAAAATCAAAATCCTGAGAACAAACCACTGATAGGGGTCCATTAGATGGGAAACCCTAAAAAAAAAAAAACATCAACCGGTCACCCCAGCCCCCCCCCCACCCCCCAAGCCCCTCACCCCCAGCCCCAGCCCACCAGCTATCCGGCCGGGTCCTTGAACTGGAGCTTGGGCGTGTTCACCCTCAAGCCTTCACATGCACCTTCAAACCCCATAACCACCCAAACCCTCACCCCGTAACCACCCAAACCCTCACCCCATAACCACCCAAACCCTCACCCCATAACTACCCAAACCCTCACCCCATAACCACCCAATCCCTCGAACTCTTGACCCACCAGCTCACTAGTGGGGGCTTTGATTCGTTCACTCTCGACAATAAACATTCACTTCCAAGCCCTTAACCCTTTGCCCTTGAACAACCAGCTCTCCGGGCGGGTTCTTGAACTGGAATTGGGGCATGCGCTCAACCCCAAAGCTGAAAATCTTGACTCACCAGCTCTCCGGTCGGGTCCTTGAACTGGAACTTGGGCGTGTGCTCGTTCGGCGTCCAGAACTCAAAGCCCTTGAGCAGAAGCTGCGTGCGTGCGTTTGCATGTGTGTGTGTGCATGTGTGTGTGTGAGCAACAACAGCTGTGTGTGTGTATGTGTGTGTGTGTATGTGTGCTGCATCCAGAACTCAAAGCCTTTGAGCAGCAGCTGAATGCGTGTGTGTGGGGGGGGGAGCAAAGCCATCGGTTCAATGTATGCAGCGGAGCAGCAAAGGCCTTTGCAGCAACAACACAGCGCAGTGCAGCAGCGCAGCAGTGAAGCAGCAGTAAAGCAGCAGCAGTGATCCAGCAGTGAAGCAGCAGCGCAGCAGCAGTTAATCAGCAGTGAAGCAGTGAAGCAGCATGGCACAGTGCAGCAGAGCAGCAGTGAAGCAGCAGCAGAGCAGCAGTGAAGCAGCAGCAGAGCAGCAGTGAAGTAGCAGCAGCAGCAGCAACAGCACAGCAGTGAAGCAGCAGCAGCAGCAACAGCAGTTGCAGCAGCAGCAGTAGTGAAGCAGGAGCAGCAACAGCAGCAGCAGTTAAGCAGCAGCAGCAGTGAAGCAGCAGCAGCAGCAGCGGCAGCAGCAGCAGCAGCAGCAGCAGCAGCGGCAGCAGCAGCAGCGCAGCAGTGCAGCAGCAGCAGCAGCAGCAGTGCAGCAACAGCAGCAGCAGCAGCAGCAGCAGCAGTGCAGCAGCAGTGCAGCAGCAGCAGCGCAACAGTTGAGCAGCAGTGAAGCAGTGAAGCAGCATGGCACAGTGCAGCAGAGCAGCAGTGCAGCAGAGCAGCAGTGAAGCAGCAGCAGCAGCAGCAGCAGCAGCAGCAGCAGCAGCAGAAGCAGCAGCAGCAGCAGCAGCAGCAGCAGCAGAAGCAGCAGCAGAAGCAGCAGCAGAAGCAGAAGCAGCAGTGGCAGCAGCAGCAGCAGCAGCAGAAGCAGCAGAAGCAGCAGCAGTGAAGCAGCAGCAGTGAAGCAGCAGCAGTGAAGCAGCGGCAGCAGTGAAGCAGCAGCAGCAGCAGCAGCAGCAGTGAAGCAGCAGTGGCAGCAGCAGCAGCGCAGCAGTGAAGCAGCAGAGAAGTAGTGAAGCAGCAGCAGCGCAGCAGTGTGGCAGCAGCAGCAGTAGCAGCAGTGAAGCAGCAGCAGTGAAGCATTGAAGCAGCAGCATCATCAGAAGCAGAAGCAGCAGTGAAGCAGCAGCAGCGCAGCAGTGAAGCAGCAGAGAAGCAGTGAAGCAGCATGGCACAGTGCAGCAGAGCAGCGGCGAAGCAGCAGCAGCAGTGAAGCAGCAGCAGCAGCACAGCAGTGAAGCCAGCACGGCACACACTTCCCCTACCCAGTTAATTCCTTTTCAGATTTCTTTGTCGACAAGACGATTTGACTAGAATTCCAGCTGTGGAATTTCAGCTGGACTGCATTCATCCGGGTGGACTCAGCCAAAAAGGAAAAAGGAAGTCTTGGGCGGCGGGCAGTGGTATCCTCAAGGAAACCGAGAATGTCCTGTTTGCCCCCGCAACATTGGAGGGAGCAAGCCCGCTGGAGGCGATTTGTTTCGAAAAAATTGTGAAAATGTCGATGTTCACACTTTTTTGAGCGAAACCCCCGCGGTTCGCCCCCGCAGTTTCCTCCAAATGTTTCCGTTCTGCCCCCGCAGCGGGGGCTGCGGGGGCTGCGGGGGCGCTAAGGACATCACTGGCGGCGGGGCGGACGGGGTCGCCGCTGCTGCTGCGTGCACGGTGCGTGTTGGAAGACGGACGGGCGGCACGCATGCGTGCGCGCATGCACGATACATGCATACACACACGTGTGCACGCGCACGCACAGTAGCACACGCGAAAGCCACCGTATGCGACGCGCAGCGGGCGGAAGTCGGCCAACAAGGCGAGCTCCTTCTGGCGCTTTTTTGCCCCCCCCCCCCCACACACACACCGTCACACATGCACACCAAACCCACACCTTAGGTACAGGTTGGTTACCACCATCGGCATCCCTCACCTAACCTCCAGTTACAGTTACAGTTACATCGGCTTTCCAGCAAAGACTACCTCTAGTCCTAGTACCACCGCCTAGACCCAAGTCCAGTTCTGGCCCTAACAATAACCTAACCTCCCCACGCCCCAATTCATACAGAATCTCACATTCATCCACACTTTCACACAAAATCCACACCTTGAAGTAAAGGTTGGTGAACATCGTCGGCGTCCCCTCCCCTCCCCCTCTTTACATCCCCACACCCTCACACCTCACCATCCCTCCCCACACCCTAACATTCACACCAAATCCACACCAAATCCACACCTTAAAGTACTGGTTGGTGAACATCGTCGGCGTTGGCGTCCCCCCCCTCCCCCCGCTTAACCTCTCCACACCTCCCCACACACCCCTATCCCTCTCCACACACCCGCATCCTCACCAAATCCACACCAAATCCACACCAAGTCCACACCTTAAAGTACAGGTTGGTGAACGTCGTCGGCGTCGACGTCCACGGGCCGACGTACCTGAAGTGTGGGAGGTGTGAACCGTATGGGGGGGGGGGGGAAGCAGTGCTGCTTCAATTGATTTCATATTAATTCTTACAGCCCAGGACCCAAATCGGCAAAAATCGGCAAAAATAAACCAAAATCAATTAATTATTTCCGCCCAGAAAATGACGTAGGCGGTAACCGCCCAATCGAAGAAGCACTGGGGGGGAGGGTGGGCGCGGAGTTGCTGTCAGGGGCGACCAATGCTTCGAGTCCCGATACCACTGCCATCAGGCACCATCACAAGCCCCGTTGCCCCCCCCCCCACACACCCCACCACCACCGCGCAAAACGCGCCCCGGATAGTCCTTCCTGGCAGCGGTTGCTGAGCGCAACCATCTCGTTGTTGCCCACGCCACAGGCAGGCGACAGATGCCACTGCGTATACCACTGCCAGTGCCACCAGGCACATCACACACACACACACACACGCCCCACCCACTTTGCCCCAGCACGTGCCTAGGTGGTGTGTGTTGCTCGCCTTTCCGGCGTAATGGACCCCCATGCGGCCTTGGTCCGGCGTGGCGGCGCACGCGTTCCGTAGTCCTGTGAGGAGTGCCGCGGTGCCGGCTTCTGTCCAGGCTGGCCCCGTGCGGCCGAGTTGATTGGAAATAATGACAATCTCAGTGCGCCAGCCGGTGGCTTTTGCTGGCGTGTCAATGCCGTCCCATGCTACATTTGTGGTTGTGGGCAGGCCTATGATCGTGGCAGTGCTCTGAACAGATTGACCATTCGGCTGGCAAAGTCATGCTCCAGGTTTTGTTCTGGCCCGCTGTGTTGTGCGTGCATCTCGCGCATGGTGTCTACGCGAGCGGGGGAGGTCATTCCGATGCACGAGCCGTCGCGTGCAAACACACAGGCCAGGGTGCTGCGGTGGGTGGTCGGGCGGGGAGGTAGAGGGTCTTTTGCGTGTTACGTCGGCGGGCGCTGCCACAGCTCCACTTCCATGGTTTGTACTCTGCAGTTTTCCCCGGGCGGGATGTCCAGCCCTGGGCGTGTGGGTCTGGTACTAGCAATCAGTTTCGAGCGGATCGGCTTGCCGTGTGTGCTGATCCACTTTCCGGCTGCGTCCGCCCACATGCCTTGGCGCTCGCTGTTGGTGAGGTCCTTGTCGAGGGCGTCTGCACTCTGGCGCGCGGGTGGCTGGTCTTTGTAGACTGTGTTCCACTCCTTGATGGCTGCTGCCATGCCTGGGTCCACGGAGAGGCTTTCTTCCGTTTCCCAAGCGTCCTCCCAGAGGGCGCGTACCATAGGTTCGAGCGTGGGGTGTGTGGTGTTGGTGGGGTCCCTGCAAGCCGGGCATTTCCATGGCTCTGTCTCGTCTTCCGAGGGGGCGTGGTAGTGCGTGCAGTGTTTGATGCAGGACGTGTGGTATGTCTTGTCGCATCCATCGCACACTGGCATGTCAGTGTGCTGTTCGTCGTGTGTTTTGCGAGCGGCGCGCCAGCAAATCTTGCATATGCACTCCTCGTCCAGGATTGTTGCGTTTGGCGGCATGGGCTCCACCCTCTCAATAGCGTGGCCTGCCTTCTTGTAAAGGTGGAGGGACCAGGCCTCGATGGTGTTGGGGAGCCATCGCACGAGGTTTTGGGACTGTTTGATGCGTGTGATGCCTTGTTGTTCCTCTGTGACCACTTGCCATCCTCGCAGTGACTCTGGGTGGTAGGCATCTCCGTGCATTGCCTCTGTGAGTGCGCTGGCTTGTGCTTGTTCTGTGTTGTAAGTGCCCTGCCGGGACAGGCCAGTAAAAACTTTCTCTGCGGTTTGCTGCTTGTAGTTGTGGCCAAATGTGGTCGGTGCCTTGGGGATTCTGTTCTGGATCTGTTTAGGCAGCCTGCGGATGGGCTGGGCCCGGCTGGGACCTCTGTTTTGGCAGCTCTGGTTCACGTGCCCCATGTTCTGTGTGTTTTCGGGCCCCTCGGTCGTCGGGTGCGTATTGTCTGTGTCCCGTGCCTGAGTGGGTCCTGGTGGCCCCGCGGGTGCATTTACTGGGTTTGTGTGTTGGTGGGTGTTCTGACCAGCCCGGTTTGTGGCATACTCGGTGATGAGGTGTTGTTCGGTGTGCGACACAACAGTAGTGGCGACGTTCGGGTGCTCGTCCGGGGTGGCTAGGGCAGTGAGGTGTGTGTTGTCAGGGTGTATGCGCCTCTCTGCCCGGTCAAGGTTCTTGTCTGCGCGTTGGGGAATCGGCCCCACCGGGCGCGGTTCTGCGCCCTCGGCGGGGGGATTGTTGAGCAACGCGGCTAGGTGGTTCAGAACGACTACTTGGGGGGTGCCAACGCGTTTGCAAAGGCCAGTGAGGATGTGGGATCCTCCGGGCTCTACCAGCTCGCCCAGGTGGGTGATTCCGATCTCGAACAGGGGAGCTAGGAAGTCGCAGTCCTGGAGCGCGTGGTGTGTGGGGTTAAGCTGTCGTACCACCTCCAGGACCTGTGCGCGGTTGCTGAAGATCCGGCAGCCCTTCTCAACTATGGCCAGGTCGTTGCTCGTCATGAGGGCGAGTTGACGTACTCGCATGCAGTAGTTGGCTAGGCGCATGGTTTTGGTGGTGCTCTTGTTGGCACCCCCAAAGGGGGTTGTAGGGGGAGTTGCAGTTTGAGCAAGGCCCTGGTGACCTTTCCTAGCGTACCCTCGTCCTGCAGGGAACTTATCAGTAGTTGCGCGCTGCGTGGGGCTTGATTAACGGAGGCGCGTTCTCGTCGCCAAGCCCTGGACCCAGCAATGCGGCGCTGCTGGTGACGAGGATCTCCGTGCCGCTGACGAGCGGGGTAAAATACGACTGGCCCGGCTCCTGCTAGACTGCCCCTCGGTGGAACACTTCAGGAGCGGCTTGCCCGGCGCTGCCATGGCTTGGCGAGTAGCCGCGGCGCTGCCGCGGCCCGTGCTGGGAGACGGCCCTTATCCTCCCCCCATGCAGGACGCCATGCGGCACCGATCTCGACGAGTTGATCGACGAGCGGAGGAGCTGGCGCCCGTCAATGCATGCTGGACATTGGTCAAGATGGCTGCCCGTGGAGGCGGGCTACCATCACGGCTTCAGCGGTGGCGACCGCCGAGGCAACACAGAGTAAATCCGCTTCACCAATCGCAGCGTTCGTCACCGCGCTCATCCTCGGGGTCGCTCGTCTGCCGGTGACTGGCGTTGGAAGGTCTTCAGGCAGCCTCCATGACAACTCTGTCGCCCATGCACCCCTGGAGGGTGGGACCTGGCTATGCATGAGGCATGGGGCGCCGGCTGAGCCCCATGCAAACGAGAGCTGGACAGCCATGTACTGTCAGGCGAAGACCGCTCCAGTCAGCGCCAGTCGGCTCTGCCGGCTTAACTGGCCACAAGGCCACTACTGTGACCCTGAGGAAGGTCCTCTCCTATATGCGCCTTGCCAGACATGTCTCTCAGAGACCGCTGTTTGGGGTATTCTAGCCGGCGGGAGCGGTAGTCTATTGGCCGGGAGCCGGCGGTACTCTAGTACTTAAGTGTGCTGGAGTATCGGCGGGTGTCTCTAGTAGAAGAGTAGCCTGCTTAGCTGGAAACCCCGTGTTACTGTTACTGCGTGTGGCATACGGGACGGTCAGGGACGGGATCTCCATGCCGAAGCGGTCGATGTCCTCATGCACCATGGTGCTGGGGGCGCTCCGTGGCAGTCCGTATACCGCTTTGATCGTTGTGCCGATCTTCACGTCTAGTACTTTCAGGTCGTTGCGGTTGTGAAGCACCACCCCCATGGCATATGATTGCCGGCATGGCACTCCGTTGGACAAGGCGCTGGATCTGGTCAGCGCGTCCGTGCGAGTCGCGCCTGTTGGAGTTTGGTGTGCAAGGTCTGGTCGTTGGCCCGGTGTTGCGGACCCCAGTCTAGCATCATGGTGAGGAGCACCCCGAAGTAGCGGAAAGGGTCTCGAGGGCCCATGGGTTGAGCGTGCTCGCCTTGAATCTCAAGTTGGCCCTCTAGCTGCCGGGCGACCCGTCGGGGCATTTCTGTCGCCGTGTACAACTTGCTGTGGACGTCCCGGTGGAGCGCTGCTGTCGCGACCGTCTTCCCCCCATTTATGGGTAGGCTGAATTCGCTCGCAAAGGTGTTGATTTTTTGTGCCTGCATGCGTAGGTCGGATACCGACGTTGTGAAGCAGTTGAGGTCGTCTGCGTATGCGAGTGCGCTCAGTTGGTGTCGGGCTTGGTCCTTGGTCGGCAGGCAGCCGAACCGGTAACCGTGTCCGCCCACGTTGATCCATCGGAGGAGCGGCTCGATGTAGAGCAGAAACAGCAGAGGGGAGAGTGAGTCACCTTGTATGCTACCCCTGTCCATTGGGATGGGCGGAGTGTTGCCTTGTCCCCAACGGACGCTCGTGGTTGCGCCCTCGTACAGGCTACGCACCGCATCGACCGCGTCGGTTGGGAATCCCAGGTCGAACATGATTTGCAGGAGCTTGTCCTGGCCCAGCATGTTGAAGGCACTTGAGAAATCGACCGCCAACATTAGATGTTCTGGTTTGTCGCCCTGGCGTTTTCAAGGACCATGATGATGGTCTGTGCCTGTTGCATGGTCGTTGATGCCTCTCGGAACCCTTTCTGGTTGGGGCTGAGGATTTGGTGCGTCTCCGCATAGTCTGCCATGGCCGTTGTGATGTGCCTCGTTCACAGTTTGTACACAGTGCTCAGCAAGCCGACAGGCCGGTATTTTGTGATGTCTGTGATTTCCCCTTTGTCTTTGTACAGGAGGATGATCTCGCTCTCTTTACAGGTCGTAGGGGTGGTGCCTGTGGCCCAAATGATGACAAAGAGCTGCCTAATGCACTCCTTCAGGTCGTCCGGGAGCATTTTAAGAATTTCATAAGGGATGGTATCTGGCCCGGGGGTTTTCCCGTCGGCCATTTTGTTGATGCTGCGGTCAAACGCTGCTTTGTCATTGATGCTGTTATGGAGCCACGGGCGGGTGGCGAGGTTGGTTGCTCCCGTTTTCAGCTTGAACGGGTCTGGTGCGCCCGGCCGCTCCCATGGGTAGTCGGTGCCGGTGTTGTTGGCTGTCTGGTAGGTGCCGTGTTTGCGCCCGCTTGGAGGCCGCCCCAAGGCACGGAAGTGCTGCTCAACGATTGACTTGGTGTATTTGGGATCGTCAGTGACTTTGCCCGTGACTGGGTCTTGGAGAGCAAGGCATCGGCCGGGTGGGGCCCCCTCCTTGCGTGTCCCCCTAAGATCGTGCGGTTGGCCCGTTTCGGATTCGTGTCCATCTATTTCCTTTTCTTTTCGATAGCCTCCAGACCGCGCAGCTTGGCGTGCTCCGTGTTGAGGCTTTTGATTTGATGTTTGGTGCTCCTAATCGCTTTCGCAAGAAGGGCACGGATGCTCTCGTCCCCCCTCGCTTCCCATCCTCCAGATTGTGGCACCCTGGTGAAACGACTCCCCCCATCAGTGGCTGCATCAGTTTCCCGGCAGTTGCTGGCTTACGGGTGCTTGCCACTGCAACTTCTGGTCGCACAATGTGAAAGCTTCTGTGCCGCAGCCCAATCGGCTCAGCAGTGCTGCGCTGCGCGTCCCACCTCGCTGCCACCACCGCACACCGACTGCCCTGCCAGCCACCCTCGGCATGTCCCCCTCCTCTCTTTTAAGCTTAAGCCCACCAAGCCCGTGACCAGGCCCGCAGGACGGACGGCGATGCTCGCATGCTGACAGGGGGGGGACATCAACAGCTTCCGTCAGCTTCTCTCGCTCCAGCGGAACCCTTATCAGCGATATGAAGGATGTCTGAACGAGAACAGGTTGTAACATCTACGCGCCCCACGTTCCCTCCCACCCCCACTGCCACCACAGACTCCCCCACGCCACCCCACCCCACCCCCACTACTGAAAACACAGCCTGAAGCTGATTCCAGGGCCGTGCAGTGCCCCGCCACGGCTAGACTGTCGGCTTCCCACCAACGCCGTCACAGCCTGGACTTCACTCCAGGGCCGCGGTCGTGCCCCGCTAGTCACTTGGCCTCCCCGCCGACGTCGCGCCACTTTGCGTTCATCGCCTTGGCAGCAAACGCAAACAGGTCGCACGTCTCCGCGATGACCTGGAGGTGTGGGGTGTGGGGTGTGGAAGAGTGGTTCCGTTTAGCCAACCCGCAACCCGACAAAGCGCACTTTCGGGTTGAGATTGGCCGATTGGAGCTCTCGAGTCTGCTTGAGATTGCGCGAATTTCGACCCGAAAGTGTGAAAATCGCAATTTTCACACTTTTCCCGCAAAAAAATCGGCTCCGTCCGGTTGAGATTGGCGGAATGGGCGTGAAGCCCGGGTTGAGCCATCATTTTTCCAAGCTCCTTAACGGAACCACTGGTGTGGAGCGTGGGGGTCAGTTTCAGGGTTTGGGGTCTTCACCGCGAACCTGGCAGACGACCTGCCGCGTCAC
>VFSX01000583.1:20000-22500 GCA_016618255.1 Chlamydomonas sp. UWO 241 | reverse complement strand
CAGTGATTTTATTTTCGTGGTTTTAAAATAAGTATTCCACAGCCGGATTTTGCTTTGACCGCGTTGACTCTTGACCTCGCGTTGAGCATTTGCCCTCATACGTAGGTCATTTGAGAGCTGTTGACGGGCTCTGTCCGGCGAGCTTGTCAGACCAACAATCAACTGGAAAGGTTGAGCTGTGCTCAGGGTCAATGTACAGCCGGAATACAGCCAAATGGCTGTGCAGAGCCGAAAAGGAAATCACTGAGCATCCATCAGCACTGGCTCACATCAAAGTCTTCTGCGTTGTCGGGGTTTCCATAGTCAGAGCACCACGCGTGGCCGATGGTGAACTTGTGGAAGCGGAGCATGTCCATGACACCGACCTGGGTGTGCGTGTGTGCATGCGTGCGTGCGCGCGCGTGTGTGTGTGTGTGTGCGCATGTGTGCATGTGTGTGTGTGCGCGCATATGTGCGTCGACCCCCCCAAACCAAGGATACTATCCACTCGATTCAGGCGCTGGTCGGTCACCCGCTATTCAAAAGACATCCCAGTGCACGGGTCAGACCTCGTAACAATTGCCGGGGTGTACTGCTGTTAGTAGTACAGGCATTGCCGGTGCATGCGGACGGCCTCATGTAACGCTTGGTTGGTTGGTTGGTTGTGCGTGCATGTGTGTGAGTATGTGAGTGTGTGTGTGCGTGGCCGATGGTGGACTTGTGGAAGGGGAGCATGTCCATGACACCGACCTGGGTTTGTGTGGGAGATTAGAGGTGTGTGTGTGTGTGTGTGTGTGGCCGATGGTGAAGTTGTGGAAGCGGAGCATGCCCATGACACCGACCTGTGTGTGTGTGTGTGTGTGTGTGTGTGTGTGTGTGTGTGTGATCAAAAGCAAGGGGCTGCGTGCGTTTGCGTGTGTATGTTTGCGTGCGTGTGTGCGTGCGTGTGTGTGTGTGTGTGTGTGTGTGGCCGATGGTGAACTTGTGGAAACGGAGCATGCCCATGACACCGACCTGTGTGTGTGTGTGCGTGTTGCGTGATCAAAAGTGAGGGGTGCGTGTGTGTATGTGTGTGTATGTGTGTGTGTGCGCGCATGCGTGCGTGTGTGTGTGTGGCAGGCGGTATGGGCCCTGTATGCCCCCCTGTACACCTCGCGTGACAGCACACACGTCCCAGCACGCACGCATACAGGTTGGGGCGCTGGTTTTATCGCACTCACGCCATGTGAGCGTGTGCGGCACGCAGCCAGCTCAATAGACAGGCCTGGCAGGCAGGCAGACTGTTAAGACTCGATCAGTATATAGCAGGCCGCACCTGTCCCAGCACGCACGCGTACAGGTCGGGGCGCTGGTTGGCGCACGCCGCGACGAGCAGCCCACCGTTGGAGCCGCCCTGGGTGGTGAACATTGTGTGAGACAGATAAACAGAGTGAGATAGAGAGGCAGACGGAGACAGAGAGAGGTGAGAGTGACGAAAGAGAGAGAGGCAGACGGAGAGAGAGGAGAGAGAGGAGAGAGCGGAGAGAGAGGAGAGAGAGGAGAGAGAGGCGAGAGAGGGAGAGCCCACCGTTTAAGCCGCCCTGGATGGATGGTGGACATCGCGTGGCGTGGCGTCAAGTGTGTGTGTGTGTGTGTGTGTGAGGCAGAGAGAGAATAACAGGGAGAGAGAGACAGAGAGAGAGAGAGAGACATAGACACAGAGAGAGACAGAGAGCGAGACAGAGACAAACAGAAAGAGACAAAGACAGACATACCAAGACAGACAGAGAGAGAGACAGACAGGTAGACAGGCAGAGAGAGAGTAAGTGAACAGCACGACCTGCTTGATGAATATTTGGGGGGGGGTTCAGGGGGTGGGGGCGTATCACCTGGCGCACACACACACACATCCTCACACACACCCTCCGCACCATGCACAACCTCTTCTTTCTTAACGGCATCGCCATCCCACCTGGATGGTGAGGCTGGAGGTGGAGCAGTAGCCAGCGCTGCCAGTGAGGTACTCTGCGCATGCCTGCGGTGTGTGGTTGTGTGCGTGGGAGAAGTGTGTGTGTGTGTGTGTGTGCGTGTGTGTGTATGTGTGGGTTGCCCCGGGTGGGTACCATGGATTGGAGAGAGTGGATCACACCCCGCGCCCATACCACACCAGTACTGCAGCACACCGGCGAGACGCCAAGCGCGCCATGCTTGATCTATGCTGCCCCCCCCCCACACACACGCGTACAAACGCCCTCATCACACACGCACATCACACCCACATCCACAACCACCACACCATAAATTAAAGTCACACCTGGAAATGGTCAAACACGTTTTTCTTCGTCTCCTTGGTCCCACACGCACTCCCCTCCGCCCCTCCCACACACACACACCACACACACATCACAGTGGGCGTCATCACAGTGTGGACCATTCAGACTCCAAGCCTGGAAGTCGTCAAACACGTTTTGCTTCTTCTCCTTGGATCCACGTGCACACACGCCCTCCCTCGCTCCCTCCACACACACGCGTTTTTAAGCCC
>VFSX01000583.1:7500-17500 GCA_016618255.1 Chlamydomonas sp. UWO 241 | reverse complement strand
GAATGAGTGTGTTTGTGTGTGTGCGAGTGGGTTGGTGCGTGTGTTGTCACAATGCTCGTGATGAAGAGGGGGGTCTTGGTGCCGTCCTTGCTGGGTACAAACACCTGTGTGTGTGTGTGTGTGCGTGTGTGTGTGTGTGTGCATGTGTGTGAGTGTGTGCATGTGTGTGTGTGTGTGTTGTCACAATGCGCGTGATGAAGAGGGGGACTGGTGCCGTCCTTACTGGGGACAAACGCTCGCGTGTGTGCGTGTGTGTGTGCGTGAGTGTGTGTGTGCGTGTGTGTGGGTGCGTGTGTTTGTGTTCGTGTGTATGTGTTGTGTGTGTGTGTGTTGTCAAAATGCGCGTGATGCAGAGGGGGACCTTGGTGCGGACCTTGCTAGGAAAAAATGCCTGTGGGTGCCAAGTGTGTGTGTGTGTGTTGTGACAAAGAGAGACACACACACACGCACACACAATGTAGTCGTCTGCGCTGTGGGGCACCTGCAGCTCAGTGCGCATGTGGAGCGTGCCCCCCCCCAATCCCTCCATGCACACACGCTCAGCGAGACACACACACAAACACGCACACACACACACACACACACACACACCTGCGTCGTGACGTAGTCTTCTGCATTGTGTGGCACCTGTAGCTCAGTGCGCATGTGGAGCGCGTGCGCCCCCACACCCTTAACACACACACAACCCAAGCAACCACAGAGCGTCAGATACACACACACACACACACACAGAAAGAGTGATAAAAAGAAAGAGAGAGACAAAGAGAAAGAGAGAGAGAGAGAGAAACAAAGAGAAAGAGAGACAAAGAGGGCGCGAGGGAGACAATAAGAGAGAGACAAAAAGAGGGACACACACACACCTGCGTCGTGATGTAGTCGTCTGCGTTGTGTGGCACCTGTAGCTCGGTGCGCCTGTGGAGCGCGTGTGCCCACACACACAACCCAAGCAACCACAAAGCCTCAAATACACACACACACACAGAATGAGAGAGTGAAAAAGAGAAAGAGAGAGACAAAGAGAGAGAGAGAAATAAAGAGAGAGAGACGAAGAGAGCGCGAGGGAGACAATAAGAGAGAGACAAAGAGAGAGCCACACACACACTCACACACACACACACACACACCTGCGTCGTGATGTAGTCGTCTGCGCTGTGTGGCACCTGCAGCTCGGTGCGCCTGTGGAGCGTCGGCTCGCTGTCGGTACCGTCAGCCAGGTCCATGCGGTAGACGGCCCCGGGCTCGGCAAAGCTCTGCAGGGTTTGAGGGTTTTGATTGGGGTGGGGGTGGGGCAGGGTGTGTGTGGAGGGGTGCAGGTTTCAGGGCATGTGGCTGTTGGGCTGGCTGTCAGTGTGCCGCCAGCCAGGTCCATGCGGTAGATAGACGAACCGAGCTCGGCAAAGCTCTGCAGCCAGGCAGGTTTGGGGGGTTTTAGGGGTTTAGGGGCAGGTTTTAAGGGTTAAGGTATTTGCGGCTGTCGGTGTCGTCCGCATAAGGCCCATGCGGAAGACGGCGCCAGGCTCGGCAAAGCTCTGCAGCCAAGCAGGTTTAAGGTGAGGATTTCCAGGGCTCCGGGCTATGCGGCTGTTGGGTTCGCTGTTGGTGCCACCAGCCAGGCTCATGCGGTAGATAGACGGCGCCGGGCTCGGCAAAGCTCTGCAGCCAAGCAGGTTTAAGGTGAGGATTTCCAGGGCTCAGGGCTATGCGGCTGTTGGGTTCGCTGTTGGTGCCACCAGCCAGGCTCATGCGGTAGATAGACGGCGCCGGGCTCGGCAAAGCTCTGCAGCCAAGCAGGTTTAAGGTGAGGATTTCCAGTGCTCAGGGCTATGCGGCTGTTGGGCGCCGTCCTCTCAAGGTCCATGCCGTAGATGGCCCCGGGCTCGGCGAAGCTTTACACGCATGTGGGGTGCGCAGGGTGGGTGTTGAGGGCGGTTCTGCACGCTGCTCGCGGCGCCGCCGGCTCCATAGGCCGGACCCTGGCTCCGACCCGCAACACGCAACCACCCTGACGCACACAACTTGGCGTACACACACACAAGATCGGGAGAGGACCCTTACCGCCCCCCACACCCCAACAGGCAGACACACAATAGAGGGTGAAAGGGGGCCCTCCACACCACCGCCCTCACCCCACACCTGACCTACGCGAACTCGGAGTTTTCAAACTTCACACCCCCACACCCTAGAAGCGCGCCCACACACCACACTCGGCATCAGCACATGCCACAATAGAGCATGCAACAGGCGGCCGTTCACACCATCCACACCCACCCACACCTGGAACTGGAAGAAGAACCTCGGAGTACTTGCGCTCGCCACTGAACCCGTCCACACCGCCCCACACACCACGCTTGGCAGCACCTCAGCACATGCCACAACGACTCGTGCAACAGGCGGCCGTTCACACCATCCACACCCACCCACACCTGGAACTGGAAGAAGAACTCGGAGTACTTGCGCTCGCCACTGAACCCGTTCACACCGCCAACACCCGGCACGGGCAGCTCGCGCACGAGGCCTCCAGAGGAAAGGGCGCGCAGCTGCAGCACGCCGCACGCGTCGCGCAGGTAGCTGCAAAGGGAGTGAGAACATGAAGGGCCACGTGTGGATGGGTAAGGGGGGAAAAGGGGGAGAGAGAGAGAGAGAGAGGAGGGGGGAGGCTTCCAGCCGAGAGGGTGCGCAGCTGCAGAACGCCGCACGCGTCGCGGAGGCAGCTGGGGGGAAGGTGAGGCGCTGATGCGTAAGGGCAGAGGGAGAGAAAATAAACATCAAGAGAAGAGACACCGAGAGAGAGAGAGAGAGAGAGAGAGAGAGAGAGAGAGATAGAGAGAGCAAAAAAGAAAAACAATTCAAAATATACAGAGCGAGAGAGAGAGAGGAGACAGAGAGGAGACAGAGAGCGAGGGCCTCCGGAGGAAAGGGCGCGCAGCTGCAGCACGCCGTCGCGGAGGCAACTGGGGAGGGAGGTGAGGGTGGTGTACAAGCAACATGGGCCGCACGTTGAAGGGTAAGCGGGGGGGAGGCAGAGGGAGAGAAAATACATATCTCGAGCAGAGACACCAAGACAGAGAGAGAGAGAGAGAGAGAAAAGAGAAAAATATACAGAAAGAGAGAGAGAGAGAGAGAGAGGGAGAGAGTGAGTGAGTGTGAGAGAGGGGGGCCTCCCGAGCAGAAAGCCGGGGAGCATGACAGGCCTTGTGTGGGTGGATGAGGCAGGGAAAGGGGGAGAGAGAGGGGGAGAGAAAGAGAGAGAGAGAGAGAGAGAGAGAGAAAGAGAGAGAGAGAGAGAGAGAAAGAGAGAGAGAAAGAGAGAGAGGGGGGGGCCTCAAAGAGGAGAAAGCTCACAGCTGGAGCACGCGTCGCGCTGGTAGCTGCTGGCGGGGGGAGGGGGGGGCACGTGACAGGAGGAGCGCGGTTATGAGAGAGAGAGAGTCCTCTCTCACGATTGAACGAGCGAGAATGTGCACGCGCATGCATATGCTGCTCTCTGCCCCCCCCAATACACCCACACCAGTGATTCCTTTTCAGGAGTTACAATCCATTCTTCCACAGCCGGATTTTGCTTAGACCGCATTGACCGTTGATCTCCCGTTGACTGTTTGTCATGCACAGGTCATTCAAAAGCTGTTGACATACTCTCTGTCCGGCGGGCTTGTCAGACTCACAATCTACTGCATGGGTTGAGCTGGGTGCAAGGTCAGGGGCTCGATTAACGGAGGCGCGTTCTCGTCGCCGAGCCCTGGACCCAGCAATGCGGCGCTGCTGGTGACTAGGATCTCCGTGCCGCTGACGAGCGGGGTAAAATACGACTGGCCCGGCTCCTGCTAGACTGCCCCTCGGTGGAACACTTCAGGAGCGGCTTGCCCGGTGCTGCCATGGCGTGGCGAGTAGCCGCGGCGCTGCCGCGGCCCGTGCTGGGAGACGGCCCTTATCCTCCCCCATGCAGGACGCCATGCGGCACCGATCTCGACGAGTTGATCGACGAGCGAAGGAGCTGGCGCCCATCAATGCATGCTGGACATCGGTCAAGATGGCTGCTCGTGGGGGCGAGCTACCATTCAGGGCTTCAGCGGTTGTGACCGCCGAGGCAACAACAAAGTTTATCCGCTTCACCATCGCAGCGTTTGTCACCGCGCTCACCCTCGGGGGCACTCGTCTGCCGGTGACTGGCGTGGGCATTGGTCTTCAGGCAGCCTGCCATGACGACTCTGTTTGCCCAGGCCCCCCTGGAGGGTGGGACCTGGCCATGCATGACGCATGGGGCGCAGGCAGAGCCCCATGCATGGAGTTGGACAACCATGCACCATGCCAGGCGGGGACTTTTCTGCTTCAGCGCCGCCAGTCGGCACAGCCGCCGTGGTTGGCCTCAAAGGCCAGGAGGAGGACGGTCCTTGGCTATACGCTCCTTGCCAGACATGTCCCTCAGGGACTTGTTTGGGTCTAAACTAGCCGGCGGGAGCGGTAGTCTAGACGGCAGGTAACCGGCTGGTGGCTATCGTCCTTCACAGGGCGGTGGCACTAGGACTAGTGCTGTCTTAGCTGGAATGCCATGTAACTGTAACTGTAACTGCAAGGTCAGACAAATGGCTGTGTAGAGCCGAAAAGGAAACCAATGACCCACATCCACGCACGCACTCACGCTCTGGAGCACGTCATTTGCATGTGTATGTGTGCGCAAGCACGGCCCTCTCCTCAGGCACTGCTGGGGCACTAACTAGCCACTGCGTTAGAAGGTTTTATGGCCGTTGCGCTCACACAACCACACCCACCCACGCACTCGCGCTCTGGAGCACGTCCTTTGCATGTGCATGTTTGCGCGAGCAAGCCCCTCTTCCCAGGCACTAACCAGCTAGCGCCTGCCACCCACCGCATGACCAGGTTGTCGCCCTTGCAGGGAATATCAACTGATGGCCGTCGCGCTCTGAAGCACGTCCTTCTCATGCTCAGAAACCAGGTCCCCCACTCTCCCCGCACACACACACACACACGCACACACACACACGCGCACACACGCACACACACACACACATATACACACATGCACGCACGCACAGGCAGGCAGGCAGGCAGACACACAGGCACACACACACACACACACACGCACACACACACACATAACACGCCAACACCCACGCACCGCGTGGCCAGGTTGTCGCCCTTGATGGCCGTCGCGCTCTGGAGCACGTCCTTCTCATGCGCAGGCACCAGGTCGCCCTCTCTCCCCGCACGCACACACACACACACACACACACACACACGCACACACACGCACACACACGCAGGCACAGGCAGGCAGGAAGACAGGAAGACAGGCAGGCAGGCAGGCAGGCAGGCAGGCAGGCAGGCAGGCAGGCAGGCAGGCAGGCAGGCAGACAGGAAGACAGGCAGGCAGGCAGGCAGGCAGGCAGGCAGACCGACCGACCGACCGACCGACCGAGCGACCGAGCGACCGACAGACAGACATGCAAACACACACACACACGCATAACACGCAAACACACACGCACCGCGTGGCCAGGTTGTCGCCCTTGATCGCAGTCGCGCTCTGGAGCACGTCCTTCTCATGCGCAGGCACCAGGTCCCCCGCTCTCCCCGCACACAGACACACACACACACATACACACACACACACACACAAACACACACGTGTGCACGCACGCACACGCGCACGCACGCACTGACACACACGCATACACACGCGCACGCATGCACGAACGCACACAGGCACGCACAGGCAGACAGGCAGGCAGACAGAGACACACAGACACAGACACACACACAAACACAGTTACAGTTACAGTTACATCGGCTTTCCAGCAAAGACTACCTCTAGTCCTAGTACCACCGCCTAGACCCAAGTCCAGTTCTGGCCCTAACAATTACTTGTGAGGGCGGTAGCCACCAGCCGGCTGCCTGCCAACGTGTAGTCCCAGAGCAAAAAGGAGAGCTATTGTGCGACGCCTCCAAAATAGGTCCTAACTGCTTCTAGGGGATAGGGGGTCAAGTGGCGCTTGCCAATCTACTTGACCGCCGTGGTGGAGGGGCCGGCGCCTGAGGGGCAGCCGGACCGTACACCACGGCTCTCCACCCGACCCTATCCTGAGCACGCTCAAACGCCGTGTCCGAAAAAGTCTTCCAATCAGAACGAGTGCCACTAGTTTCGCCTAGCTGCTGAATCAGTAGCTTGAGAAAATAGTGTCGGGAGGAGGCTGGAGGACACGAACACACACACACGCAAACACACACACAAGCAAACACACACGCAAACACCCACGCACCGCGTGACCAGGTTGTCGCCCTTGATGGCCGTCGCGCTCTGGAGCACGTCCTTGTCATGCTCAGGCACCAGGTCGCCCCACGTGGACGGCTTGCCGGGGTTGGAGAGGTCGACCTTGACCACCCTGCGCGTCGTGTTTGTTTGCTTGCTTGCTTGCTTGTTTGTTTGTTTGTTTGTTTGTTTCGTTTGTTTGATTGATTGTTTGTTTGTTTGTTTGTTTGTTTGTTTGTTTCGTTCGCTTGCTTGTTTGTTAGTTAGTTTGTTTGTTTGTTTCGTTCGCTTGTTTGTTTGTTTGTTTGTTTGCTTGTTTGTTCGCTTGTTTGTTTGTTTCGTTTGTTTGTTTGTTTGATTGTTTTTTTTGTTTGTTTGATTGTTTTTTTGCTTGTTTGTTCGCTTGTTTGTTTGTTTCGTTTGTTTGTTTGTTTGATTGTTTTTTTTGTTTGTTTGATTGTTTTTTTGCTTGTTTGTTCGCTTGTTTGTTTGTTTCGTTTGTTTGTTTGTTTGATTGTTTGTTTGTTTGTTTGATTGTTTTTTTGCTTGTTTGTTTGTTTTGTTCGCTTGTTTGTTTGTTTAGGGGCTCGATAAACGGAGGCGCGTTCTTGTCGCCGAGCCCTGGACCCAGCAATGCGGCGCTGCTGGTGACGAGGATCTCCGTGCCGCTGACGAGCGGGGTAAAATACGACTGGCCCCGCTCCTGCTAGACTGCCCCTCGGTGGAACACTTCAGGAGCGGCTTGCCCGGCGCTGCCATGGCTTGGCGAGTAGCCGCGGCGCTGCCGCGGCCCGTGCTGGGAGACGGCCCTTATCCTCCCCCCATGCAGGACGCCATGCGGCACCGATCTCGACGAGTTGATCGACGAGCGGAGGAGCTGGCGCCCGTCAATGCATGCTGGACATTGGTCAAGATGGCCGCCCGTGGAGGCGGGCTACCATCACGGCTTCAGCGGTGGCGACCGCCGAGGCAACACAGAGTAAATCCGCTTCACCAATCGCAGCGTTCGTCACCGCGCTCATCCTCGGGGGCGCTCGTCTGCCGGTGACTGGCGTTGGAAGGTCTTCAGGCAGCCTCCATGACAACTCTGTCGTCCATGCACCCCTGGAGGGTGGGACCTGGCTATGCATGAGGCATGGGGCGCCGGCTGAGCCCCATGCAAACGAGAGCTGGACAGCCATGTACTGTCAGGCGAAGACCGTTCCAGTCAGCGCCAGTCGGCTCTGCTGGCTTGACTGGCCACGAGGCCACTACTGTGACCCTGAGGAAGGTCCTCTCCTACATGCTCCTTGCCAAACATGTCTCTCAGAGACCGCTGCTTGGGGTAGTCTAGCCGGCGGGAGCGGTAGTCTATCGGCCGGGAGCCGGCGGTACTCTAGTACTTGTGTGCTGGAGTATCGGCGGGTGTCTAGAAGAAGAGTAGCCTGCTTAGCTGGAAACTCCGTGTTACTGTTACTGTACTGTTTGTTTGTTTGTTTGTTTCGTTTGTTTGTTTGTTTGTTTGATTGTTTGTTTGTTTGATTGTTTGTTTGTTTGTTTGTTTGATTGTTTGTTT
This sequence comes from Chlamydomonas sp. UWO 241, assembly GCA_016618255.1. Lineage (NCBI taxonomy): Eukaryota > Viridiplantae > Chlorophyta > Chlorophyceae > Chlamydomonadales > Chlamydomonadaceae > Chlamydomonas > Chlamydomonas priscui. Next base: position 9,680 of record VFSX01000583.1, on the reverse strand, counting down.
GCGTGTTTGTTTGTTTGTTTGTTTGTTTGTTTCGTTTGTTTGTTTGTTTGATTGATTGTTTGTTTGATTGTTTGTTGTCTGTTGTTGATGATTTTGCCAGCAGATTTTGTCGCGTATCTGCCCACGTTTGCGCTGACTGGTGGTGAAGTGAAGACCATCTCTGCATTTAAGTATCTAGGGAGTTGGATAACCCAGAGTGGTGGTGTGGAAAAGGAGATCGGTGTGCGTGTCGGTCGCGCGCTGGGCGTGTTTGCGTCTTTTGATAAGATTTGGGCCAGCAAGAAGATGCAAGTGCAGTCTAAGATGCGGGTTTACAACACTTTCGTGCTGCCCCACTTCTGTACGGCTGCGAAACATGGGCCCCTACTAAAACACAACTGACTCGATTGGAGGTTGCCCACTCTAACTGCCTTCGTCGCATTCTGGGTGTGCGCCTGGTCGACCGGCACAGATTAACTTATATTCGGCAGGCGTGCGACACTGAGCCAATTGAGAGCCTTGTGGCAAAGCGATCTATGCAGTGGCTAGGCCATGTGATGCGCATGCCGGCTTCTCGTCTTCCTCGTACGACTTTTGACTGCACAATGGATGTGGCTCGGCAGCTAGGCCGGCCTCCAGCCTCCTCCCGACACTATTTTCTTAAGCTACTGATTCAGCAGCTAGGCGAAACTAGTGGCACTCGTTCTGATTGGAAGACTTTTTCGGACACGGCGATTGAGCGTGCTCAGGATAGGGTCGGGTGGAGAGCTGTGGTGTACGGTCCGGCTGCCCCTCAGGCGCCGGCCCCTCCACCACGGCGGTCAAGTAGATTGGCAAGCGCCCCTTGACCCCCTATCCCCTAGAAGCAGTTAGGACCTATTTTTGAGGCGTCGCACAATAGCTCTCCTTTTTGCTCTGGGACTACACGTTGGCAGGCAGCCGGCTGGTGGCTACCGCCCCTCACAAGTAATTGTTAGGGCCAGAACTGGACTTGGGTCTAGGCGGTGGTACTAGAACTAGAGGTAGTCTTTGCTGGAAAGCCGATGTAACTGTAACTGTTTGCTGTTTGTTTGTTTGTTTCGTTTGTTTGTTTGTTTGTTTCGTTCGTTCGTTCGCTTATTTGTTTGTTTGTTTGTTTGTTTCGTTCGCTTGTTTGTTTGCTGGTTTGTTTGTTTGTTTCGTTCGCTTGTTTGTTTGTTTGTTTATCTCGTTCGTTCGTTCACTTGTTTGTTTGTTTGTTTGTTTGTTTGTTTCGTTCATTCGCTTATTTGTTTGTTTGTTTGTTTGTTTGCTTGTTTGTTTGTTTGTTTGTTTGTTTGTTTGTTTCGTTCGCTTGTTTGTTTGTTTGTTTGTTTTGTCTTTGTTTGTTTGTTTCTTTATTTGTTTCTTCTTGCTTGCTTGCTCGCCTGGGTTGGACAGGTCCACCCTGACCACCCTGCGCGTTTCGTTTTCGGCCGGGCATTCGGGGTGGGACATTCAGTGCTTCGGTGCAACTGCTCTTCCTGTGCACACCCGCGCCCCTCGCACGCATGCCGTCACAGCAACAACTGAACTCTGCTCACTTGTAGCGCGGCGCGTTGAGATTGGTGCGGGAGTAGAAGTTAGTGCCGTAATTGGCGATGTAGCTGGTTGTCCTCCGCACGCCTACGCCCCCCCCCACCTCGCCTTACAGGACCCCGCCCACCCCAACCCCCCACCCCATCACACACACAACAACAACCCACTCACTTGTAGCGCGGCGCGTCGAGGTTGGTGCGGAAGTAGAACGACATGCCGTTAATAAAGATGTAGCTGGTCGTCCTCCGCACGCCCACGCCCCTCCCACCTCGCCTGACAGGACCCCGCGCACCCCAACCCCCCACCCCATCACACACACACACTGCAACCCCCACTCACTTGTAGCGCGGCGCGTTGAGGTTGGTTCGGAAGTAGAAGTTGGTGCTGTCGTTGGCGATGTAGCCGTACGACGCGTCAAAGTTGTCCACGAGTCGCACGACGGGCAGCTTCTCGGCACCTGCCACATGGGGGCGAGGCAGTTGCAACACAAGGGTTCAGAGTTTAGGGTCTAGGGTTTAGGGTTGCAGCAGTTGCAAGGGAGGGGAATAGGAATGAGGAGAGGTGCAGCTGCACGATGCGAACCTGTCGATGAGCCGCGCGACGGGCAGCCTCTCGGCACCTGCCGCATGGGGGCGAGGCAGTTG
>VFSX01000583.1:0-2500 GCA_016618255.1 Chlamydomonas sp. UWO 241 | reverse complement strand
GCCACGATAGTGGCGGGGACCCAAGCGTGGGTTCCCGAGGAGCTGTGGTGGACTGTGCCGTTTGCAGTGCACCGCAGCTGGCGCACCTGAGAAATGCCCACGCTGGGTCTCACACGTGAAAGCTGCCTCAAAGATGACGACCTCAAAACGGAGTATGCAGAAGGAACATATTTATCCGCTATGATCGGGGGAAAGCCGATGTAACTGTAACTGTATGATCGGGGGGCAAGCTTGCTTTCTAACCTATTACCAAACCCCACACTGTTGGTCAGTACTGACCGCCTTTTCCAGCCCCTTTCTAGGTAGTTAGGCTTAGGGATGTGCCCCTCACCGAGTCCTTCTGTGCCTCCCCCCTTCAGCAGGGGGGGGGCCTGCGACACGTCCAATGTCGTGCTCGGTGCAACAACCAGGGGTCAGCTTCTGCTCAGAGCCGGGTTAAGGGTAATAGGTTGAGAATCCTGTGAATGCTGGTTGAAATCCCAGTTAGAAAACCCCTTAACACGTTAGAGGTTGCGGCCCGGCTGGATATCCTTTTCGGCCACGTCTTGGCCTTTCTCCCCACGGGGGGATGTCTCTTCTGGCAATTGGCGACGAACCTGCCTTGCGTTTTCCGTTTCCCAACATGCGCTCACCGACTTCAACAAGCGTTTGCTGCCGCTGCGGTAGGGGACCTAGGGGTGCGCCCACGCTCTTTACAGAGTTGGGGTTCCCTACCACCAACAGCCAGCCATCTCAGTAAGGTGCTCGGGCCATACGCGCCGAGCCAGGTCTTATACGCCTTTAGAGGTGTCCCTGACTGTAACATCCATCATCATCAAGCAGGCTACTCTTCTAGAGACACGCGCCGATACTCCAGCACACTTCAGTACTAGAGTACCGCCGGCTCCCGGCCGATAGACTACCGCTCCTGCCGGCTACCCCAAACAGCGGTCTCTGAGACATGTCTGGCAAGCAGCATATAGGAGAGGACCTTCCTCAGGGTCACAGTAGTGGCCTTGTGGCCAGTCAAGCCGGCAGAGCCGACTGGCGCTGACTGGAACGGTCCCCGCCTGGCAGTGCATGGCTGTCCAGCTCTCGTTTGCATGGGGCTCAGCCGGCGCCCCATGCCTCATGCATGGCCAGGTCCCACCCTCCAGGGGTGCATGGACGACAGAGTTGTCATGGAGGCTGCCTGAAGACCTTCCAACGCCAGTCACCGGCAGACGAGCGACCCCGAGGATGAGCGCGGTGACGAACGCTGCGATTGGTGAAGCGGATTTACTCTGTGTTGCCTCGGCGGTCGCCACCGCTGAAGCCGTGATGGTAGCCCGCCTCCACGGGCAGCCATCTTGACCAATGTCCAGCATGCATTGACGGGCGCCAGCTCCTCCGCTCGTCGATCAACTCGTCGAGATCGGTGCCGCATGGCGTCCTGCATGGGGGGAGGATAAGGGCCGTCTCCCAGCACGGGCCGCGGCAGCGCCGCGGCTACTCGCCAAGCCATGGCAGCCCGGGCAAGCCGCTCCTGAAGTGTTCCACCGAGGGGCAGTCTAGCAGGAGCCGGGCCAGTCGTATTTTACCCCGCTCGTCAGCGGCACGGAGATCCTCGTCACCAGCAGCGCCGCATTGCTGGGTGCAGGGCTCGGCGACGAGAACGCGCCTCCGTACATCGAGCCCCACACAGGCACAAACACACACACATGCACATAAAAAGCCCACGCACACACAAAGCCCACGCACACACAAAACACACACAAACACACACACACACACACACACACACCAGGGGTGTGCCCAGCACGTGGTAGCACAGCACCTGGTTGGTGTTGACATCACACACACACACACACACACACGCACACGTACACGTACACACAAAGCCCACGCACACACAAAAGACACACACACACAAACACATGTACATACACACACATGCACGCACGCACGCACACACACACACACACTCACTCACCTGGGGTGTTCCCAGCACGTGGTAGCACAGCAGCTGGTTGGTGTTGACATCACACACGGCACACACACACATACACACACACACACACACACACATACACACACACGGCACACACACACATACACACACACACACACACACACATACACACACACACACACCTGGGGTGTTCCCAGCACGTGGTAGCACAGCAGCTGGTTGGTGTTGACATCGCACACAAACACACACACACACGCACACATACACACAAAGCCCACGCAAACACAAAACACACACACACACACACATGCACATACACACACATGCACGCACGCACGCACACACACACACACACACACACACACACACTCACCTGAGGTGCTCCCAGCACGTGGTAGCACAGCAGCTGGTTGGTGTTGACATCACACACACACACACACACACACACACACACGCAAAGCCCCCCCGCACACACACACACACACCTGGGGTGTTCCCAGCACGTGGTAGCACAGCAGCTGGTTGGTGTTGACATCGCACACACACACACACACACACACACAAAGCCCC